>CANSGD010001060.1:0-403869 GCA_947645195.1 Patellifolia procumbens | reverse complement strand
TAATCCTAAATATTATGGAATATTAATTTGGATAAAATTAATTTCCATGATATTAGTAGTGTTAGTTTGTTAGTGTTGTACAGGATTGAACAAGTCAATATAAATAAATAGGCAACAAACCGTGTGCTTATAAAAAAGAGAGGAAACAGAGGAATTCAAACTGCCCAGCCCGCTGTTCCTGAAATCTAAAATGTCGGTTCTATAATCTCGAAAAACAGTTAGTCGGTTCCTATAATGCAATAAAAGCAACTAATACATACTTCGTTGTTTCAATTTAAAACATATTATGTAACAACACAACAACAACATGTTGATTATAAGGACGTGCATGACATAACCAACATACTTAGCAACAAACCCATTGGGTTACGTCCCCCCCTGTGGAGGTCTAGCTTTTCCTTCGTCGGTTCTCGATATTAGGAAGCTTGTCAAACTAGTGTTCGCTTTCCCAATAACTAATTGCTGATTTGTTTGAGTCATAGTTATTCCAAGCTGGATAAGTAAAAGATAATCCTTGTAAGTTATGGTGGCTGATAATGAGACTACATTCTTCCCTTCCTCTTCGCCTTGATGAATAAAATTAGAGCTGCTGTGATCTCTCATAAATATGACAAGATCAGAATGAAGACTAAGACCTTTTGCACTAAGTTGAGTTTAACCTTCAGAAAGTTTCAATTGTTTTATTTCTCTTCCTTGTAAATATTGTATTCTTTTTTGAGTGTTGGGTGAAAAAATTACAAGTGAGAAACTTGTGTAATCAAGAGAAAGAAAGACTTGGTGTTTCGTCAGAGTGAGAACGTTTGAGGAGACAGGGTGACTGGGAACAGGGTCAAGTTCCTAGAGGAACAGAGTGAAGAGAAATTTATAATAGGTTATACTGAGTTGTAAGCATGTTATAAGTAAATAAATTTATTACTCCAGAAGTTTAGGAAGAATACCTTGTTAAAAGTATCTCTCTGTGTTCCTGCTCTTTGTTCCTACTCTTTTAACTTATTCTTTTTTATTTATTTAAGAGTATTTATATTCCGCAAAAAGTGTTTAAAATCCCCTCAACTACAATTCACCCCTCCCCCTTCTTGTAGTTGATCTAGTGTTCATACTAGACTAACAAAGCCCAAACAAAACCTTAAAACTATTTGCATTAGGTTCTAAGCAATCTATATATACCCACTTAACCCTAATTTTTCAACACTCTTATTTTGTCTCTTTTCCTCTCCTCTATATAGGTTCGCTCTCTAAGCTCTCCTGTTTCTGTCGTTCCTTAACATTCCCATACTCTTCCCCCCAACATACTAAGTCACTCAGATAACCACCGCCAACCTTTCCCGTTTTGTTCGAGTGTTGCATCTAGCATGTGCTTCCCCAACCTTTCACTTCTCTCAACTCATGCAAGAGCTCCCACAACAGCGGCCACCGTGCATGGTAACACGTACGACAGCCAAACATCTCACATGTCGGATGCACATATCCTCATCACCATAACATTTACCCGGTTTCGTGTTTTTAAGTTAATTCTTCTCTTTCCTCTATTTATATTTATTTATTATTTTAGTAATTAAATTTAGTATTTTTATATGTTTTAAAAATAAAGTTACATTAACTTTACTGTTTAAGTAATTAAAAATCTGATTTTTATGATTATAGATTCAAGTTATATTTGATTTATAGTTTTACATTTAAAGTGAGTTTATAATATAAAAATAAGGGGGTTTTATGGTTTTTCAAGCCGATTTTGTAGTATTATATTAAAGGTTGTTAAAGGTTTTTAATGGCTAATTTTTGAAGACTTTTAAAATGAGTTTTAAGGCGCTAAAAATATTTATAATTGCCGTTAATTAATTAGAGTATTAATTCATTATTATTTTATTAATTGGTAGGCGGACATTTTACCTTAAGCGATTTCTAGAGTTCTACCGTGGATTCTCACTTTGTCTACACAAGAATACATACATATCCTTATGTGTTGGACTAGTACCATGTCCTAAGGTTAGGATTATGTATAATATCATGTATAGGGAACCTTTTTTGGGTTCAATCATGGCTATTATTTTATGGGATTACGTGTTGATGTGGCTGTTACTTTTCTTCGATGTTTATACATGATTTTTTGGATGTTTGATTCAAGCATGTTGGTATAAGAATATTTATACTTTGATCCCTCGTAGGAATTATGCCCTTTAATGGGGTTTATAAATATACTTATTGTGAACTATGGTATTGTTTCCCTTGCTAATGTTTTTTACTTCTCAAAGGCTGAGGACTTTGTAAGTAAGTTGGATTAGTATCATTTTGTTATTTTACTACTTTACAAGAACCAGGGGCTTTCAAAGTTGTATATATTTTTGTCTTTGGACACTTCGATTGTTTGATTTTGCTCAACAAATAAATTCAGGACTAGTTTCTTGGTAAATTGTAATTTTTTGATCACGTTATATAATCCTAAGATAAAAGTGGAGTTTTTTTGTATCCATGGTATGTTTTTGTTGTCTTGTTAGAGTCCAACATCAAATTACATATTAATACTGAAAGTGGAAGTGATTAGCAATATCTCTAGACTTGTGCACGTCTGAACTTCTGTACTAGTAGGGTTAGGGTCTATGGTGGTAGGCCATGGATTTTCTTGGGGCCGGATTGATCATCGTTCCCTATTTTATTTTTAAAGGTTCCTCGATATTGTTGGTCAAGGGATTACGCAGTCGCGCTCGTAATTCATCTCCTAAATTGAAGACAAGGTTTGGTGGGACGACTAGACTCATTCACTATTTAATTGACTAAATGAACTATTATTTGTATGTCTTGTGAAGTCCAGTCTTATATTACAAGTTGATGTTTTATTATTGATCATGTTTTAACGCTTAATAGTATCATGCTAGGTTTTCGTGTATTGTATTGTTATGTATGTACTCATCTTTGCTGATTACATGCTTTTCTGTGTGTCGATCATGACTGTGTATATTGCTCCTATTATGACCCATCCGTGGCGATCAATCCATCAATTGGGTCTTTGCCCAGAGGTTTGAAGAAGATGCATCCGACTAATCTGCTGAAATGTGAAAAACGATTGTCGCCGATTACGAATCAGCTCAATAGTTTGTTTTTTTGTCTTGGTCTCTCAGTGCCAGCGTTTTCGACAATGTTATGATAAAATCCACCAATAAAAAGAAATTATTCTTGAACCCAACTTGTACATAAGGGCAGTGGAAATTGGAGGTGTGATGGTTGAATATATTCAATGGTTTATTAAGCTATGGTGTTTTGAAGTTGGCTTAATTGAGTAAACTCTTAACAATGCAAATAGATTAAATAAAAAAGTGGCTGACTTAATTTTTTTTTCTCCCCTTCGTTCTTTTCCCTATAGTGGGAAATTAAATTTTGGAAGAAAGGTATATTGAGTTCGTGAATCGTAAAATTAGCTTTATTCTCGGTCTTTTGGTTTTGTTCGTATTTTTGCAATTGTGGCTGATAATTTTTGCTATGGGGGATGCTGATAAACCTACCACAAATTAGAGAAAACTATTGCGATTCAAATGGACAGTCTAAAGACACTAACAAACTTGAACATGGAGGTTCCCGTATTTAACTTTAATAGGCGAAAATGCACATGAAACAGGGCCTGATGTAAGGCTAAAAACACCCTCCAATGAGATGGATGATGATTCAAAACTCAAGGAAACAAAAAGACCACAAGAACACTTCAACACTTAAAGATAAGGTTAGTGACAAATCCATGACAACTTACTCAATGATTTGAGGGTTTGGGCCATAGATAAGACGCAATCAATCTACTCCTAAGATTATCGCTCACCACCAACTCAAAGAAATAAGGGATACTTGATATTTGGACAACCATAAAGACAAATCTTAACACACAAGGTTTTTTTAACCACTCAAATATGATTTCTTCTCATTATTTACTCTCCTTATATAGAGGATTACAGTAGTAAAAGCAAGCCAAAAGACTTCAAAACACATCCCTAAAAACCTTTCAAACATACAAAGCGGCTTTAATGATCAATAGGCTTTATGACGTGCTAGAATTAAAAGACAAAAGCAGATAATACCCCAATAGATGTTGGGCTCTTCAACCTCGCTATCGTCAATCTCCAAAACAAAACTTGGGCTCTAAGTGTATTCCATGCATTGAGTTTAAGGAGGCTTCATGGAACATGGTTGAAGAACCATTGATGTTAAAGTGTTCAACTTTGATCATTCTCCTCTTCAAAAGAAATTTGACCCCAAACTTTCTTCTTCGATGTAAGGAGATAATTCACCCACTTTGAAGGTAGCAGTCAAGCCTCCCGAATCTAGTTTGTAGTTCTTACTATCGATCTCAGGGTATTTCAAAGGGTTATCATCAAGTGGAAGAGACTTGAGTTTAGGGCACCTCCCGTTCAATTATAATTATACCCATTTTTAGGGTTTAAAAACTCTTTCTTGTTCTTTTGTTTTTCCTCTGTCTCTTTTTCGGGTTTCTTACCTCTCAAAACTTTATCACTTAACCTTGAAAGCAAAAAGATATTCTTGGCTAGAGTTTCTTGTATCATGTTTGGTGTTTCCTTCCACAACTCATATGAGGACTAGTTATAATAAGAAATACCCTTTGTATCAACCCCCAAATGATCCCCTTCCCCTTTATCCTATATATCATAGAAATCATTGCAAATTACAGTGCAACATGATTTCTCACTTTATTTTCTTTTTGAGCTATTTGTGGATGTAGGGGAAATAGCTTGATTATTTTGCCATCATTCGAGGTCAATAAATACTCATTTGAAGTTCCCTTGTGCTCGGAATCATTGTCGAATTGTCATGGCCTCCCTAGTTGATGGAGATCCATCTAAATGTATTGATCCTCAATCTAAAAACATGATTGCTTCTATTCTAAGTGATATTCAGAATTCCCTTAAGTCCATTGAGTGCTTAGAAAGTGTCCTTAAATTATTAAATTAATTTTAGTTAATTTATTATTTTTATTTGCTTTATTCAGTCATTAGGAGAGTTAGACATATTCTTAGTTGATTTAATTTTCTATTAGATTAACTAGGATAGTGTTTTATTTCTTTATGTTTCCTAAAGTCTGAAAAGACTATATAAACTAAGTAATTGAGTTGTACTAGTCAATTAGGATGTAAATGGCGTGTGAAAGAGAACTACAAGCAAGGAGTAGAGACCTATAAACAAGGAAGGGAGTGACTTGGATGCACCTAGACACTTCTACTAATGCACCTAGACATGATCAAGAACAATCCCTACAATCAAAGTGTGCACTTTGAAGCTTGGACGTGTGAAGAATGCTTGGTCAAGTTCGTTCCTACAAAAGTGGCGTGCAGTTTCAAAGAGGCCTAGAGTATGGAAGAAGGCTTGACTTAGTCCTAACTAACTCCTATGTTCATGTCGTGCACTTAAGGAGGACCTCAAGATGGATGATCACTTTGAATTAGCTTCCTACAATCAAGGGAAGTTGAGGCAATTGAGGAGAGCGTCATGGGAGGTGGCTAAGCAACGACTCTATGCTTGTTCTAAGGCACCTCTACACGTTTTTGCTAGTCCATCACTCCATCACTCCATGTACTTAGCTTAGTGGATTAGTGGTAGTTATTTTAGTATTATTTAGTTTAGTTTTATTTTCGAAAATAGGACCAAAAGGACATGTATAAATAGGACTTTGATCTTAATGAAAAGGACATGACTTTTAATCCAAACTTTAAGCTTTATCTTTGCTTTAATTAATATTCTAATTAATCTAAGTTCCTTTGCTAGCTTAATTCTTTAGCTTGAATTAAGTGGTGTAAGGAACCTTATTTTAACTTAGTGGTGCATCTGTATCTAAGTTGAATTAAGACAAGCTAACTTAAACATAATTACTTCTTATATATCGACTAACCTATAGTTGGAATATAACATCTTGGTATTAGATCCAAACACATCCTAAACACATTGCCAAACAGATAACCTAAACACAATGCCTGAATCAAGCTGAATTCCTAAGAATTGGCAAGAAATAATAACAAAAATGGAGGAAGAGAAACATGATAGTGAGGCTAGGATGGCCTTAATGCAAGATCAATTGAGACAATTGTCTTTGAGGATAAGGAAACAAAGAGGAGATGATCTCTTTGAGGATTCCGATAGAGAGAGTGATGAGACTTATAGAGTTCCTCCTAATAATAACTATCAAAGAAGCTTTAATGACATTAAATTAGATATTCCTTACTATGATGCTATACCTGATGC
Organism: Patellifolia procumbens; assembly: GCA_947645195.1. Lineage (NCBI taxonomy): Eukaryota > Viridiplantae > Streptophyta > Magnoliopsida > Caryophyllales > Amaranthaceae > Patellifolia > Patellifolia procumbens. The sequence continues at coordinate 397,635 of CANSGD010001060.1, read as the reverse complement.
AGGTGATTTTGTTGAATGGTTAAGGATCGTTGAGAGGGTCTTTGATAATAAGCAAATTCTTAAAGATAAGAGAGTTAACTTGTAGCTCTCAAGATAAGGAAGTATGCCTCAACTTAGTAGGCTAGTTTATGCACCAAGAGGGAGAGACAAGGGAAAGAGAAGGTCCGGACTTGGGCGAAGATGAAGAACCTTCTTAAACAAATGTTTCTTCCTACTTACTATGTCCAAGAGAACTTTGCCAAGTTCCATCATCTACAACAAGGTTCGAAATCAGTGGAGGACTATGCTACAGAATTCGAATCCTACCTCATGAAGTGTGAAGTTCTAGAGGATGAGCCTCAAACATTGGTAAGATTTATTGGTGGTTTAGATGTTAAAATTGCTAATGCTGTATAATTGCATCCTTTTTCCACTTTAGAAGAATTGATCATATTAGCTCACAAAATTGAGAAGTAACAAAAGACCAAAGGTAAAATGGAGGCCTCACGCCCCTTTGCCAAATCTACTCCCTATTCTAAGCCAATCACAACCTTTTCTAAGCCTACGCAGCCATCTATTCCAAAGACTCCAAACACTACTACTAATTTTACTCCAAATCGTGCCCCTAGAAGATGTTTTAGGTGACAAGGGTTAGGACACATTGCTTCTGAATGTCCTAAGACGAAAGTAGTGAGTCTTATGGAGTCTGAAGCCCCTATAAGAGGAGGATGAGGTCGAAATGGAGGCGTGTGAAGAGGAGGATAATGGAGATGAGATTGTTGGTCATGATGAGGGAGAATTCTTGGTGGTTAGAAGAGCTTTGAGTGGTGTAATAGATCATGAAAAATCACAACAAAGAGAGGCCTTTTTTCATACTAGTTGTACTATTGAGAACAAGGTTTGTACCTTGATCATTGATGGAGGAAGTTGCACTAATGTGGCATCTCAAACAATGGTGGATAAGCTAAATCTCCCTACAACACCACATCCGAAGCCATATGTAATTCAATGACTCAATCAAGGCAAAGGTATTCAAGTTACTCATTGTTTAAAACTATCTTTTAGTATTGGTAGTAACTATAGAGAAGAGATATGGTGTGATGTGATTCCTATGGATGCTTGTCATGTATTGTTAGGTCGACCATGGTTATTTGATAGGAGAGTCATTCATGATGGTTACAAAAATACTTATTCATTCACAAAAGATGGCAAGAAAGTAACTCCTACTCCTATTATGTCTATTCCTAACTCTAAACATCATTCCACTAAAGAAAAATATCACTCACTCACTACTCTTTTGAAATCTGATTATCATGAACTTATTGTTAAATATAGATCAAAAAGAAGAAGTTACTAATAATCTAGATCATCCTTTGCTTGTTCCATTGTTAAAAAACTTACAAAGATGTCTTCCCCACTGAAATACCTCATGACTTACCCCCTAAAAGGGACATTCAACACAAAATTGATCTTATTCCTAGAGCTATGTTGCCTAATAAGCCTGCTTATAGAACAAATCCTAAAGAAACCGAAGAGATAAGGAGACAAGTGAGTGATTTGTTGTCTAAAGGCATGATTAGAGAGTCTTTGAGTCCTTGTGTTGTTCCTACTCCGTTAGTTACTAAAACGAATGGTGAATGGCGCATGTGTGTTGATAGTAGAGCTAGATTACTATTAAATATCGTTTTCCTATTCCAAGGTTAAATGATTTACTAGATGATCTTAATGGTTCTAAAGTGTTCTCTAAGATTGATTTGAGAAGTGGTTACCATCAAATTCGAATTTGTGAGGGAGATGAATGGAAAACTGCCTTTAAGACAAAGGTGGGATTGTATGAGTGGCTTGTTATGCCATTTGGTTTTGCCAAATGCTCCAAGTACTTTTATTGCCTAATGAATCAAACTATGAAGCCATTTCTTGGCAGATTTGTAGTTGTTTACTTTGATGATATATTGGTGTATAGTGTCAATGAATTAGAACATGTAAAACACTTAGAACAAGTGTTTAGTGTATTGAGAAACGAATGCTTGTATGGAAACTTCGAAAATTGTCATTTCTTTTCTAATCAAGTTGTATTCCTAGGCTTTATTGTATCTAGTGAAGGAATTAAAGCTGATGAAAAGAAGGTTCAAGCCATCAAGGAGTGGCCTACTCCTACCTTAATGCAACAAGTTCGAAGTTTCCATTGATAGCTTTCTTTTATAGGAGATTTGTTTGAAATTTTAGTGCTATCATGACACCTATTACTGAAATCACAAAGTTGAAGAAGTTTGAATGGAACAAATAAGCTCATACGGCGTTTGAAGAGGTAAAATCTCAACTCACTAGTGCTCCTATTCTAGCTTCGCCTAACTTTAATGAGGTTTTTGAAGTAGAATGTGATGCATATGGCGTGGGAATTGGAGCAGTTCTATCTCAAAATGCTAGGCCTTTGGCTTACTTTATTGAGACATTGAATGAGGCAAAAGGAAAGTATTCAACTTATGACAGAGAGTTTTATGCTTTGTTTCGTGCCTTGGATCATTGGAGGCATTATTTTATTGCAAAGGATTTCATTCTCCATTCTGACCATAAAGCTCTAAAGTACCTTCAAAGCCAACAAAAGGTTCAATCTAGACATGCTAAATGGTTGGAATACCTTCAAACATTCCACTTTACAATCAAACACAAGGCTGGAAAGATGAACAAAGGTGCAGATGCTTTATCTAGGAGGTACTTGTTACTTTCTACCCTAAGTCCTAAGGTGATGGGGCTTGAATTGTTGAAAGAATCCTATGTGGAGGACAAAGACTTTGGCATGATGTTTGAGAAAGGTCGTAATCATGCTTGTGGGGAATACTATCTATTAAAGGGATTTCTTTTCAAAGGAAATCGCCTATGTATTCCTAGACATAGTATGAGAGTGTCTTTAATCAAGGAGTTTCATGAAGAAGGACTTGTTGGTCCCTTTGGGATCGAAAAGACTACTATGCTTGTGAATGAATACTTCTTTTGGCCTAGATTGGCAAGCGATGTAGAGTTCTAGATAAAAAGGTACTTAGTTTGTCAAAAAGCTAAGGGCCATTTGTTACCTAAGGGGTTGTTCATGCCCCTTCGTGTTCCTCAAGCACCATGGAAGGATGTAAACTTGGATTTTATCACTAGATTACCTAGAACCCAACACCAAAAAGATTCAATCATGGTGGTGGTTGATAGGTTCTCTAAGATGGCACACTTTGTGGCGTGCCATACTACTAATGATGTTGTTTCTTGTGCTAACTTGTATTTCAAGGACATTGTTACATTGCACGGAGTTCCAAAGTCTATGGTTAGTGATCGCGATCCTAAGTTTTTAAGTAACTTTTGGAATACACTTTGGAAAGAGATGGGAACAAAGCTCAAATTCAGTACTTCTAGCCACCCTCAAATTGACGGCCAAACAGTGGTTACCAATAGGACCTTAGGAACCCTACTTCATGCCTTAGCTACAAAATGCCCTAAACAATGGGAGGAGATGCTGCCTCATGCTGAGTTTGCCTACAACCGAGTCCCTAGCAAGACTACTAGTCTGAGTCCATTCTGTGTGGTCTATGGTCAAAACCCTTGCAACCCTACTGACTTAGCCCCTTTTCCTACCCCTACAAAATATTGCCATGAAGCCGACATTAGAGTGAAAGAGATCTAGAAATTGCATGAGTATGTGAGAGAGAAGATTGAGAAAGTTAAAGGGAAAACAAAAGAGAGAATAGACAAAAAGAAGAGAGATGTTCAGTTTAAAGAAGGTGACATGGTGTGGATTCATCTTAGGAAGAACATTTCCCATCTAAGAGAAAGTCTAAACTAAGTCCAAGATCTGATGGTACTTTCAAAGTTCTTGAGAAGGTCAACAATAACGCATACAAGATCGAGTTGCCAGGAGACTATGGAGTTTCAGCTACATTCAATGTTGCTGATTTGAGTCCATTTTATGATGATGAAGAAGAGTTACCAAGTTTGAGGTTAAACTCTTCCAAAGAAGGGAGGATGATGAAGATTCATCTATTTCTATTAATCCTCAATCTAAAAACATGGTTGCTTCTATTATAAGGGATGTTCTGAATTCCCTTAAGTCCATTGAATCCTTAAGAAGTGTCCTTAGCTTAGTTAATTAATTTTAGCTAAGTCATTGGCAGGCTCTGTCGAGAGGGCCTCCAAAGATAATATTTCGCTTACTCTCTATCACAAATAAACGTAGTAGGGAAGTAAGGGTCGAATCCACAGAGAATCTGGGTAATTAGGTATTTGGCGAGATTGAGTTAATATAAAAAAGCAACCAAAATAGGGGGGGTTGAAATGAAAGTCTAATATACTAAACTAAACTAACAGTTAATTAAACTACGGAAACTAAAATAGCATAACCTTGAGTCGGATTAGCATATACTCCAACCTAATGTCGATCATTAATTCTCCTCCCTAACTACCTCTTTTTTTACCTAATGGGGAGACCTTATCTCACGTTCTCCCCTTTAATAGTTAAACAGCACAATTTGTGTGTCTGCAAAACCCTAACTAAGAGGCAACCTATACGAATGCGCATAAGTTCAACCTATAGTAGCAATAAACACGGAGAAACAATAGACCTGATAATGATATATAGGAAAATAGCATTCAATTAGTTGGTTAAACTTCCCAAGACACTAAATAAGATGAATTGCATCTAGTTTAATCCCTTAGTAGCTGCATATGAAAGGAGAACGAAACAATCTGATTCCATTCTCAAATCCAGCAATAGATTATTAGCATAATCAAGACTAGTAGTGGTCCTAGCTTAACTAAGATATAATCATGAAATAAGCATAGAAATCGAACCATAAAGCAAGGAAAGTAAAAAGGGAGAAAGATCTCACAATGTAGATTGAAGTTCCGAGTTAATCTTTATCGAGATTACGCTACAAACTAACTACATGATGAAAATGGATGGAAACCCAAGGAGGAAGGAAAGGGATTCCTTTCCCCCTTGGTTTCCTCTCTCTAAGGACCTAAGCTAAACTATAAACTCAGCAAACGTCAATGAAAAGCGTGAATGACTAATGATCCCAATACATCGAGAAAATACAAAATAAAGGTGAAGTAAAGCTGGGCGGTGCAGGGTCGCGAGGGGCGAAATAGCTCGCAGGGGCGACTGGCGCATCGCGGGCCGCGACCTGGCTCTGTTCCATTGCTTTGTTGGGCTGCTGCTTCTTCTTGTTGTTGTTGGCGCTTGTTTGGCTACTGCTATTGCTGGTTCTTGGATGTTGTTGATGATGGAGGTTGCTGCTAGCATAGATGCTCTCATGCCAACTCAATGTAATCCAAAACTTTCAAGAGCATTACTCAAAAATATACTTGGCAATACAAAGTTCTAAAGTTATAAAGTTAACGAACATTACAAAATAAAACTCCGAACTTCCGCTAAAGCTAAACAATTACAAAAACGCCAATAATAACCATCAAACCATATAACATATGCGTGTGAAATGACGTAATAATATCGTATAACTTGAGCACATCAAACACCCCCACACTTAGACTTTACTCGTCTCGAGTAAATTCAAAAGTGAGAATCACAACATAGAACGATGCTCAAGCCACCGACACCCATAATACTCCTCCGCACGTCATCCCATCTCTCCACCTAGCATCAAATCCACTCAAAACCGAAATGCAAGGGATAACGCCTCCCCCGCACTTAGCTTCGAGCTCACCTGAAAAACATGCCAAAAACAAAACAACAACGACAACCACCAACACAACCAAAGATAACCAAAATGTGAGCTTCAATATCAAAAGGTCAAGGACTTGAACTCAGTCAAACCCATACACACTAGGCCTCAAAAGATGACCTACAACTGCTTCAACTATACTAAACAAGTAAGTTATGGAACCATGACAAAAAGGGATAGATTCCATACTTATCCCAAAAAAATGATCAATCAAATAACAAAGTTTTAACCCCTGTTACTAAGGATTTAAACTTAGAACTATGAACTCCAATTCACAAAAAAAGGATGAAATCAAAACCATACACGAAACTCCGAGATTGTCTTCCACCTTATGACACCAACTCTGGCAAATGAGTTTTTAACTTTCAAATTTCTCTCTTTAATCTCTCAGTTTGCTTAGGAGCCTTTTCGGGTTTTCATCCTAGCTTCCCACGTATTTTTCTTTTCTTTTTCTTTCCTCACAAACTAACCCGCTCTTAATAAGCCACTTTTTTTGCATAGGTTGCCCTTTCGGGTTTTCAACCTATCCGGGTCTCCAAATTTTGCCCGAGTCGCCCGCCCTTGAGGGTTCTCAACTCAGCGGGATTTCTTTTCATTCTATTTTTCTTTTTTTTCAATTTTTTTTCAAAATATTTTGAAAATTTATTGAAATATACAAAGAAAATACAAATAAAATCGAAAATCAAATGAAAATACAATATATACATCCACATATGAAATACATTCCCCACTTCCACATTTAAAGTACACATTGTCCTCAACGTGGAATACTAAGGACAAATACATAAAATAAAGGGGTGGGAAAGAGGGAACTCAGAAAAACTATCAATGAGAGGGACCGCCAGGGTCGCGACGACCCCTCCTGGAGGCTCGGTCCTCTCGACGTCTCCTCAACGTCTCATTGATGGCTGGAGTAGGGTCTGTGTAGGTGGGGTATGAGAAACAAAGAAATTGTACATAGCAGACACCATTGATGACATGGAGCATATGTCATCCTGAAACCCATAAAACTGCTGCTGAATGTCCCCTAGCTGCTCTCCTAACGTAGCTTGAGTCTGCTCAACAAAACCAAGCCTCCTATCAACCATCTCACAAAAATCTGGAGGGCCAGCAGCTACACCGATCTCTGCAGCGGTCACCAACCGAGCAAACTCATCATCCACCCCTTGACGAAATGCATCGTCTGGGGGAATAAAGAGCTGCCTCGTGGGAGTCTCGGGGGTGATTGCCACTCTGTCTGGCTGAGGAAGGACCATAAAATTCACAAAGTTCTTACCATACAACCATATAGAGAAATCGAGCTTTGAGGTAGCACTAATCATGTGTGCCTCCTCTAGTTTATCAAAGATATACATATGTGATCCTCCGGTCCTTAAAGGTTGCAACTCCCTAGGCATGTTCAAGTATCGGGCCAATAAAGTGACCATGCCCCTCATGCTAATTTTACCGGCCTTCTTTTCCGACAACTGCAAGCATCGTTGTACCCAAATCTCAGCCCAATCCGGACACTCGACCCCCTGTGATGTCATAGTCTATAAGCACCTAAGGTCGAAGGAATGGACGTTTGTACCCTCACCATAACAAAGTACCATCATTGTCAATAGACTGTGAATGTAACACATCGCCCGATGGACGATAACGGTGCTCTTATCACGAGAGGTATGCACTAAATGGGTGAGGTCTTGCCAAAAATATGTACTCCGGGGCCTCCACAAATTGACTATCCGCCACATACTCCAAGCCAAAGGCCTCCTTTATCTCTTCATATGTCATCCTATATTGTGAATCAATGAGGTTGAAGGTGATAAAAGGGTTATCCTCATCATCAACTCCCTTCTCCAAGGTGGAAAGAAACTCTAGCGTATACCGCTCTATGGTCCTAGCCTTTCTAATCAAGAACCCATGTAACCCCACCTTGCCTCGTAAGGTCCGAACGGGGTCTAGCAATCCCAAAGCATGTAATACATCAATATCCACAAACTTGGTCTCCAAAATGTGGCGATTGTGTTTAGTTAGTTTTGCCCATCTATGAGTAGAAGGTCGGGATAGGTCCTTTAGTCCCAAAGAATTAATCTTAGGCATAGGACGTCCACTAGAGGCGGTGGACTTTCTACGCTTTGATTCACTCATTTTTTATTCAATTCTTTCGTAATACAACAAAACACAGCCAACACAACTCCTTTTCCACCAACAATCAATCACCAATTCCCAATTGAATTTTTAAAATCAATACTCCACACTCCAACTACTTCAATTCAACACAATCCCAATATCTACAACAATACAAGAACTCAACAACAACAACAACAACAACAACAACAACAACAACTCTAAAGTTTAAGCAAGAACAAATGAAGGTAAATCAAACAAAAGGCAAATAGATGGAAAATTATACCCAAGGGGGATGGGAGATCTCCAAATTGCCTTTAGAGCTTAATGTAGTTGGGTTTGTTGTTGTAGAACACTTCTCCAAGCTATAAACTTTGAGTTCCATACTTCAATTGCTCCAAAAATGGCTCAAATAAAAAAAAAATCTAAATTCTAGGGTATGAAGAACTTGGGTGAAATTTCTGAATTTTTGGTTGAAGAAGGAGGATTTAAGAGTGAAAAGATGCACTTTTATGATGGACCTTTGATTAGGGTGAGATATTTTATTGAAGAATTAAAGTTTTGTGGTGTTTGAGGGAGATTAGAGAGTGTTTGAGAGGGAGGAGTGAGTGAGTGAGTGAGTGGGTGAGGGAGTGTGAGTTTAGATGAGAGAAAGAATGAAGAAAAGTGAGTGAGGTCGAGTATTTGGGAAAAACAGCAGCTGTAGAGAAGCTGGTCGCGGGGGGCGACAGAGCTCGTGGGCCGCGAGCTGACCTTCGCGGGTCGCGATCAGCTACTGATCCGTTTCCTCTATTTTTCCTCTACTGCAGCACCTTCTTGTTTTTGGCTCTTCTTACTAGTTGATGCAGCTCTTCAACACTTCTTTACTCCCCCCTTTTTCTTTTTTTCTTTACTTTCCTATTTCTTTCCTACTCTTTACACCTTCCTCATCCATTTTTTTTTCTTTTTACATTTAATTCCACGCGCTACTCCCGACAACTTCACAACCTTCACGCATTTGTTATTTCACCAAGATGACTAGCTTCTAGAGTCCTGCAAAAATACAAAAGAAACCTGCCAAAGCATAATATCCTAAAGAAAAAGAAATAACGAAAATTAAAAAGCACGCCGTATATACTATCCTCGTTTATTTAATGTCATCGACACGACGTAGGGCTCCGACTAAACCATTGGGCTTGCACTCAATGTGGGGTAAGAATGGCTCCAAACCAACTTCATATTCACATCATGCAAAACAAAATGAGTAGAACTATTGCAAGACACGTTAGATTCGAAATGTCACAACGTGGTGGCCGATTAGGAGGGTCACTCCACTTCTTTACTCCAACGCCGTGACCAACGTGTTAGCAGTGAGGATGCTATCTAAAAACTAATGTCATTAGCAATGAAACCATGGCTTACATTGGCTCACTAACCACTTAATGTCAACAACATCACGAAAATCCGTTCCACAACGCTAGTAAAACAAAACAAGGCCAATGATCCAATGCATCTAACCATCCATTATGCACGACAAGCTCAATAATATGCACACCCAAACAATACAAGAAATCACCATAAGCACAAGTTCCAATCCAAAATACGTCAAACACTAACTATAAGCACCGATTCCCCGGCAACGGCGCCAAAAATTGGCAGGCTCTATCGCGAGGGCCTCCAAAGATAATATTTCGCTTACTTCTATCACAAATAAATGTACTAGGGAAGTAAGGGTCGAATCCACAGAGAATCTGGGTAATTAGGTATTTGGCGAGATGGAGTTAATATAAAACAAGCAACCAAAATAAGGGGGGTTTTGAAATGAAAATCTAATATACTAAACTAAACTAACAGTTAATTAAACTGCGGAAACTAAAATAGCATAACCTTGAGTCGGATTAGCGGAGACTTTCACCTAATGTCGATCATTAATTCTCCTCCCTAACTACCTCTTTATTTACCTATTTCCAAGACCTAATCTCACATTCTCCCCTTTAATAGTTAAACAACACAATCCGTGTGTTTGCAAACCCTAACTAAGAGGCAACCTATACGAATGCGCATAAGTTGAACCTATAGGAGTAATAAACACGAAGAAACAATAGACCTAATAATGATATTTAGGCAAATGGCATTCAATCAGGTTGTTAAACTTCCCAATACACTAAATAAGATGAATTGCATCCACTTTAATCCCTCGGTAGCTACATATGAAAGGAGAACGAAACAATCTGATTCCGTTCTCAAATCCAGCAATAGCTTATTAGCATAATCAAGACTAGTAGTATTCCTAGCTTAACTAAGGAATACTCATGAAATAAGCATAGAAATCGAACCATAAAGCAAGGAAAGTAAAAAGGGAGAAAGATCTCCATAACGTAGATTGAAGTTCCGAGTTAATCTTCCTCGAGATTAAGCTACAAACTAACTACATGATGAAAATGGAAGGAAATCCAAGGAGGAAGGAAATCCAAGGAGGAAGGAAATGGATTCTTTTCCCCCTTGGTTTCCTCTCTCTAAGGACCTAAGCTAAACTATGAACTCAGTAAATGTCAATGAAAAGCGTGAATGAATAATGATCCCATATAACACCCCTGAATTTTGACTTGCTAATTAAATACAATAATATCAAAATTCTACAGAAAATTCGGCAGAGCTTAGTCTGAAATATGGACTGCCTAAAATTTAATTTAGGACTCGCGTCCAAATTATAAACCTGTATGAATAATCCAGCCCACCAAGCTCTCCAAAATCCTTATCCAGCGTAAAAGCCAATAAATCCATGCATAAGTATCCGAAATCCAAAAGTGTTATTCCACGGTTATTGCAGGAATAACCGTTATGGATAACTACCTCATTGAATTGATGTTAAGGCAACAACTAAATTAAACTATTACAGTCCAAACGTGTAGGGTTTAAGGAAATTAATATTTACAACCTTAAGCTCCAAAATGATGATATATATATAGTGCAGCGGAAATAGAACTACTATACCTCAACTAAGCTAGTGGAACGTTGCTCTCAGCCCACACCCCACTTGCAAATCTTCATGTACGTGCATATATCAGGCATATAGTATCAGCCAAACTGGTTGAGCAAGATTTCATTCTAAGAAGCCAAACATATATGCAGGTAGGATATAATAAACATATCCTACAAATCATTTACTTTCAAAACATAATACGGAATACAACTTTATAAAACCCTTTTTCCTTTCTTTGTATTTCTTTCCAAATCATATACATTCTTTCTTTTTCTTTTTGAAACCAAATCCTTTCTTTCCTTTTCCTTTTGAAACCAAATTCTTTCTTTCCTTTGCTTTCACAAAATATATTAAAAGTCTCAAAGTTATAAATCTAGAGAATGGAACAACTTTTATTTCCATTGGGCTAGCTAGGCCCTCCGGATAAAACTAAGAGAAAGATCCCTAGTGTGCACACCCCAAAAATGGCCAAACCGTAGCAGAAGATAAAAGTCCGAGGTACTGATCAACGTACTCCCACACACTATTCTATAAAGTTCGAGCCAAACCCGACAAAGTTCCATTCTTTGAGATACCACAAAGGCAATCCCCAAGACTTAAAAAAAACACAAAACTATATGAAACATCCTCCCTTTCCAACCAAACTTTCTATGAATGGAGGAACATCCTCCCTTTCAAACCACTTTCAACCAAAATGAGATACATACCTTTTCAAAACTCTTCTCTAACTACAAATGTTTAGTAAGAAATCTTATTTTGAAATACAGCAAATCAACTATCTCAATCAGTCAATACGGCTTCTCAATGAAACCGGAATCTAGAATATAAACATATATGTACTCATTAAGTAATAATAGGCTTGGCTTAACTAGTTAATGAGCTTTGCTTAACTCTACTTTTATAAATTATGAGCCTCCTACTTCAAATGACATAACTCACTAATACTAACAATACTAAAATCTCTCTTTGTTTATATAAAATTAACACCTAAGTTTCATAATATATATTTAGATACTTTGAAATCCATTGGGAAAAACATTCGAACTTAAACCACTCGAAATTAGATTTATCAATTTCAGCAGAAACTTAAAATGGCCATAACTTCCTCATTCGAAGTCCAAATCAAACGTTTCTTGAGCCTATCTTGAGCAAAATTTCGATACGAACAACTTTTGTGAAATAGTATGTTTGCGAAAAACGCCTGGAAACTGTTGAAAAATATAGCCGTTTTCTTGGTCGGTTCAGGTGGGCCCAATGACTTATCCAACTTTCAGAATATGAATAGAACGTTATCAGAAGCAGAAGAACGCCATAAGAATGGATTAGGTACTCCTCTTTTACAACATTAGCTGCATAAAACATAAAGAAGGAACGCCCCTTTAGATAAGAGAAGAAGGAGGTTTTCTTCTATTCCCAGAAGTCTAATGAAAGCACTCGTGGAAGTCTTTCTGAACAAGAAACTCTATCCCAAAAGTGCTTCCTTCCCCCCGCCACATAGTATTACGAAACTGACCTATGATTTCCACGAATTATAATTCTTGTTGATAAACTCATTATAATCATACAACAATCTCACTCAATGAAGCTACACCCAACATTCACAATCAAAAACTTCCAATTCAATTTTAATTCTAAAAACCCTAACTTCATAAACTTTGAGAAAACTAAAATTAAATTAAGAACTTAACTTACCAACTACTATGGAAGATTAATGGTGAAGAAACTGTGAAATTGGCCCTTCAAATGCACCCCACACACCGATATGCACCAAACACCGACCTTCTTGTTACCCCTCTTCTTCACAGTGTCACGCGGTGGTTGAAGCACATATACACCGGAAACTAGATAGGTTGAAGGTGATGGAATTTTATTTTTTTTAGAATAAAGGTTGTAGCTACTTAAAAGAATGAGATGGAGAGGATGAAGTGATGGAGAAGATGAAGCTTGAAGGGGGAACGTAATATGTCTGATGTTTCTTTCCTTCTTTTCGTTTCTTATTATTTTATTTTTCCCTTTTCCCTTTTTAACATGAATACTACTCCTTTTTTTTTTTTTGCAAATAACTATATAGATATATAACCTTCTTTATTAAAACTTAAACTCTTCAATAAACTTGACCCAATAAGTTCATACACATTCTTTTAAAAAAAAATAATTTTGTATAAAATATTAAATCTGAAATAAGATTAAAAGAAATAATTTATTTTCAATAAAAATAAATATTAATTATATTCTCAAAAACTGGGGTCTTACATCCCAATACATCGAGAAAATACAAAATAAAAGCTAAAGTGAAGTTGGGCGGTGTAGGGTCGCGGGGGGCGAAATAGCTCGCAGGGGGCGACTGAGGCACCGCGGGCCGCGAGCTGGGTCTGTTCCATTGCTTTGTTGGGTTGCTGCTGCTTCTTGTTGTTGGTGGTGCTTGTTTGGCTACTCTTGTTGCTGGTTCTTGGATGTTGTTGATTTTGGAGGTTGCTGCTAGCGTAGATGCCCTCGGGCCAACACAATGTAATCCAAAACTTCCACGAGCAAAACTCAAAAATATACTTGGCAATACAAAGTTATAAAGTTAGAAAGTTAACGTACATTACAAAACAAAACTCTGAACTTCCACTAAGGCTAAATAATTACAAAAACGCCAATAATAACCATCAAACCATATAACATATGCATGTGAAATGACGTAATAATATCGTATAACTTGAGCACATCAGTTATTATCTTTATTTTCTTTATTGAGTCATTAGGAGAGTTAGACATATTCTTAGTTGATTGAATGATCTATTAGATAAACTAGGATAGTGTTTTGTTTATTTATCTTTCCTAAAGTCCGAAAAGACTATATAAACTAAGTAATTGAGTTATACTAGTCATTTAGGTTGTAAATGGCGTGTGAAAGAGAACTACAAGAAAGGAGTAGAGACCTACAAACAAGGAAGGGAGTGACTTGGATGCACCAAGGCACTTCTAGTAATGCATCTAGACATGATCAACAACAATCCCTATAATCAAGGCATGCACTTTGAGCTTGGACGTGTGAAGAATGCTTGGTCAAGTTAGTTCCTACAAAAGTGGCGTGCAGATTCAAAGAGGCTTAGTATATGGAAGAAGGCTTGACTTAGTCCTAAGTAACTCATATGTTCATGCAATGCACTTAAGGAGGAGCTCAAGATAGACGTTCACTTTAAATTAGCTTCCTACAATTAAGGGAAGTTGAGGCAATTGACGAGAGTATCATGAAAGTCAATTAGTTAGTTCCTATGCTTGTTTGAAGGCACCTCTACACGTTTTTTCTACTCCATCACTCCATGTACTTAGCATAGTGGATTATTGGTAGTTATTTTAGTTTAATTTAGTTAGTTTTATGTCCGAAAATAGGACCAAAAGGACATGTATAAATAGGACTTTGATCTTCATGAAAAGAACATGACTTTTAATCCAAACTTTGAGTTTTATATTTGCTTTGATTAATATTATAATAAATCTAAGTGCCTTTGCTAGCTTATTTCTTTAGCTTGAATTAAGTGGTGTTCTTGGGAACCTTATTTTAACTTAGTGGTGCATCTATATATAAGTTGAATTAAGACAAGCTAACTTAAACATAATTACTTCTTATATTTCAACTAACCTATAGTTGGAATATAACACAAGTAGTAAGAGACATGCATCCATATGAAGAATGTCACACCATCTCTCTTCTTTGTAGTTGCCAATGGAGTAGGCAACCAATGCTTGCTTCTTCACTCGAAAATGAGAATCTTCATTAAAGCAATTAAGCTTATAGGGCTTCTTATGTGGTCTTGTAGGAAGTTTCATTCCTTGGACTACCTCAGGTCAGACAACATCAACTTGATCCCTACTATCTATTATCACATTATAAGTCTTATCCCCAATCTTGCAGTGAGTTCAAAACAAGTTCTCTTTTTGCGATTCACAACTTGTTTCACCATAAACATTCTCCTAGTTACCCCCAAATCATAATTTTCTTCTTCTTTCGGAGTTAATTCTTCCATGTCACTCTCTATTATCTCTACCTCAAGAAAAAATTCAAATAATTTTTCTTCTTCTTCCATGACTTTCAGCTGACTTGTGGTCAAAACACTTTTGTTAGGACACTCAGAATCAATATGACCTCTTCATTAACATCTAAAACACCTTCTTCTTTGATCATACTCTTCTTTTTTATCTTTACTTTTTCTTTTCTCTTGTCTTGTTTTGTGGCACTAGACGAAGATGGAGGAATCTTTTGTTGCAAAAGAAAAACTGAATTTGTAAGACCCTTTAAAACCCATTAAAGTCTTACGTTTTTCTTCTTTTAGTTGTGACTCATACTTGATGGCTAGGTTACATACATCACTAAATATTGTGTAATGTGTAATATCCAACTTCCTACTTATCCCCTTGGAAAGACCTTCAAGTAAACGAGTGATTATAAAGGTTTCCTTCTCTTGTAAGTCACAAATTAAGCACAACTTCTCAAATTCTCTTAGATACTCCTCTACACTCATGTCTTCTTGTGAAAGGTGGGTTAGTTTGAAGTATTGTTCATGCTCATACTCTTTACTTACCAATTTATCCCACCCATGAATCAATCTTTTCTTTATTATCCCTTCTCCTACTCGATTTAAAGTTTTCATACCACAGTGCAACAAGTTTAGTGAGTTTTAGGATAGCAAGTTTGAACCTTTTCCGATCGTCATAGCCTTTGTAATCAAAAATTGTAATCCCCCGTCATTTTATGAATTTTATAAATATATTTAAGAAATATACTTCCTCTGTTTTAATATAAGTGATACACTTTGTTTTTCACGCTTATCAAGGAAGCGATTTATGGGTGTAAACGAGTAAATTTTTCGATGAAATTTTAATACAAGCAAGAATGAGACTCTATATTACTTGTGATAAACTTCCATCGAAAAATTTTATCATTTACACCCTTAAATCGCTTCCTTAATAAGCGTGAAAAATAAAGTGTATCACTTATATTAAAACGGAGGAAGTATATGATTAGTATTAATCTTTATTTTATTAAATTATTTAAGAGTTGACTATTTTGAAAGTGAAATGATTATTTATACATTTTAAATAACCAAAAAAAATTTATTGGGTTGGACTTTGAAATCATTAAATATTTAATTCGGTTTTGGGTTATGTTTTAAATGAATTATAAATATGAATTGAGGAACGCAAATATTCTTTAAGCTTGATGAACAATTTAAAGCCCAAACTAAAGCCTTAAACCTATTTGCATTAGGTTTCTAAGCAACCTATATATACCCACTTAATCCTTATTTTTCCACACTCTTATTTTCTCTCTCTTTTTCCTCTCCTCTATCGTCGGTTCTCTCTCCCTCCCTCTCTTGTTCTATGGCCGTCCGACACCCACACCACCACCACTCACTCTTTCTCTCCTTCCCGATGGCAACCACCGCCGACCTTTCCCCCTTTGTTTGAGTGTTGCCGCAAACATGTGCTTCCCCACCCTTTCTCTTCTCTCCGCTCACGCAAAAGCTCCCGCAACAGCAGCCGCCGCACGTGGCAACATGTACCACCACTACTACACTTCACGCGTCGGAAGCGTGTGTCCTCCTCCTCTTGTTTTCCGATTTTCGTGTTTTTCTTCCGGATAATTCTTATCCCTTTTTCCTCTATATATTTATTTAATGTTTGAGTAATTAAATTTTTGATTTTTATTATTTTTATATGTTTTAAAAATAAAGTTTGTAACATTACTGTTTAAGTAATTAAAAATCTGATTGTTATGATTTATATTAATTTATGATTTCAGATTTATAGTTTTATATTTAAAGTGAGTTTTAAATATAGAAGTAATGGTTTTTTAAGGTTTTTAAATAAAGCCGAGTTTGTTAGTATTATATTAAAGGTTTTTAAAGCCTAATTTTATTAAGGATTTTAAAGCGCTTAAAAGTATTTTTAATTATTGTGAATTAATTAGAGTATTAATTCGTTATTATTTTATTAATTGGTAGGCGGACATTTTACCTTAAGTGATCTCTCGAGTTCCTAAAGTGGACTCTCACTGTGTCTACACAAGGTATGTACATGTCCTTAACTGCCAGACTAGTACCATGTCCTAAGGTTAGGATTATGTATAGTATCACGTATAGGGAACCTTTTTAAGGTTCATTCCTGGCTATTGTTTAACGGAATTACGTGTTGTTGAGCATGTTATTTGCCTACGATAAAATATTTATGGGGAAAGAAAGCGGGTGGCGGGCTTCTTTCATTTGAGCTAATTACATGAATGAATGGATGTTTGATTCAAGCATGTTGGTATGAGAATATTTATACTTTGATCCCTCATGGGAATCATGGCCTTCAATCGTGGCTTATGAATATATTTATTGTGAACTATGGTATTGTTTCCCTTGTTATTAATTTTTTACTTCTCAAAGGACGAGGACTTTGTAAGTAAGTTGGATTGGTATCATTTTGTTATTTTACTTTACAAAGAACGATGGCTTTGTTGGGTAAGTATATATTTTGTCTTTGGACACTTCGATTGTTCATTTTATACAACAAATAAATTCAGGATTGATTTCTTGGTAAATTAGAATTGTTTTATCACGTTATATAATCCGAAGATAAATGTGGAATTTCGTGTTATGTGTTGGTTGTCTTGTTAGAGTCCATTGTCAAATTACATATTAATACTTAAAGTGGAAGTTAATAGCAATAGCTTTAGACTTGTGACGTCTGAAGTTCTGTACTAGTATGAGTTAGAGTACATGGTGGTAGGCCATGGATTTTCTTGGGGCCGTATTGATCACCGTTCCGTATTTTATTTTAAAGGTTCCTCCATATTGTTGGTCAAGGGGATTATGCGGTGATCACCGTTCCCTATTTTATTTTAAGTTCCTCCATATTGTTGGTCAAGGGGATTATGCAGTCGCGCTCGTAATTCGTCTTCTAAATTGAAGACAAGGTTTGGTTGGACAACTAGATCCATTCACTATTCAATTGATTAAATGAATTATTATTTGTATGTCTTGTGAAGTCGAGTCTTATATTACAAGTCGATATTATTGATCATGTTTATTGCTTGTTAGTATCATGCTAGGTTTTCGTGTATTGTATTGTTATGTATGAACTCATCTTTGCTGATTACGTGCTTTTTTGTGTGTTGATCATGGATGTGTCTATTGATCCTTATATGACCCTTAATTGGCGAGCAGTCCATCAATTGAGTATTTGGCTACAAGTTTGGAGAAGATGCATCCGACTGATCGGTTGAATTGTGAAAAAACATTGTTGCCGATTACGAATCAGTTCAGTAGCTTGTTTTTTCTCTTGGTCTCAATTGCTAGCGTCTTTTAAAATTGATGATAAAATATGCCGATAAAAGAAAGTATTCTTGAACCCAACTGGTTCATGGCTGTGGAAATTTGAGGTATTGGTTGAATAGATTTTCAATGCTTTATTATGCTATGGTGCATCGAAGTTGGCTTAATTGAGTAAACGCTTAACAATGCAAGTAGATTAAATAAAAAAGTGGTTGACTTTATTTTTATTTTTCTCCACCTGCTTTCTTTTTCCCTTACGTGGGTGTTGAAATTTTGGAAGAATGGTGTATTGAATTCGTGAATCGTCAAATTAATTTTATTCTCAGTCTTTTGATTTTGTTAGTATTGTTGCAATTATGGTTGATAAATTTTGCTATGGGGGATGGTGATAAACTTACCATGGATTGATGAAAATTATTGCCGATCCAATAGTTACTTTGTCGTTAGCACAATAGGATAGGAAAACATAGATGGAAGGGGATGTTGTACAAGTTGCCACTTTTACTAGAACTTCTCCTCCTCCTCCCCCTCCCAATGATAACTTTAGAAATCCTCGTGTGTCTGAAGGTGATAAAGATTTTCAGTGGGATGTTCTTGATTTCATGGGTGAAGGGGATGCTGAAGATTTTCTTGAATGAGTTCGTAGAATGGATAAACTCTTTGACTATAAAGGATTTGACGATCAGAAATCCTACAAGGTGGCAAATGTGAAATTGACTAGATAACCTAAAGCAACTTATAAATTAAAGCAGATAAGAGATGAAGAGACTCCGGTTCACATATGGACTGAGATGAAAAGAAACCTTAAGAGAAAATTTTTCCTACACAGCACATACAAACAATTATTTGAGGTTGAATCTTCTTGAGCAGGGTAAAGTTAGTGTTGCTGAATAAACTAAGGAATTTAAGAGACTTTTCATTCTTTGTGATCTTCGAGAAACGGAAGAGATGAAGTGATGTGTATTAATATATATACCGCAAGTGCACTATGTGTGTTGTTAGTAGATCCTTGCAAGTACGGGTCGAATCCATAAGGAGACCGGTTTTCAGATTTAATATTCAACTAAACATCTACTTCAGATGAAATCAAGGAAGAAAGACTAAACTACTAATTAAACTAAGGAAAAAAATTAAATTGAAGGTTTATCTATGAATTAAAAGTCTAAGGTAATAGTTTGGTCCACCAAGCTTATATCATTCAAGAGGTTCAAATAACTAACAATACCTAG
The DNA here is from genome assembly GCA_947645195.1 of Patellifolia procumbens. Classification (NCBI taxonomy): domain Eukaryota; kingdom Viridiplantae; phylum Streptophyta; class Magnoliopsida; order Caryophyllales; family Amaranthaceae; genus Patellifolia; species Patellifolia procumbens. Next base: position 378,332 of record CANSGD010001060.1, on the reverse strand, counting down.
GCCTAGAGTCGAACGATCAGAGCAAGTGTTAAGCTATGGTTTAGTATCAACGCCAATAATCCAACGTATGTCGTATGGTCACAAACATAATCTGGATCACTAATTAGTTCTAGGCCTCTAAAAGTAAGACTAATTTATACGAACAATTATTAGCCAATCATAACTCATGAAATTGGCCACTAACATAAATTATGAATCAACGAACAAATTACATTAGAATTGCTCCAATCAAAACCTAGAAACTATAACAATTCAAATAGCAATTATTTCATAAACATGGTTTTCCTACCTAAAACTCCAGAAAGGGAATCTATGTCATGTCATAAACATGTATCCTTTTTTCAACTACATGTAGTATTTATTCAACTAAATTTTTAAAGGAAGACCCAATCAAAGTTTTTTCTTTCAAGGGTAAGCACAAGTTAAAGCAGTCCTCAAAAGATAACAATATCATTTTAAGAGCAAACTCATTCACTAACTACAGGCATTACATGAGCTAACATACTTCATATTTAATGTTAAGCTTATTTTTCGGTTTAGTTTGTCTCATCTAATTCGTGAAGTATGATGTTAATGACCAGTAGAACAGACAATCAAAACCAGAAAAGCTTTGGAGTAAAAGAGAAGCGTCAACATACTTACTACCAGTTGGCACTACAATGTTAAGTTACGATATCTAAAAAAGAACATACTAAGGCTTAAATTTCACATATATATATCGCATCCTGAGTAGATATAATCAAAATATATGTCATGTTTTGAACCGTATTCCAATTATTTAATAAAGTATTTTAACTTAAGTATTGTTAGGGGATGGAATTGAAATCACTCAGTTTTTCTGATCTTTGGAAGATTGTCTCTCTTGTTTCTTTGCAATGCCTTCTGTGCAGATGGGTGATGTACGGGAGAACAATGAGAGATTAATCTAGAGTCGTCAATCAACTAGTTTTTTTGCTAGTTTACCTTCCGTTGGAACTCTGAGACTTTTAATTGTTAATTTTTGTTGAACAGTTTGTTGAGTTATAAGAATTATTTAATTTGATATTGTTATAATTTAACCTGATAAATTTGCATTTATCTTCATAGAGATAGGTGCGGTAGCAACACGACCATCAAGTCAAACCTACATGAATTTCTCCCTTATCATATTTTATAAAATGATAATGGCTCCGGGCTGGCGGAGATGTTATATAAAATGCCCGTAATGGGAGTTCAATCCGAGACTTGAAATCATAATGAACAAGCTTTGACCAACTAAACGAAGACAAGATTCTCACATAATGACAAAGATTTTTTGGTATGCCATAAGAAATTGTTCAGATATGTATTTTCAGGTACGCATGGCCAGCCAACCCATCATAACTCCCTCCAAATACTACAAATCAAACTTATGGTTCAAATCCGTCAATGATATACAGTGACAACGCTATCTACCTTGCACATGAACTATGATATGAACCTATAAATAACAAAAAGGAATAACAAATAAAAATCCAACTATACCGAAATTTTGACAGACGAAAATGCCTCAGCAACAGTCATAAAGACAATCCTAGCATCGACTAACATTCACCTCAAATACACGCACACAATTATCAGCCCCACAGGAAGCCAATTGGATCTTTTCGCTGTCTTCTACCTTCTCCGAGTTTCTCCATGCTAAACGCTGCACAGTAGATGCATGGCACAAAAATGGATCCAGCCGTGCAACAACATTAGATGTAAATCCTGCACCTATCATGCAACCATCTTTAGTTCTAGCCAAAAGATCCCAGAGCTCTATGCACCCATTCTCCATTCCAACTGCTAGTAAACCATGATTGGTTTGACGTTCAACACCAAGCCAGGATAAGGCAGTAACACTACAAGGAAATGGTGGCAAAGCTGATAGCTGTTTGACTGAATCTGTATTTTCCACATACCATAACTTCACGACCTTATCTCGTGAACCAGTTGCGAATTCATGGCCAAAGGGATTCCAAGAGCATGCCCATATAATCCTCTTGTGAGCCTCTTGCCTCGCTAGAAGCTCATAACTGAGCCCATCTACGCCTGAACATCATTACCAGTTGGAATTTTAGGATTTTACAAGCAGACAGTTAAGTATTATTATATGCATCAAGGAAGGAAATACCCTTAGTTTTCTCTATCAGATAAACTGTTTCTCAAAATTTATTAGGTACCAAGAGAACAGCACTAATAGCATAATTCTTTAACCTTCCGGGTGATGAAAAAGGTTCAGCGTGGTTCTTTAATATGTTTAAAATTTATTATTTTTCTTTTTTTTCCACGAGGTATAAGGAGAAGACTAAAGTTTCCCTATCTCAGCCACGTGATTACCAAAGGCGGATTACATAAAGAAACTAAACTAAAAAAGAAAAATAAATAAACCAAAAACCAAAAACACTAAGACAAGAAAAATAAACTAAACATAAAAAGAAAATTAAGGAGAACAAGCTTCTTGAAGAAGCTACGCTTTTCTTATCCAAGAAGATGGTCTTTGGCAGTGGAGGCGGTGGTCCCCAGACTGGGGCAGAGAAGCATCAGCTTCTAGGGTAGAGTTCTTCATACTTGGGCGGCGATAGGGACATGGGTGGTGGTCTCACCGACTGACTGGTGGCACCATTCGCGAGTAGTTGCAGTGTGGTTGATGCAGCGGCGAGGCCTTGATTTTTCTTAGATGGTTTCTTCTATGAACGGTCGAGAACCAGGGTGGCGAAGTGGCTCTGTACTTGGTCGGCTGCCTCCTGGGCTTCCGTTGTTATGGAAGCCAGGCAGGTGGTGCTCTTGTGGTGGCGTCAGTAGACAGGTAGTAGAAGGCGGTGGAGGTGGTTTCAGCGATGAGGCAGGTGGCAGGCTTAAGGTTTTGATGAAGGGCGGTGGAACTGACTTGGATTTTCCTAGACAGAAGGGCTCTCCCTTTGCTCTAGAGAAAACCTCAGACAAGTGATGCATAACATTCAAATTTGAGTACCGTAACTTTGTCAATGAAGAATTCAAGACCAGATCATGATTTCAAATTTTCAAAATGCATACTATGCCACGTCTACCTTCCCTTCGTAGCATATTACCTGTTCACTTAACCATTCTTATATCATATTATGTGTCACTAGAAAAATTTAATGCACCATCACTTGCTAGTTTAAAGTATCAACGAAGAAACACTTGAGTTCTGATTTCTGAATACTGAAGCAACAACTAAAAACTCCCTATTTGTGTGACTTCTCCATATTAACATAAAAAGTACTATCATTACCTACAAGCACAATACCAACAACTTATAAAGCCTAGGTTACCTTCTCTTTTTATGGAGAAAACAGAGAACTGGCGATCCCTAGAGACAGACAAAAGTAAACTATCATCATGGGAAAATTCCATCTGCGTCACAGTCAAGCTATGAGACTGTAAGCAACCTACAGCTTTCCATGATCCAACCTGCCAGAGCCATATCTCTGCAACTGAAACTGTCTGGGCCTGCAAATCAATCCTCATCAAGACAAACACCCAGCACAAGAATAGCAGCTGAATAAGTACATGACAATAAAACAAAACCAATCCAAGCAACGTAGAAAGTGGCAAACAAAGAACTAAACATATAAAATTTGTTTTCCTTTTCACCGCACTAATTATGCAAATGAATGTTATACAGAAAGCTCATGACTTGTCTGCTGTTGAATCCTCTAATTACCTTTTGTTACCCCACTTACCTGAGATATAACAACTACGTTCAGAATTCAATTTCCAAAAGTATACCCTCTATTTCCTGTTTAAGTGAAAGTAAATAGTTAAGCCTGCCTGTCCCAACTCCAGAGTCCATAATTTAAAAAATTCAGCTTATGAAGAACAAATGAGAGTTGATTTTTTCAAGGAAATACAGTGAGAGAATATTTTCGACCTTAACATCTTGTACACCACAAGCAAGGAATCAGACATATGCGAAGAATTATGTAGACAAACTTGTTACCATATTTGGAGAAAAAGACATCATTAACGTTAGTCAAGAAAGGACACAAACTTGTTACCGTATTTTCGACTGGTAATGTACTACCTTGGCATTTACAACTTCACGTGTAATATTCATGTCAACATACACAAGCATTCACCACTATTCCATTAATTTTTTTAACTTACACACAATTGCCATTCATCACCATTCCATATGCAGAAACCAACAATTAGAATGATAAATTGCAGCGAAAGTCGAATGCCAAGTAAAGATATGGTCCAAATACCAGATTTCAGCTGCTTCATGCCAACCATCTTTGAATCTAACCTAACGGTGAAGGGTCTAACATCTTATTCACTAATTGAACATGAAAACCCATTGAAATAGGTGGAAGGTTTCAACTTATTCTAGGAAGTAGAGTTTGGCCAATAAGGGCCAAGACAACTACCAGTCTCTTAAGTGTTTTTAGTTATTTGTTGCATTAATCTGTAACCTATGTTTATATAACTCACCTCTTATTTCCTACAAAGCCATTGCTTAAAGGAAAGGCGTTGGAAAATGCCAAGCACCGGGCAAAATGCTGAACGTGATTCATTTCCAAGATGAGTCAAAAGACCCGAAGCTTGGAGCTCATCAATTTCCAACACCTGTTGGAAATAAAATTTAGAAGATGAGGCCAGCATTCCATATATTGGAAGCAATCTCCATCCGTCGAAAGCCCGACCGAATAGGTATGGTACTAGTGGCATCCTCCAAAATTCAGTTTAAGTTTTGCTTTTAGCGAAGCTCTATCCATTTCCTCTCTGGGGGGGGAAGCAAACACAAACATTAAAAAAACCCAGTATTTATTTACTTTATGGACTCCACATAGATTATTGCTCATATGATATCCGACACGATAGATGAATATAGTAACTTGGGTGCAATACTTCAATAAATAAACATAGAAAGCTTGTCATATCCACGTTGCATAATTCCAGGTGCCACATTTTAAGATTCTTAAGCAGCATAGAATTAATTAGAGTATGAACGATATGAAACATCATATGTCCTGCACAACACATGGTCCAAGTTCCATAATTGATGGATGAAAGCCCATACCTTACAAGAGGAAGCAACAAGCTTTCCATTGTGGTCACAACATAAAGAGAACAACTCATTTCCATGACCATAAAGCTTGTGTGACTCTGGCCACAATGTATGCCATGCCAGTTGCTCCTCGATAGGCGGTTCAGTCAATGTAACTGGTACTGATTCAGGGACAGTTTCAAGTGTATCAACCACGTCATTGTCAGGTCTCTCTGGAGTTTCTTGTGCAGCTGCACACATCAAACATAACCTATGACTATTGCTCATATTACGCAATACATAAATATAGACATGCCTAATTGCAAAAATGCGATGTGGTCGCAAAGAGACAACTTATAGAGCAAAGAAAAAGCAAAAGTGGGCAATTACCATGGACATATATAGGTTTCTGTGATAATCCAAGAGCAGACATATTTGCCCCTAAAATTTGAACACCTAATTGAATGTCTTCCTGGACATCATATTCCCGTGAAATAGCATAATTTAACGTCTTCAAGAAAGACAAAGGGGCTTCAAAAACTCTGGCCACTTTCTCATCAGCTCCACTGATAAAGCGGTGGTTCCCTTTCCCTTGGATGATGGCCACACAATTAATATCATGACCATGAACTTGAGGACGAGCAATTTCATGCCAGGAGCACCTATCGCCCATACTGCTCAACCAAGGAGAAAAGATTCGAGATGTCTGCAAAATTTTAAATTGAAATGAACTACTTTTCAAAATTGGTTGTACACACTACTTTTCAAAAAGCACCCCAAGGCCCAAAGTAAGGCGCTAATTCAAAAGAGAAAAGCAAATGATTAATTTAACTAAAAAGGCCCGATGGAAGTTTAGTGTGTTCATGTTTGCGCGTGCAGATCGAAGAGCAAAAGAAAAGTGTGTTTCACATGAAGCGTGAAAAGTATTAGAAAGATCGGATCAACATTATCAAAAGGCTAGTACACGGCGACACGCATCCAATGGCATTTTGTGAATAAGCAAAATTTTAATATGGTCAAACCAGAACTAAGCCCCAAAAATACTAATGTATATGCGGCTAGCCTACCTAATGCAACGGTATTAATGGGGTTATTCAATGTCTGGGTTTGGCTCTTTTTGATAGTTGAGAAGACAATTAAGGGGTTAATCAACACCATTCTTCCAAAGGTGTTAATGAAAGAGCTTATTAGAGGATTAGTTTCCTTACGTTTTGTTTAAGCTGGGTTTTACAGTTTTTTGAAAAGCGCAGGTAAAAGTTTTTAGGGAAATTCTAGATGGTGACCCTTTGTTTTTGCGAATTCTATATGGTGGATATTTTTATTTTGGATTCTTTGTGCTGACCCTCAAGTTATTATTTTTATTTTCTATAACTTTTTTTATTAAAAAATAAATTTATAATTATAAAAATTATTTTTAAATTACAAAAAGAAAACTGATTATAAATTAAAGAAAAAGAACAAAAAACCCAAACCCACCTCTCCCACCCGGTCGACCACCCGTCCCCCACCCTCAATAGTCACCGGCGCCCTCCCTTCCCCAGCTACCTCCAACTACCCACTTATGAGCACCCAGAAACCTCCCACGAAACTCTGTTGTCTCTGCTTAATTGATAGTTTGGGAGTTTACCAAACGCAAAAATCATTTCTGTTTCTGTGCATTCATATTCTGGCACGTCCTTGATCCTTCTACTCTAAACATGTGTCATTAATGCTCTCTTCTGAGGAAAGTGAATGGTTGGATGGACAAAAGGAAATGGAGAAAATTTGAGTTATTTGGGCGGAATTTGGTGGGGAAGAGAGTGTGTGATAAGGAGATGTTGGCAGTTGTAGGAGGAGAAGGAACAAGATGGAGCAAGAATTATTTGATTCAAAGTTGAGGATTCAAGATGATTCATCCAACAATGGCAGTCAAGGATTGGAGGAGCTAATTGGCAACCCTGTTCAAAGGGGCAAGCGTTTCCAATTTTGAGCTTCTCTAAAACTCTATTAATGGCGGAGAAACATCACAGACCATTACAATTGAAGGCAAAAGATTCGTCTCTCTCCTCTACCCCCATATAGTGCTCAGGTAAGTGGGGGTTGCAGTGGGGTGGTCGAAGGTGGCTGGGGAAGGGAGGGGGAGGGTGGTCGCTGGTATGGGGGATATTTGGGATTTTTTTCTAATTAAAATTCTAGTTTTTGTAATTTAAAAATATTTTTTGATATAAAATCATTTTTTAAATAAAAAGGTTATAGAAGAAAAAAAACGATAAATTGAGGGTCACCATAAAGAATCCAAAATAATAATGTCTACCATATAGAATTTGCAAAAACATAGGGTCACCATGTAAAATTTCTCAAGTTTTTATGATTTGAACAAGTTACTTGAAATTTTTCCATAAATCTCTGTTTGTTGGTTGCTAACATCCTGTATTGTTTGTGTGGAAGCTACGGGGTTGTTTTTCTCTTTCAAGAGGATGGAAATAATTTTGTTAATACTTATTACAATTTTAGACCTAACTTTTTCAAGCTTTTTCTTTAGATACCAAAGATAGAAAAACTTTTGATTTAGCTTAATAAATAATTTACTTTTCTCATGTTAAGGTCATTAGCTTTTTGTTTCCAAATTAGAAATTAGCATTTCCTATTTTTTCAGATGTTTATCAAATTAGTTTCTAAGGTTTTCATTTAGATCTCAAATGGCTTCAAAATTCTCTCTCATTTCTTACTCTCTAATAATTGTTTTTTGTTTTGGTTGAACGGTTTGAGCACCGATTAGGTCTAAAAAAGTTGTTGGGAGCTCAAATTTCTCTCTCATCAGCATCCCCCCCTCCCTCTCCTCACTAAGGTTGAAGATCACCGATACAAGCCCTAGGTGTAATTTATTATGGTCTAAGGGAACCACCGCTCATTAATTCTAAGGGATGACTGGTGGAAGTTGTTTTCATGAACTGCCACATTGTAGCACATAGGAAGCTTTCTGTAAAAGATGGTGGTGATTCAGACTTCACGAAGAAAGTAGAATTGTTAGAGGAATGGTGGTTTCTGTCACAAGAATTTATTGGCAGTGGCGAGAGAAAAATATCGAGAAGCTATAGAAATGGTTGCTGTCACCACTAATAGTGGTTGCTGAAGCCTGGGCATTTGTTCTCATAATTGCATATTTTTACTTTATTTTAGTTGTTGAAGACTATTGAGTTAAGATCATACATATGTGTGTGTTTCATAAGAAAGGCTATAAAAGAACTGTAGGCAGATCATCCTTTCTGACTACCAGAAAATACTGTACCAAATGATTACGCTCAAAACCATCCTTAAAGGAGGGCACCATTCTAAAACCGCAACAGAGAAGTGTGGATAAACCACTCGTGTTTAGTTACATAGAAAGCGCCCTCCATCAAAGTTCGGAGGTTTATTATTTACAAAAAAGTTATAATCGTTCGATCTTAAATGTTGGCTTTAGTCTTTATTCAAAGACGGATGGGTGGTTTATTCTTACTGCAATACATTGCGTGTGTTTCATATTATTCATGTTGATTTATGGACTTTTTCTAATCAGTTCGAGTCACCATAAATACTATTTAGTGCTTATTGATGGAATACTCCCCTTGCTTACAAGTCTCAAGTTTATCAAACCTTCATTGACTTCCAAATGTTTCTAAAGCTCAATTTGGACGTCCTATTATGACTTTCCAGTGAGCATGGCTGTGAGTTTTACAATGATCCATTTAATAAAATGTGCCTTGCAAACAACATGGTTCTTCGCTTCTCGTGTCCCCACACCTCCTCCCAAAATGGCAAAGCCGAAAGCATGATAGCACCATCACTAACCTCAAATGCACCATATTACTCCAACGTTCTCTTCTCCGCCTATATTGGGTCCAAGCCCTTGAAACTGCAACCTACCTCATTATTATCTTACCACCAATCTCTCAATATATCGTCAAATCTCGTCGTATGATCACCTTTCTTTGCTATTCCAACCTCTCATGGGCTACCACTCACAAACTTTCCTCTCGATCAACGACTTCCATTTTCTTAATTACCAGAATACCCGAATAACCAGACAAACATGGTTAGTGTCCACGGGAGTAGGCTTACAAGATGCCATATGTTCGCGCTCATGAGATTACGTTGAGAGATAAGCCACTCAAGCTAAGAGATAAACCGCTCCCGTAGACCTATAGCTTAAGTGACTAGTACGATGTCATCAACATAGAGTAGCAAGTATGCGGTATCGGTATTGGTCCTATGACGTTAAATTGTGAATAACTGTAATAATCGGTCCCATTAGTTTAGTGAAGAGTAAAGTGTCACTAATTGCAATAATGAACCTAATGAACTAAGTAGTGCGCAAAGTGGTGGCACCAATGCATATACACAGTCTGTCTTCTAAATCACCATTAAGAAACGCATTTTTAACATTAATGTCTCCTCACAAGTCACAATCAACGCAATTTTCACAATCACACGAGTTTTGTGCCTTTCAAGATCATTGTTAGACTTATATTTATGCATGAATATAGCCACATGCAATTGGTCACATTCACCTTACGAGCCCCAGAACCAAAACTACGTGCGTATTTTAATTAAGACACTACATTCGTCATGCACGGGTCAGGTCGGGTCGGTCAGGCTTGCTTATGAGGTTTTGGGATGGGTAATTTGGTGGGAGCTAGAGAGGATACCGCATATCGAGCTCGAGCCATGCATTTGTGAAGAAGACACTAGAAGGGGAGGTGGGAAATTGGGCCAGATTTGCTAATTAAACAATTAGGTGATGCTGCCATGCACGCAAAATTCCGCACATTGTTTTTTTCAGCACATGCACTTCGGGCACATTTGTGCCATGTGCCATGTGCCATGTAGAGGAGGTACAGGTGCAAGAGAGGTGGCAAGGCTAGTTGCATGAGGCTTGGTGACACGATAGAGGTCCCAAACTATTTCATCTTGTCATGACTTTCCCCTTGAGAAGCTCTTTCACAAAACAACCACAAGGGTCAAATTCTACACAAACTCAATTATCCGAAGTACATTTACAAAATGCAATTAGGTTCTTAATGATTTGAGGGGCAAGATAGACATCATGGAGGACAAAGGGTTAGCATGGGAAGTGAGTGTGACCATAACCCATTATTAGAATTTGGTGACCATTGCCAAATAAAATATGTTATTATTAGTACTCAATTTAATTAGTCATGTGAGATGTTGCTCCCCAGTCCATGTACCATCCTTCGTCAGGAAGGAACATTAAGTTCAGCCCCCAAATTTAGAATCATGTGAGCTAGGTTGGAAGAGGTAGATTTTGTGCATTATTGGTCTTGTAATTGTTGTTGCTATGGACCTCTAATTATTACTTTTCACTACCCGCGTCCGTTATTCTTGCCACTCCACCGCTATCGGCGCCGGTCCGTTGATAAGAAGTAAGTAGTTTGTGGTGGAGCACTACAATGAACCACGAAGGAGGCACCTTGTATCATTAGCCTTGTGAGACTCCTCCAGCAAGAGTGTAGACCTTGCGTTTTCTACATTGGTAGAGGCTTCATTTGTTCATAAAGTATGCAGAACGAGGGACAAGTTTTTGCTACAAGATGACTTAGTCAACATTGAACTCTTGAGTTGTTAACAATAGACGGATACGCCCGCGATGTTGTTGAGGTGCAGCGAGTTAAATTTATTTCAAGCACGAGTTTTTTTATAGTCTTGAAAAAAATCGTCTTAAACCAGTCCCTAAGTTTCCTTAATGGTATCGTAGATCCACTTTTTCACAATAGAAGCCTCTAATGTGCTCCTAGGACATGAGGTTGTTGGATCTATATGATCAAAACGTTGCAGGCATGACAATGAATCTCAAGGATTTCAACACAATTAAAATATTGGACCTTTTTTATTATTCGACATTAGAGGGGCATCATTCTTGTTCATCGACTCTCTTGATAGTGTAGACAAAAAGTGTCGGGTGAAACTCGGTACTTTAGGACACATGTAGTTGTTCTTTACCATGATTTGCGTTGAATAATGATCAAAAACAGATAAAAACCTAGTGTTTAGGAGTGAAAGACTTTGCTATTATGACGTGGGCATTAAAAAGCAAAGGTCTTTGGTAATTGAAGAATAGAAGCGGAAGACTTGGAATGAATAGGCGAAGGAGATATGGTGCATACGACGATAGAAGCAGTGTGGAGTTGATGACCAAAGAAGCAAAAACAATTTTGTGAAAGCTTAGAATTTAAACGTAGCTGTGATACCATGTTAAACTCCAGGGTGATTCTCATTGATCATATTTATAATAATTACAGGGCATTACTCCTAATTGTATTAAGAAATCTAAAGTGATCACAATTACAATTTATAAAATAATATCTAAACCTATACAAAGAATATTTTACATATATCACTATCACCAAGTCCATTTTTTCCTACCTTGGTCCCGTGTGTATTCTATGTCCGCACTAGGATCATGTTGCCAAATGTATGAAGGGGTTAGCCAAAGAGTACAACCATCACAAAAATGTAGTAAAATTGATGATACATGCCAAAATTATATATTTATTACATCTATGAACAATGGTGGGGCTTTACTCACATACTTCTTCAGGTTTGTGGCATAAAAAGTTTCTGTTACACCAGTTCATTCAAAACTTTTGTTACGTAAAGATTCTAGTATAGCACACAGTAAAAAGTCATCCCCTACTTCTTTAAGGTCAGCTACCATAAAGGTCAATCAGAGTCACCTTATATCCTGTAAAATGTCACCCTTGTTTCATCATACACTTGTCTTATAACAGAATCACATTGAAACATATCCACTGGCGCATTTTCTCATAGAAGGATTGTAAATGATGTTTGAATATGTAGACCACGCTTTCCTACTTTAAAATACAATTTTCTCATGTTACTCCACTGGCTTCTAGTAGCGTCCTTAGTTTTAAAAAGCGCGCCCAAGGCGCACGCAAAAACGCCCCGCCGGAAGGAGGCGAGGCGTTTTACAGGAGGCGCAGCCAGGCGCACGCTTTTAGCCGCCTTAAGGGAAGTGCAAAGCGCAGCGCCTCTGACGCCTTTTGTATAGAAGCATGAGAGAGAAGAGATCTGAGTAGAATTCAAAGATGAAAAGCAAAAAATAAACAAATTAAATGTTACCTAAGCTTTAATGTTTACATTTCGAGCAAAAGCCCTCAATTAATTGCATGAAATATCATCCAAATTAATCAGAAATCAGAATCCCCAATTTTAAAGAAAACCTAATTCAAGAGATTAGGTTTTAGCTCGATATGAGGGCTGACCCACTGGCCGACCAAGACAGAAGTGGCCGGCAAGCATCACCGGTGATGTGGCACCAGATCTGCCGGTAGCCGGCGGGTTTCAGGTGAATTCTTTCTCTTCGTATGCGCTCAGTCTGCTGTTCATCATCAAAGGGTAGATGGTACACTCGAGAATACCATGCGCATGATACTCTCGAATGTACATTCGAAGCATTTAAATGTACTTCAGTTCAAATTCAAAAAACAACTGCCCCCACCAATATTTAAGATGTTCATTTATTTGATGTTATTGTTTATTCATAAACTTAATATGTTCATTTACGGATATCAAATGTACATCACAAAACTAACTAAATTTTTTCTCAAAATCACTTGTACTCACCATTTACATTCAAAATTTTTCAAATTCAAAATTTTTGCCAAAAAGAGCGGGAATGTACATCAAAAGCATTTGAACTGATGTACATTTAGATAGTTCTAATGTACATTCCCGCTTTTTTGGCAAATTTTTGGATTTGAAAATTTTTGAATGAAAATGGTGAATATAAGTGATTTTTGACGGGAATGTACATGGAAGCATTTAAATGTACATCAGTTCAAATTCAAAAATCACTTCCGATATACATTTAAATGCTTCCAATGTACATTCCCGCCTTTTGTCAAAATTTTGAATTTGAAAATTTTTTAATGAAAATGGTGAGTACAAGTTATTTTTGAGCGGAAATGTACATTGGAAGCATTTAAATGTACATCAGTTCAAATTCAAAAATCATTTCAAATTCAAAAAGTGATTTTTGAACTGAGGTACATTTAAATGCTTCTAATGTACATTCCCGCCTTTTGTCAAAATTTTGAATTTGAAAATTTTTGAATGAAAATGGTGAGTACAAGTTATTTTTGAGAAAAATTAATTTGGTTTTTGTAATGTACATTTGATATCTGTAAATGAACACATTAAGTTTGTGAATGAATAATAACATCAAATAAATGAACATCTTAAATATTGATGGAGGCAGTGGTTTTTAGAATTTGAACTGATGTAAATTTAAATGTTTTTTATGTACATTCGAGAGTACGATGCGCATCGTACTCTCGAGTGTAGGATCTAATTTGCGGTTCATCATCACCTTTTCATTTTTTATTTTTCTCCCAGTTTTATTTTTAATCTTACTGGCTAAAGGTGTAAAACACTCCCACCTACCTACCCCACCCACCCCACCCCTGACATAATACATACATTTACAGCTGTACAACAGTAACATCAAGTCTATGTTTTAAGTTTTCACATCTCCTTTTCTGATTTTAAAGGCTTTATTTTACATTTATTGATGAATTTTTTATGTAATTATGAATTTTTATATTTCTTTTACCTCAAGAACCTAAGCTCATTTATTGAATATTAGTGCGTAAAAGGAAAATAAATACAATTAAAATATGCAAAATATTTGTGCGCCTCGCCTACAAGAAGCGCGCGCCTTCGCCTTACGCCTAGGCTCCACGGACCTTTTGCGCCTCGAGCTTTTTTAAACTAAGGTAGCGTTCAAGCACTCAATGGTGTTGATAAGATATATCCAGGTTACAGAAAAGGAAAATAGGATTCTGTAGATAGTAAGTACATACCTGGTCATGACTGACTGACAGCAAAAATTTACCAGAACTGGCCCATGCAATATCCGAAACAGCTGCATGATGACCAGAAGGAACATTCTGTGGCTGCCAATTCTCAAAATCGGTACCAACATTTTTCCAGAGATGAAAAGACCCGCCGTATCCATGTGCCAAAATGGCATCCCCATTGGGGCTCCAGTGCCCACCATAAAATCCCAAAGCGCAATGACTAAGCTCCCCAACAGTAACAACGTTCATCCAAATGCCAGAAGTCCTCTCAGGTCTCCAGATCATCATTGTCTTGTCCATAGATGCAGATAAAATGCTTTGAGGTTGTATATATCCACCCCTCCCAGTGAAAGTAATAGAAGGTGGCTGCCACTGGACTGAATACACCCAGTCTTCATGTCCAATAAGGAGAGACTCCAGTGATATTTTATAGGTTGATAAGCCAGAAATAACAAGAGGACCTTCGATGTATGATGCTAAGCCTATAGCATCTTTCTTTTCAGAGTTACCTGAGGTTTCACATAAAACCATTTTCCATATGCGTATAGATTTATCCTGAGATGAACTCACAAGCAATAAAGTATCTCTTGCCCCATTTTTGCCAATAGGCAAGGAGAAGTCCAAACTTCTAATCCAATCTGAATGTCCTTTCAGTTCACAAGCACGAACAAACTGAAATCCGCCAATAATACGAAGAATAAGAAAACTGCATCCCAGAACCATAGAAAGATTTTCCTCGGAAAATATTCAAGGATGAAAGAAAATAAAGATTAAAAGAAAGGAAACTTATATGTACCTTTCCTGTCTTCTCTCTGCTATACAGATGAACCTTGTTATCCAAACCTCCCATGGCAAGGACCACATGCCCTGTATTATCAGGAAACTCCGCTAAAGCAAGTGCAACCATTGTTTTTGAACCGACAGAGACAGATTGAAGATACGAAAGTTTACAGTCCCCTGAAAATAATTAGATCAATGAAACCAATCACTTCATGTCTCCATGCACACAAGACACCTGCACAATATAGAGAAAGGATCTAACACACAATCCGAGAAAATACAGGTACGTGTGACCAAATGCTTAACTCTAACTTTTACCTTCTCAACGGGGCCCTAAACGAAAGACCTCTTAAGATGAAAAGTACTACTCCCTCTGTTTCACAAAGATGGTTACATTTGCATAGTAAACACTATTCACAAAGTTCATTTTGACCGTCGTTTGTGATTTCAATGTAAGGAATAATATAGTGATGTGGGATCTTGTTGGATTCGTGCCAATATGTATTTAATTAATATCCACTTTTTATAATTTTTACAAATACACAACTAGATATTAGCGGTCAAAAGTTTGCATTGGCATGCGTGAAAACACGAAGTGTAACCATTTATGTGAAACGGAGGGAGTATAAAGCACATACAGACAGCAGCAGAATAATAACCAAACACCTACAATTACTACGCACACTAGGCGTGTTCAATTGGACTGGATAATGGAAATCAATTCCACTTCAGTTCAACTCCTTGCTCAGTCACGAATTTCAATTCAATTGAGTCTAGTCCAGTCCAAAAGAACATTGGATTTTGTGAACAGCAATGTAATATGTAAACAACTCTAAAAGATGGGGCATATAGAACATGGAGGCTACATACAGAATTTTAACCTCCCACCACTACAATTATACCTCTTTGATATAGATAAGCAAAGTAATCAAGAGATTTAGAATTATGAATCACTAACTTAGAGAACCTTTTTATGTTATCTGGAAACCAACAACCTCACCACATTGGCAAAGACATGGAAAGAAACTCCTCAATGCCCACACATTAATGTATTAAGTTTCATGTAGTTTTGAGTTCAAAATTATTCAACAAGATATCATCATAATGAAAAGAATACAAAAAGAGTTCCTCTAGGAACCTTTCCTGCATTTGTTTTCATTAAGAACAACTAAGGGCCCGTTCAGTGATACTGTGGTTTACAGTTTTTTGGTTTACAGTTTTTTGGTTTTTTGTATTTGAAAGTCATATGATATGTCTTATAATAAAGCAAAAATTAGTCATACTTATTGAAAACATGATGATTTTGAGAACCGACAACTGGGAAGTGAAAACCACTTTTTGTGGTTTCCTGTGTTTTGTTTTTAGTTTTCGAAAAAACTGAAAACTGAAAACAAAAAACGATTTCGAACGGGCCCTAAGCTATTCCCACAATAATTTAATTTGGGATCGGCTAACATAAATCGTCATCTAAAACCGTTGAAAAAAGAGGTGGCATCGACAAGTGTGACAAATAAATTTTCAAACACAAAGACATTAAAGATAAACAAATAACCCTACTCTTCCTAAGATGGAAATGAAAAGTCGTTCGTTAAGGACATGTCGGTGTTGCTCAAAATGCTGTTTAATAACGTGTGAATTTAAAATAATGTCGGGACATTTATTCTAAACCGTAATTTTATCGCATTAGCCATCATAATACATTATCAAAACCCTTGTGCACATGATAAGATTAATGTCATCTTATCATTATCAACTTTTAGAGCCTTTTTTAATACTTAGGAGCAACATAAGGTTTTGACACCGAAAAGTATATCTTCAAGCTAAAATCCAAAAAATGCTTCCCAAAACTGTTGAATTACAATGTCAAGTGGATCTTTTCAATTTCTCAATTCATGCTAAAATGTATGCAAATGTATGTTGTAACAATTGTGAGATGATGCTTCGGGAACACCTCAACCATTAACGTGATCTCAATTGCATTCTTGATCCTAGCATAGTAACGAACAGCTAATTGTTGAACAGACCATTAACTGCTTAAGGCCATCACAACATCAAAGTTCATATAAATCACCTAAAAGATATATGTATGTAAAGGAGGATTTTTCGGGATCATTTGGAGCGTCATGTAAGACCACCATGTCACAACATTTAATTTATACTATCTTCTTAAAACCAAAAAACATGGATATTATAGTTTTGGATAAATGAGAAATGGAGTGTTTCTCGATAAATTACAATGGATATTATGATGTTTAAACTGATCATGAATTTAGTTATAAAACTCAAAATAATAATTTTTACACCATTAGCTTCAACTTGAAATATGCTTTAAAATAGGACTCATATTTATATACTTGTCTTATTATTACATAGGGTGTTCATTAATGGGTATCATTTTATTCGGGTAATCGACATCCAGGATGATCTAACTCAATTTTAAACCCCGGAAACAAGGCATCAAATTTTGCTGAGTCATAAGATACCCAAAAATTCTAACATGGTAATAACACATTGATGTATTCAGTTTCATGTGGCAATCTTTTTTCAATTATATCCTCATTGAATAAATATATTTTCCCATTTTTCCTTGATTTATGGTACAAATATGAACCACAATGAATAATGAAAGTACAACATCCTAATTTGGACCACAATTTTTCCTTTTTTAACTTTGTCATGGATGTTTTTTTTGTACTTTTTTATAGACCACATTCTTCTACACCTTAAGTTTAGTAAAAATGAGAAATGAGAAAAAGATTATGGAACGGATGGAGTAATAATTTTGACACTAAATTATAATACTTATCTCTTTAATAGATTAGAGTTTCACACACTCTTATTCCACGAATTATATCATATTATCTTCCATCGCCTCTACCTTTCTTATTTGAATTAACAGTTGATAACTAAACACGAACTTATGCCCTATAACTATATAATACTTCTATGGAGTAAATTATAATCAAACAAAGAGAGAACATTTTAAATATTATAGCTTAGACATGCATTGCACGAGCTTATAGCTCGTTATCTATTAGGAGGTATAATGACACTAAGTATTGTCAACTGCCTAAAGGCAACATCAAAAAGTTTTTCATGGTCTAGATGAAAAACCAAATGCCTACACTAACAAGTTCCAGCAACTACGCACATATCTACTAGCACCCAATTCAAAAGAATAATAGCTTGCATCAAATAGGTAAACTTGGACTACAAGTATATAGCGTTGGTTAAAAAAAATTGAAAAAAAAAAGACTCACCTCCGGCAGTCAAAGGCACGATGATTTCCCAGACGTTCACAGTACCATCAGAAGAGGTTGAGGCAAACATTGCTTCAGTTGCAGAAAACATTATTGCGGAGATGCATGTGACACCTTTCTTATGAGGTTGTGGTACAGTCAAGACACGGCTCCACTGCAGTCACAAATTAGAGAAGCACACATATCGAACAACTGTGAGAATACAATATAATATAATAAGATAGAACATCATAAGGGTACACAGAAGAACACAAGTTGCAGAAAGGTGAAATGTTTTCTGAAGTAGCCTTATATTAAAGAAATACACAGTCAATACCCCTCTTTACCCCACGGACCACCCGAGAAAAAAATAGAGAGAAGTAAGTCTCCTGCAGCACGCACTTCTCTCTCTCTCTCTCTCCCTCTTCTCTCTTTTGAAGTAAAATTTAGAATAGCCCTAAGCTGCAAACATACATCTTGGAATTCAAAAGTGACTTCAGAACTTTGAAGCAAAGACTAACATATCGAATTGATCCCAGCATGATGTACGCCCTTAAAAATATAAAATTGAATCCTGTAGGCTACAAAGGCTTGAAACTGAATTTGAATGCTATCCTTTAATAGGTCAAATGGACATATATGCTATCATAAAGTTGTATGTAGGGCCAAAAATACGGAAAACATATGTTTTACGAAGCAAGAGCTACAAGAGATGTCTAGATGAAGCAAATCAGACATTAACTATCACTGCATAACCCCAGCACAAGAGAATTCCAAACTGGTCAGTTATTCTGTCAATAAAGCAAAATGCAAGTACCTTTTCATCTGTGAGAGAGAATTCCCATAATATAATGGTACCATCAGCATCCCCAGAGAGCAAATAATGTTGCCTAAGTTGTTGAGCTGCTTCAAATAAAAAGTGAATTGTCAAATAGCGATATTTGAATTTGAATACATTCAGAACTGAAATGGCCATTCCATTTAAAAGAAAGTAACTCCTTTTTATCTACAACCATTTCAAACCGTAGCATCTCCCCCGACATACTAGGACTAAATTGATTCCCTTAGTAACTAATGTACGATGTAATATTCACGAGCAGAACTCATATAGTAAACAAGATGACTTCATGATTTCACAAAACTATCACAAGGTGGACAAGATATTATATTGAAGGATACACAGACACTAACTGTTTTAAGATACCTTACTAGCAATCACTATTTTGTGGGCTCGCTTACTTTGCGAAGCTCTTGCATGCAAACAATAAAATTGCCAATGTGGTGGCTTTCGCAGCAATGGTCACTATGTGGTGGAAGTAGCTTGTAGTTAATGAATTAAATAACGTGGCGTGAAAAGGTTTTTAAAATTTTAACATTACTTTTAACCTCGATATTTGTTGTGATCTAGTTTAATAATAAGTATTCTTTCAACATAATACGACCAAAGCTAACATAATAATAGGGTTATATTTCGTAAATGAATATTTACTTAAGACATGAATACTCTATCCTATTATAAATATGAATAGACAAAACCCATACACATTACGCAACTTAAAGCCAACATCATTTTCTTCTGCCATCTTTGCTGTGCAGTGTATGTCTCCTTTCCCTTCTTGGGCCAATCCTCACAAGGAACGAATGTGAAGGGAAAAGGAACATTTATAACATGGCGAGAAGGATATATTTTTTTTATCGCGGCGTTAGGAAAAGAAGTTTCGTGGAACAGCGAATTCAAAACTTGTCACACAAGGGCAACTATGAAAAAGGAATCCATGCTTACAAGTGAGCTTACAATGGACACACTCTAATTATCCACACTAGCCCTTAGCTGCCTATTCTTTGCTACAATAAAAAGAATATGAAAAAACCAAGTCATGTACATAGTAGAGTATAGTTGGTTGGTTAATTATGCTTGTGATGCTACTAGAAATTTCTTACTAGATATTTCCCAATGACCGGACCCTAAAGTATTCTAACACGGGTGAGTAATGCGTAGCTTTACCAAGCAGTGGAAAAGATGCCTCCAAATTACTTGATTTTCTAAGATATTACACTCAAAAACAAAAGAATAAAAGGGCAATAAAGAACCTCTGAAAGCAAACTTGGAAGTGGGAAGCCAATATGTGCAGTTGACAGCAGCCTTGTGACCAGGAAGTGTTGTCAAAATCATTGCTCTCTGAAGTTTAAAAAAAGAAAACAGAATTAGATTGAATTAGAAATAGTTGAGAAAAGAAGAAAAAAGAGAGAAGATGATAGTATATAATAGTAGTATAGCCTAACCTTGGGGCAGAATATAGCAACGGCATTATGAGCACCAAAAGCTACGAAATTAGAGGCGCCCCAGGAAACGTTGTTAACGATTCTGTTGCAGCCTGCTCCTATGAAAGCTCTCTCCACTTCACATCTACTTGCACTCATGGCTTCCCCACTTGTGTCACACGGAATTTCTAGATTAATCCCCAAACAGCCAAATACAACGAGACCGTGTGAAGGCCGCCGGAAAACGCGAATGAGTCTGTCCCAAACGAGATTGGTCCCAGAAAAAGCGATTAGAACGAGCACTAACGGCGGCCGTAGAATTAGTGAGGGAGAAGCAAGGGAAAGCTTTGAGAAGGAAGAGGAGAAGGAGCAGGGGACTGAAGAAGGTGAAAAAATAAACAGAAATATAGGGAAAGAGGTAAAAGTAGGAAAAATAAGAACAAACGGATAAAAACCTATAGTAGCACAAACAAAAAGAAATCAAGTACTCCGTATATATTATAACTAGCCTTATATGCACGCGATACGTGCAAAAGTATCTGTACAAAGTTAAATTAATTACATAATATATCCAATAATATGCTAGAGAAATGGTTACAAAGTTCTGTAAAGAAAAATATGTTAATAGTAATACAATGTTATATTTAAGAAAGTAAATAAAATCAAACAAAAGATTTTATTACTAATATTTTGTATAAAAAGCAACATTAGCTAAACTTTGGTAATCATGAATACATTCATAAGGCAAAGATATCAAATGCAATGCAACAGAAAAATACTAAATGCCTATATTTAGGCAAAAAGAAATTATTTCATGTGCACAATTTAGATATTTACACAAAGCTTAATTTTGATACAATATTTTCTATAACAATATGTATAGAATATGAAATAAAAGTAAACAAATGAACGAATAGAAAACCCCATGATATAAACTATGATCGTGTCGTCATTTACAGTAAACCAATCTCAATGCATATAATACACTGCACAGCTAGTAATATAAGAATTTTCCATATAAAATTTGGTAGTAAAAAATAATTATAAAATAATATAAGACAAAAATAATTATTCAATAACGCCCCCATATACTCCAAGAAGCATATGTGAATATAAGAACAATCTAAAAAATGTGATGACTTCACAATTTTAATTACATATAATACAGATCAAATGAAAAAAGGAAACATATGCAAATAAAGTCTACCAAATAGCATCATTTACATCTTTCATATGGACGGAAAAAGTTATTTTTTTGTGGAGACTCGAGAGTTGTATAAAATTGGGTTTATTTTTTAGAAATTGTAAATAATAGAGCTAGCATCTATGAAAATGGTTTCTTACCAGTTACGTGAGTAGTGGGAAGAAAGTTTTGAAAAGAAATTATGGAAGTGGGAAGTTCAGAACAAAGAGTAGCTTATTAACATAACATAACAAAAACATAGATAACATAATAATTTTTAGATGTGAATTCAAATGTTCTTTTTTTCATTTTTATAGAGAGTTCAAATGAAATTAATTATGAGACAACAGTTTTGGATTACAACAGGGGAAGTGGGTGAGGAAAGAGACTTCAAAGGAACGGATTATATGGGTAACCATTTACGACATTTATGAAAATGCATTTATATGGGAAATGTAATGGGATTAACCCGTTTGATGGACTTTTTTATTTTATTTTTTATTTTTGGTGTCTCCCTCCTTTTTCCTTTTGTAACAGAGATTTATATTATTTAAATTTTAAATTTGAAAATCCAATTTAGATAAACGAATTTCAAAGGTGAACACAAATTCTACAAAGGATTAAACATATAAATTTCAGAAATGAAATACATGTCATACAAAAAGACGGAAGAAAAGTAGTAGAGATTTTATTTGTAAAAATGGCGGAATAGTATGCCTTAGAACACCCACAATATATTGTTCAAGATTTTTGTTTGCATTTCTTTTAGATCTCTCTCTTTCATCTCCTCATTCCTGTGCATGGCTTCCTTTCTTCTGTCTCTTTCTTCTGCCCTTCCCCTGCATCTTTTTATCTTGTGTTTTGAAGTTATTTTCATCACTAATCCAATGCACCCTAGCTATTTAAACAAAGGCAACAATATTTACAATTATGAATAAATGCATACATCCACCTCCAATGATTACCAACAGTCAATTGCAAATGACGAGGAATGCCCAGAATTTCAAATCAATTGAACCCCCCCCATAAATCTGACAATTCAATAAACAAAACGAAACAAAAATTTCAGATTTTCTGTCAAACTTGTTTAAGATCCCAATTTTGCAATCTTGAAGCTTATATGAAAGTGTAAACAATACCTTAAAATTTTTGGGAAAGTTGAGTTTGATCTCGCTCACTGAGAAAAGATGAAGTTGGTGGCGAATTGGTAATACGATTATTGTGAGAAACAAAAGTTTGGAGGAAAAATAGTTTGATGATAAAATACTGAAATTGCTTATGATAATAGGCTAGTTTTTTAAATGGAAAACTGGAACGAATAAATATTCGCAGTTTAGTGTAGGAGCGGTTTTTGTTGATGGAAAACTGGAACACATGAAGTTGGTGGCATTTTAGTGTAATTTATTTATTTTGTAACTGCTGAATTCCCCTTGTTTCAGTTAACTCCTTTTTTTCTTTTTTCTTATTTTTTTTCTTAATTAGAACGTGGGGGTTTTGTAAAGAAGGTGGGGTGGGGGTAATTAAATAACAAAGGGTAAATTGGGCAATACATTAAGTTTGGTGTCCCTCCCCTCTTCCCTTATAGTATAGAGATTATAAAATAACTATCTAGTGTAAATGAAATTATTGTCAGATTTCCATGACTTGTTTCAGTTTTTCTGATGCCAAATCCTAATAAACACGGTGAATTTAACCCTAATGAAAGAATCAATTTTTGTGTTTTTGTTTTAACTTCTGGTAATTGTCAAGCAGACACATTAGCTACAGTGTTAAGGTAGGAACCTTTGAGGTATTGGAGCTTAAGTTCAATAAGAACTAGCCTTATATGCACAGAATGTGTGCAAAAATTATATCATTGTAGTTTTGGTATTTTGAATCAGTTTTTTTATTTTATTTATTTATTGAGGTTGGGTGAGTGGGTGAGTGGGCGGTGGGTAGTTATTATTTTTGATGTAGTGGAATTGTGGGATGATTATAGGTGGTTTATTTATGCAATTTTTCTCATTAATTTTTATTTATTTCTTATGATAATTTTTTTTTCTGTAAATTATTAATTAAACAACAAAGGGCAAATTAGGCAATACATTAAGTTTGGTGTCCCTCCCCTCTTCCCTTATAGTATAGAGATTATAAAATAACTATAAAATACCGTATGAAAATACGGAATATTACAAATTCTACGCAAGTTCAATCAAACCAAACCACCAAATAGTATTTGGTCTAGTGGTAAGTAGAGCCTTTTTCAATTCACATTAGGGAACAATTTGAGGGTAGGGATTTTTCTTACTCTTCCACCTACTCTCAAGTGTCTGGCCCATTAGGACCCGAGCGGAGTGTGGGCCACTTCTTCTTATAAAAAAAAGTTCAAACAAACCACCTAGTAGTACTTGGTCTAAATGGTAAGGAGAGCACCCCGCTTAGTTGGAAGGTAAATATGGGATGTGAAAGGAATGAACTAACTTAATAAGTACATATTAGGAAGACGATGTTTTCTAGAAGTAAAGTCAATTTATATGTTACCGAAAATATGAGATAATGTGTTGTTTCGAAACTAAATTGGGATATAAAGAAAATGGGAAAATAAGAAAAAGAGGGAAGTATGTGAATGTTGTTTCATACGTTCGAACAAACTTTATTTCATTATGTTGGGGATTAAGATTTGTTGTATGAGAACTCTTCGGTATTGGTTTGTTCAATTTAAATCAAAAGTTTCTATATATGGCTATGAATAAAGCTATCAGGACAAAAGTTTGAGGAACATGTAAAATTTTATGTGTTTATGGAAATTGGAGTTTGTGATTACATGATAATTGTAGAATGAGTAATTCGCAAATTGAGAATTTATATCACATGTAAGACTCATGAGTTATGCTCCTAATTTGGGGTAAACAAATAAGCAGACCATAATACGATTAGTACAATGTCTATTAATGTTACGTGTGAAGAATTATCGAACCATTTTAAAATTATGTGTCACATTAGTCGTCGAATTACCATAAGTCTTGATTGGAATCATACTAATTAAGAAGGTTTTAGAAGGACATTTGACAAATTTATAAGCTTGGGGAATGATTCCGGGAAGAGTAGAAGAATACAATTGAAGATTTTATAATTCGAAAAGTTGGTAAGGGAAGGGTACTACCTTGTAATTGGGTATGATTTGTGTGATAAAATTTGTTGACATGATAATACAAGCTAATGTTCTATAACGAAAGTTGGACTGAATTAGAGTAAGAAATGGTATGTTTCAAAAGGATTGGGAATGCAATTAATCGTACGAATCAATAAGTAATAATGGCGATGTATTATGATATATTTTGAAGATATGGTTAGAGATACTATGTTGTTATTTTCATACTGGATAAGAACCCTATGTTGGAGTTCAGACTCATAAGGCCAATATCGTATGACAGTTATAAGTATGTCTAAAGTTTATGGCTAATGCATGATTTGCGGGAATTAAGTGTACCTTATATTAAGTCACGGGATCCCTTTCGGAGATGT
The DNA here is from genome assembly GCA_947645195.1 of Patellifolia procumbens. Classification (NCBI taxonomy): domain Eukaryota; kingdom Viridiplantae; phylum Streptophyta; class Magnoliopsida; order Caryophyllales; family Amaranthaceae; genus Patellifolia; species Patellifolia procumbens. The sequence continues at coordinate 353,492 of CANSGD010001060.1, read as the reverse complement.
TTTGATCAAGTACTATATTAAGTTTGAACAAAATGGAAATAATTCTTAGTACATGTATAAAAGATTTAAAATATCATGAAATTCTTAGACATTACTGCATAGGCCACAACGAGCTAGCTCCCAATGCTTGGCTGAACATCCTAACTTTCATTGCCACATGTGAGTTGTGTGGCTTAGTTCTGTCTCTTAATGCCTTCACACACATACACTATGTTTCCCATATTCAAAAGACAATAGGGGGACTTGGTATAGTGTGTGCAATAGAGCCGGGTTCTTGACTGTTTTTGGAAAGCTATCAAAAATGCACAACTGGAAGTCGGAGTTTGTGTTCGTCCAAGCTCCGGACATAGAGACAACCAGACCTTATAGGTACAGAAACAGAGTTGTAACTAATATAGGACGAGGTGCCCCTATACTAGAGCTGGAGAATAAGTATGATGATACCGTGGTAGCCCATTTCACGGCCACAGAGTATATTCATCCTGGGCTTGGGGAGCCAGGATGCCCAAAACCTAAAAAGGTAGCTTTGAAGGGACCGACTGGTTGGATTCCCTTCAAAGAAATGTTTTTTATTGAAAGATTTTTGATTACCTGGACTGAAGGAGGGCGAAGATCCAGGCAATGTCCTGGTCTTGCCCAAATAATTGTCAATGTAATTCAGAACTTGTCTAACCAAGTTTGGTTTCTTTGTGGACAGAACCGGCAAGAAGAAGACTTCCACCATCTTGCAAAGGAGAGATCGACATGAGCCAATTCGGCGGGAATTTGTGGGCGGAGCATTCGAAGGCTCCGTCTAAGAAGCGAGAGGAAACACTGGTCTAAATTTTTTTTGCTTTTTTGTTTTTACTGAGGGCTGCTTACGGAAGGAAGACGTCCTGGTGAGGACGGACTTCTTCCTGAGCTTTCTTCGGCTGTAAGCCTTCCCAGATGATGACTCCTTAATGAAGGAAAGTATCTTCTTAAAGGAAGTCGTCTTGTTGATCGGGAACGTCCATCTTTCTAGACGTTTACCTTCTCAACCGATTGTCTGGTGTTTCTTTTTATGAACAAAGGTTGCTCGAAGAAGGAAGCCGTCCGGATGAAGACAGATTCCTTCTTGGAGAAACCCTTGGTTCGTCCTTACCTTCGTCCTTGGCATCTTTTCGACGAAGGTTTTTCACGGTAGGAAGATGTCCAGCTTTGGACGGCTTCCTTCACTGGATAACCTTCATGTGGCCTTAACAGGGCAATAGAGACGAAGGTATCTCAATAAGGGATCGGTTTGTTCTAGCCGAATTCCTTCTTGCAACCATCTACGTTCTTGGTCATGATTCTATATTTGGGCCTAATTTGATAATTGTTGTTATGTAGAAAAATTCGCCAACGGCGAAAGCTACCGTTGCCAAGCCGACCTCCTCAAAGAAACGGCCGGCCGCTTCGGGGGAAAAACCTTCCTCCCCCAAAAATTCCAAGTCCTTTGCTCCGGTAAAGAGGGTCGGTCAGGCGGGTTCGTCTGTCCGTAAGGCACCTATCCCCTCCGGCGAAAAGGGGAGAAAGCCTTCTGATCCGGTGGTCTTACCACCACCGGTTACCGGAGTAGGAGCTGGAGAGTCGTCCACTCTTATTGACCAAGAAACCCAGCTGGACGCAGCTGGTTTGAATTTTGAGGAGTTACCACATCCGGACGCGGTCTTTCCTGGGACCACTCCCTATACTGGGGCAGTGGCTCAGCTGGTGGGGCAAATGCCCCATCCTTATAGGACGAAGTCAGCCTCTTCTAGTGAGTTATACCATTCCAACTGTGTCCGAACGCTGCGGGTTGGTGGACGATCGATGAGTCCATCCAACAAGCTTGCAGTGGTCATCCCTGTTCACAGAACTGATAATTCATCTTTTTCAGATAGAGGAAAGTCTCCAGCCGTGGATTGGTCGGCTGTGGAATCACCCGACGAGGCCATCCCCTCCTTTGCTAAGTACTCCCCAGCAGACAAGAAGAAGATAAAGAAGGATGCCTTCGACGCCTTCCCCAAGGATTACATCGAAGGTCTGAGGGGAGCCGAGGCTGGACATGTGGGCTACCTGTCTCAGCTTACTTCCGAGGTATCTCTTTACTCATGGTTTTTCTTATCTCTTGACTTCTTACATATTGATGTCACCTTCTAACTTAGTTTTTTTATTTTAGGCGTACGTCCGAACATGGTCTTGGAGGACTATGTGAGGGACCTTCGCAAGGAGAACTCCGCCTTCGTCCATATGACGACTACGGCTGGAGACCAAGCCATAGTGACTTGTGAGGAGCTGAAGATCCATCATAAGCAGAGCATAGAGGCCATGGAGAAGCGTTCGACCGATCTTGAGTCAGCTAATAAGCTTCATTTGATCAAGATCAATAAGCTGCTCAAGGAGAAGGAAGAGTGGTACCTGGCCAGGGATGTCTTGTTGGACGACCTGACAAAAGAGAAAGAGGTTGCTGCTGCTACCTCAGCTGAGCTTAAGGGTAAGATTTCTAAAATAACAGCGGTAGTAGCTCAGCTGAAGGACCAAACAAAGCAGGACTTCCAGGACGCCCTCAAAGCCTTCACTGAGTCTTTAGAAACGGCCAAAGGTTGGGGGATTAAGGCCATGGAGATGATTGCCGACCCTGACCAAGTAAGTCGGTTTCAACGCCGACTTGAATTCCAGGAGGAGTGTCATAAGACCAAGATTCGTAATGAAGAGCCTCCTATTTTCGAGGATTCAGACGAGGAAGAGGAGTTGGAGGACGAAGAGCCTCAAGATTATGCCGCCATGGAGGAGGATAACCCTATTCCTCCTCCTAATGTCTAAATTAACCGTCCTCCTTCTTTCTTCGCTTCTCATTTGGGCTACTCATTTGAGTGAAGAAATTAGGAGGCGTTTCTATAAGAACTGGTGCAAGCCTAAGAAGGGCTTGCACTAAGTACTCCAAGAAGTATGACAGTGAGGAGGGCACAGAAAACATCCCTTTTGGCCGAAGATGTTAAAGGATCTCAGCAGTCTTCCCTCGTCCAGTTTTTTGCTAGTGTAATTTTTGGTTCTTTCAGGCTGTCTTTCAATGCCTTGAAATCACATTAAGCAATTTTTGTCGTCTAGTTTTATTGTAGTAACATGGAAACTCAATTTCTCTGTATTTTTTGGATTTTGGCAAACAACTTTCGTTCATTTGAATGAATAACTTTCCTTCACTTTGCTTGTCTAATGCTTATTTGTGTGAAATTTTTCTTAAGTATTCCAGTTACTCGTCTGAAAACTGTAACACATCTCCTTGTTGGACGGTCATGTTCCAAACATGAATTATTTGCTAAGTATCAACCTTACCCGTATAAAAGGGGTTAAGGGTCAACTTAACTCGTCTGGTAACACATCTCCTTGTTGGATGGACATGTTCCAGACATGAATTATTTGCTAAGTATCCACCCTACCCGCCTAAAAAGGGTTAAGGGTCAACCTAACTCGTTTGGTAACACATCTCCTTGTTGGACGGACATGATCCAAACATGAATTATTTGCTAAGTATTCACCTTACCCGTCTAAAAAGGGTTAAGGGTCAACCTAACTCGTATGGTAACACATCTCCTTGTTGGACGGACATGTTCCAAACATGAATTATTTGCTAAGTATTCACCTTACCCGTCTAAAAGGGGTCAAGGGTAACTCGTCTGAGACTACCCAGATAACTGCCCCCTTCTTGGGCGACTATCTGTTTGACCGGATTGCTACTCAAGAAGGAAAACGTAGAAGGTAGTGTACTGTAACTGAGGTCGTCAACGCTTTCTCCGTTTAAGCAACCATTTCATTTCGTCTAGAAGTTGCTCTTCTTTAGACGAAGACTGCTTCGTGAAGGAAGGCGACCAAGCTATAGAATCTAGACGAATAGGGTTGAGGGTAAACATTATTTAAACTCGTTCGTCTTTATGCGATTCATGCTCGTCCTGACCATCTCTTAGCAATTTGTTCAAACGAACATTGCTCCGTGAAGGAAAGCGGCCAAGCTATAGAATCTAGACGAGTCATTGAGAGTGTTGTTTGTTGAGTCAAGACAACCTTCATTACTTCATCTTGAAATTCATTAGTGTAATTCCTGCTGGCTTCCTTGAGGAAGCAATGTTTGTCTTATTGCTATGATAGCTTTACAGGCGAACATATGCGCCAAATAAAGTTTGGTCTTATTTCTGGCCAGCTTCCTTGAAGAAGTAGTGTTCGTCTTTTAGTTTTAAGAGCTTTTGGACGACACCTATGTCAAACTTTACTAAGTCTGAGACACATTCCAGCCAGCTTCCTTTAGGAAGCACTGTTCATTTTAAAATGACCTTTTTCTTTGTCAATTTTATCATCTTTTTAGGATGAACATGTTCATGATAGCTGATCCTTTACTAAGGTTTCCACTATTCTAAGTAAGCCTTATCTTCGTCTTAAACCAATTTGGTAGTCCAAGACGACTTAAACGAGTAAAAACATATAGGAATTGTATTAATGAGTTTTGCTCAGCCAAAAGACTGAATGTACATGTATATAGTTTTGTGTCGTGGCACTTATATTACTACATTCTGTCGTTGACACTAAATATGGAATTTCTTAAGATTATCTGAATTCCAAGTTCTGAAGATTGGCCGACCTTCCATGTCTTGCAAACGATAAGTACCACTTCTAACTTCTTCCACAATTAAGTATGGGCCTTCCCAGTTCGGCGTCAGTTTGCCTTCTTCCTTGGCTCGTCCTACTGCCTCCATCTTTCTCAATACAAGATCCCCTACTTTCAGTGGACGACGGGTGAATCTTTTGTTGAACTCCCGGGCCATTTCGGAGCTTGTAGAGATGCATCCTTAAGAGAGCATTGCCCCTGACTTCAGGCAACTGATCTAAGGCTGTTCTCATGGCCACTTAATTTGCCTCCTCTAAGTAAAGAATGACTCTCAGAGTAGGTTCTTCTACTTCAATTGGCAAGACGGCCTCAGTACCATACACCATCATGAATAGGGTTTCTCCAGTGGAGTTTTTTGCTGTTGTTCTTACTGACCATAAGACCAGCTGCAACTCTTCCACCCACAATCCTTTTGCATTATCAAGTTTCTTCTTATTGTCGTTTGATAGTAGCTTGTTGAATGACTCAACTTGTCCGTTAGCTTGGGAATATGCTACAGCAGCAAAGTGTCCCCTGATACCTCTTTCAGCCAACCAATCCCTTAGCTTGGGTGTCTCAAATTGTGGACCATTATCAAAGACTATGGGCTTGGGCATGCCGAACCTAGTTATGATGTTCTTCCATATAATACTCTTCACATCTTTAGTGGTGATGCCCCTGACAGCCTCAACCTCTACCCACTTGCTAAAGTAATCCACAACAACTATGAGGAATTTCTTCTATCCTGCAGCTAGTGGGAACGGTCCAAGTATATCCATGCCCCATTTTAAAAAGGGTAAAGGGAAAATAAGAGGAGTTAGCAGATTTGAAGGTCTTTGATAAAGATTTCCATGTTCTTGACAATTGACACATTTCCTGACATATTCTATGGCATCATGTCGAAGGGTTGGCCGATAGTAACCTGTCCTGAAGGCTTTCTGAGCCAACGCATGTTCACCTATATGGGAAGCGCAGGAGCCCTCATGTAATTCTCTCAAGACTTCCATACCATCAGCCTTAGTTATGCACTTCAGAAGTGGTCGGTTAAAGGATTTCTTGTACAAGGTTTCATCCCACAACAGAAACCAATTATCCCTCGCCCGGATATATTTAGACTCAATAGGGTCATCGGGTAACTGACCAATCTTCTTGAAATGGATGATTGGGTCCATCTATGTGTTTCCTCTGCTGAGAAACATGACTTCCTCTTCATCTATACTTTTCCTTTCCTTGATTTCCCAAAAAACTGTTCTAGATGTATCACAGGCAGCTGAGCTGGCAAGTTTTGAAAGAGCATCGGCTTGGTTGTTTTCTAATCTGGGCACTTGTCTTAGGACAAATTTCCTCAGTTGTTCTACTTCATCTTTGATCAGCTTCACATATTGGGCCATGGAACTTTCCTTGCACTCATATTCTCCATTCACTTGGCTGACCACCAGAAGAGAGTCTGACTTAGCCTCAATCTCTTGAGCCCCTACTGCCTTGCACATCTTGATCCCAACTAAGAGTGCTACGTACTCGACCTCATTATTGGATGCATGGAATTCAAAACGCATGGCATACTCAAACTTATCCCCTTCGGGAGATTGGCAAATAATTCCTGCCCCACTCCCATTAGCAGTGGACGAGCCATCAACCATCAGCATCCAATTGGTTCTTCCTTCAGCAGGATCACTAACCTGGTTTACTTCTTGTCGGGTCAACTAGACAATGAAGTCAGCTAGAGCTTGTCCTTTTATGGCCTTTCGGGGTTCGATCATAATATCAAACATATTCAGTTCTACTGCCCATTTCAGCATTCTTCCCGCTGTCTCCATCTTTTGTAATACTTGCTTGAGAGGTTGGTCAGTGTAGACCAACGCTAGACCAAACTTTTCACCATAGTTTATCTGGTTTCGGCTTCCTTCAACACATGACTGACGAAGTAAACTGGAACTTGCATGTTCTCCCTCTCAGCCAGAAGGACCACACTAACAACATCTAGTGAGACGGCTAAATATAAAAAAAGCTTTTCTCCCTCAACTGGGCTGACTAGACGTGGGAGCTGACGTAAATGGTCTTATACTTTCTGTAGCGCTTGCTCAGCTTCTGCCGTCCATTCAAACCTAGCCTTTTTCTTGATGGTAGCAAAGAAATGATGGCATTTGTCTCCGGACTTTGACAAAAATCATCCTAATGCAGCCAATCCTGACTTTGAATCTTTTCTGGATTTGCTTGAATGCCCCTCTGATCTATCAAGAATCCCAAAAACTTTCCCGCTGATACCCCAAAAACACACTTTTTGGGGTTTAACTTCAACTTGTATTTTCTGAAAGTTTCAAAGGTTTCCTTTAAGTCACATATGGTCGTTCTCAACAGGGCTCTTGACAGTCATATCATCTATGTATGCTTCCATATTTCTCCCCAGTTGAGGTTCAAAAATACTGATGATGAGTCTCTGAAAAGTAGCTGGGGCATTCCTGAGGCCGAATGGCATCATCAGCCATCCATATAGACCCTTTTCAGTGATAAAAGAGGTTTTATCTTGGTTAGCTGGCCACATTGGTAATTGATGGAAACCAGACTAGGCATCCATAAAGCTTATCAGTGCATGTCTAGCTGTGGAGTCGACCAGCTGGTCCAATTTTGGCAAAGGGAAACTATCCTTGGGGCAGACCTTGTTGAGATCTGTGTAGTCTACACACATTCTCCATGTCCCATTAGGCTTCGGTACCATCACTACATTTGCTATCTAATCTGGATAGTGAGTTTCTCTGATGAAGCATGCGTCCATCAATCTCTTAACTTCCTCGTCCACAGCTTGATTCCTAGCTGGACCTAGGTGTCTCTTTTTCTGACGAACGAGTTTTTTAGAAGGATCAACATTCAACCGATGTACGACAACCTCAGGATCAATCCCGGACATTTGTTCTGTACTGTTAGCAAAAACATCTTGGAATTCTCTAAGTAAATTCACTAACATTTCCTTTAGTTCAGGATCAAGAGAGGCACCCAGTTGAAGAGTTCTCTCTGGACGAGTTTCGTCCAAACAAATAGTAATGGGCTCATCTGCGGGTTCTGAACGTTTAGTCGCCATCCCCATGATGACCATTACCTCTGTTGAAGATACAAGCTCTTCCTTTACCATGGTTAACTTCCTCTTTTTACTCGGCAGGTCCCCATACGCCTTCCTTGAGGAAGCAATCTTCGTTTTGTCTGTTGGATTCTTTTGTCTTTCTTCTTCCTCTTCTGGCTCCCAGGACGAATGCCTTAACGTGGTCAAGTAACATTCTCTTGCAGTTCATTGGTCACCGTAGAGTGATCCAACTTGGCCTTCGTCACATTCAAACTTCATCATCATCAAGTGTGTAACTATCATCGCCTTGATATGATTAAGTGTTGTCCGACCCAGAATGATATTGTACGCCGTGAGATCCCTTACTACCTAGAACTTAACAAAAAGAGTTCTTGACTTTTCTTTTTCTCCAACTCGGACGGGCAATTATATTGTTCCCATTGGATGAATGACTCCTCCTCCAAACCCAATGATTAGATGGTGGATAGTGAGTAATTGATTCTCATCGAACTTCAGTCGGGGAAGGCAATCGGCACTGATTATATCAGTTGAGCTGCCCGTGTTAATCTTCATCTATATTACTAGTGGGTCGTCATGAGGAGTTCTTAATTTTCCTCCATCATTCTCGCTTACGACCAGGTTAGGAAAAGGCTCAATCTTGGTGTCATCTGTCAGCAGAACTTGACTGAGTTCCCTAAGATAACTCTTATGTCCTCTATTTGTGGGTCCTCCGGCTATAAATCCTCCCGAGATCACTAGTACTACATCCTCATCTGTACTATCATTCTCTTTCTTCTTCCCAAATCGGTCATTTCTTTTTAGAAATTTCTTACCTGCTTGAGGAAGATAGGTACTCATCTTTCCTTGCCGAGCTAATTCTTCTAGAACATTTTTGAAATGCTTACACTCATTCGTCTCATGACCACAATCTTTATGGAAATGGCAATACTTGCTTCTATCCCTAGTCCGGTAGGACTCGACGTCTTCATTTCAGCTGGAGCCTTGAGATCATGCTGGTCTTTAATCTCCATAAGGATAAAGTGTTGATCTTTGTTAAACTCTATAAGGTCGGCTGATTTCGTGGCTTCTCTTTCTCTTCGTTTTCCATTTTAAAAAGTGGTCGTTGTTGATGCCACTATCCAGGTCCCAGCCTTCTTAGGGTTGTTATTTTTTTATGGGAACAGACTCCTCAGGCTTCTTCGACTCAGGATGTTTGGCTTCAGCACAAACCTCCGTTGCGTGTATAAAAGCTTCATCCTCTCTCAGGGCTTCAGTTAGAGTGGTTATCTTCTTCTTAACCAGATCAAACTTAAAGCTCCCCGGGCGTAATCCCCTGATGAAGGCATCAAAGGCGACCCCCGCATTCAGATCTTGTATCTGAAGGGCCTCAAGGTTAAATCTCTTAACAAAGCTACGGAAAGCCTCCTTCGGTCCCTGGATGACCTTACCCAAATGCATGCTGGACTTTTGCTCTTGATGATTTGCTACAAAATGGCTGTTAAACAACAAGCTAAGCTCAATGAAACTGTTCACTGAGTTGGCTGGGAGATCGTTAAACCACTTATGGGCTACTCCCTTCAAGGTAGCCGGGAAATTCTTACACCAGGTAGGGTCATCTACCGCCTGGACATACATCTGATGTTTGTAAGCTGACAGATGATCCTCAGGATCTGTGGTACCATCAAAGGGTTCAATTGTTGGCAGCTTGACTTTAGGGTATGTTGGAACTTCCATAATCCTGGCCGAGAAAGGAGTTGGAAAATCAATACTTAAGGCCCCCAGTCTCCGTACAACGGGTATATGGTCTTGACGGTATTCCCTGATAACCGGGTTTGATGAAGTATGTGCTTGGGTCCCTCGTCGATACGCATTCGGTTGACTCACAGTCTTTTCCTGATGACGACGGAGTGAGGGTGTGGGGCCACCAACCTTCGTCTGGGAGAAGACTTTCAGCGGGGGATCTCTCAAATAGGATGTTGATCCGGTGACTGATCTCTGAAGGACATCCGCCCTTTTTGCTTGCAGATAATCTCGGGCATCAATAGCCATGCGACCTCCATCTATTGGACGATCTTATTGAGAGCTTACGACTAGGTTCCAACCAACCTCCTCGCCTGCTCACTTCCGGCTAGACGTTTTCCCTTACTTGCTGGACGGAGTAGGACGACTGGGTCCTGCCACATCCACTTGTGAACGACCACGAAGAGGCTTATTTTGGGCAGCCGTAGCTCCATTATACTGAAAGAACAACATATTGCTCTTAATCTATTCCTGAACAACAGCTGCGACATTCGATTGAAAATCGTTTAGGACGTTCTCCAGATGGGCTGCTGTTACTGGACGATCCAGGTTTTCCTCCGACACCACATCTGCTCTCTCTAGGCGAGGCCCATCTCTACCTCTTACTAGACGTTGATCATCTACAGTATCCTCTACTACGGCTTGCTGACCCTGATGTCGGACTCGGTTGGATGAATGAAAGTCAGTCATCTTTGCGTGTCCCCACAGACGGCGCCATATGTTGTTAGCCTTCGATAGCTAAGCTCTTCTTCCAACTCTTGTAGCTGAGTTCTTTACCAAGACTTGTGCAGAGATGCTTGTTGCTTCGTGTCCAAACCTGAAAATAAGGAAACCAACCCTAGGGGTTTGGAAGTTGATTCCCCCTCTGATGCCTAAGTCATAATTTGAGTGAATAACTATATTTGGATATAGTAAGTTTAGGGAGTAGGTGAGACTCTACCTTTTACCTTATTTTTAGGAACTATTTATAGTGTTTGTAAATGAGAAGGTGCACCCTAGAATAGAAGGATGTGATTGGTTGAGCAATGGAATGGTGACACTTGTCGGGATTTCATTGCCTTGGTTCTCTCAACCAATCATTTACTGCCTTTCATTGGAGTTTGGGCTGATTATTCCCACCTTTAGGGAATAAATGAGCCTCTTATTCAGACATAGTGAGGTCATCAAATCCCTTCCTGTTGGCTCCACATGTCGCCTTTTAGCCTCTAACACGTGTCGTTTGTTTAATGGTCCATATGTCAAGATGCAACTTGGACATGTGGCACTTTTTAAGTGGTCCGCGTGTTCTCTTTTGCCATGTCACAACAATTTCAGACTTAATAATTTATGATTTTAAGTATGGGTTTTTAAGGTTTTTAAAGACTACTATTGTAGTATAATATAAAAGGATGTTAAAGGTTGAAACTTTAGTGTTAAAAAAGGATTATAAGACGAGTTTAATAGTGTTTTAAAATAATTATAAATATTGTGAATTAATTAGAGTATTAATTCGTGAATGTTTTGGTACTTGGTAGGTGGAGAATTTGTCTTGAGCAATTTCTAAGGTTCTCAAAGTTGCCTCTCATATTGTCTACATATGTGTACATGTCCTGTGGATGGTTAACCCCCCTGACATTCCATATTGCAATCCTATCTATGTTCTAAAGGAGGCTGGCTACCCCCTTCAGTTCTTCCACCCCCATTTGAACATTACACTTGTCCAATCAACACCTCAACTTGAGGGCTATCAAGCATTTGGAAATTATTCTGAACTGCAGCAGCATTAGGACAAATGTTATATTCTGGCTATATGATAGGCAGAATAGGTTTGATTATGTTTAAGGAATGATAATTAAGCTTTACTTAAGTGAACTTAGATACAGATGCACCACTAAGTGAAAATAAGGTTCCTAAGAACACCACTTTATTCAAGCTCAAAATCAAGCTAGCATAGGCGCCTAGATTAATTAGGAATTAATCAAAGCAAAATAAAACACAAAGTTTTAATCAATACAAGTCTAGTTCCAATGTTTATTCATGTGATGTTCCCTTTAAATACATGTCCTTGACTCACTAGTAAAATAATTACTGAAATTAAAATGGTTAAAAACTAATTAAACTAAAATCTATCCTAATTAGGGTTGGAAAGTCGATCCTTGAAGCTTGCTTATCATGTTGGACGCCCCTCCCTTCGTTTCCCTTGCTTTCCTCACTTATCCCATCAAAGTAGGAAACCAAACCCTAAAGTGATAAGGTTAGGCGCCTAAGATGGACTTTTGGAGGGAAAATGATTCATTTTCCTTGATCTTCTATGCTTGGACGCCCATTTTGAGGAAAAAATAGATGTTCCTTCCTATCTTTGCTCTTAGTTGATCTTCTTGGAAGCTTCCTTGAAGTAGGCGCCCCACTGGCTGATTTTAAACACTTCACTCGTCCATATGTATTCATACAACACGAATGGAAGCTCTAATGAAATTACAACTCAACTAATACTATCCTTGTTAATCTAATATGACATTAAATTAACTAAGAGTATATTTTATTACTCTAGACTTCTAATAAAGCAATTAAAGATAGTAACTTAGTTAATAATTAATTAACTAAGCTAAGGGCACTCTCAAAGGACCCAATAGACTTAAGGGAATTCAAAACATCCCTTAAAACACGAGTAACCATGTTCTTAGTCTTAAGATCAATGGAACTAGATGGACCTCCATCAAAGCCCTTGGTTATCTTCTTAAATCTCAAAAGTAACCATAACCAATAATTAAATAGACTTGTTAAGAACTTTAGATTGATTAGGGTAGAGTAGCCAGATGCATCAAGAAAGTATGATTCTTCTAGCTGGGTCCTAACTGGCTGAAATCCAAATTCATCCACCTTCCGTTTATCATTCAAAACCTGAGCCTGCTTAGGCACATTTTGTGTAATTTTTGTCCTCCAAATCTGCATAACAGGCTTGTACAATCATTAGTAGGTGAAAAAAAATAGGAACAGGGATAACCTCACCTCTTTCCACTTTGTCCGAGTTAAGTTGGGTTTTAGATTTTTGAATAGTTTCAAGCCAATCAGAGAAGTTGTTCTGCAAAACCGTCTGATTTTGAAGAGTAATAAGAGATGAATGCGGAGAAAGCATTTCACGCTGAATGGCATGTTCCCTTCCATCAACTTTTAAAGCTTCAATACCTATAACCTCATCAACTGGTTTAGTTTGTTTTGCATTTGAATCAGAAGAGGGACCACCTAGAATATGTGGTTGTGAACTCCCTTGAGCAACTTTCTTCCCCTTCGATTTTCTTGCCATGGCAACTGAGCTAACAGAGGGAAAATCTAGAGAGAGAAACGCTCATTCATCAATACTTAATTCTCCATGAGGAGGATTTCTGTTTGTATTCTCTATCTCTTTTGCCGCTTTTAGGATAGATTTATTGCATTTGAAAAATACTAAAAAAACCAAAAAAAATATGATTCACATACTGGTTTGATTGCCTCTATGTGCCCCTTGTTTTGCTTTGATTGAAAATGATTTGAATTTGTTTTCTGGATAGTTGGGCATTTGTTATTTTGAGGCTATGATTTGATGTTTGAAAACTATGATTTCGAGCGGATTTTGATTATTATACTCTTTATTGTGTTGCATGCCTGAATTAGTTAGAGTGTTAGGCCTTTTCTAGCCTATTAGATTCATATCAGGGAAGAGGCGACAAGAGTCGGCCCGATCATCCAATTCGCTCCAACTCGAAAGGCGCCCGAACGTTTATGAAGAAGCTAGTAACAAAGGAACTTCCTTTTAAGACTAAAAGGGAGTAGTTCGTACTTGATCAATAAGATTATCCAGTATGTTTTGTGGGTTATTTCCTCCTTAGTTGATTAATCTTGACTTTGACTTTGTACTTGTCTGACATTTGATGACTTGTAACATTCGCTGTGACAGAGGCGTTATTTTTTCTGATACTTGAGCCTCAGAGTGAAATTTTGATGCACTTTTATCCCCCTTAGCCTCGCTGAACCTAATGATCTTTTCGTGTTAATAAACCCTTATTATGAGCCTCTAGCTTTTAGTTCGATATTTTTTCCAAGCCTAGCTTGGGGGAGCGTTTGTTGGGTTGAGTTATGAGATTGGTTTCATGGTTTGTGTGGTTTTGGGAATGATTATGTATTTCATGGGGTTTCAAGTGTGAGAAAAAGAAAAGAAAAGGCAAACTTTGAGTTGCGTGAATATTTAGTTCGAAAAAGAAAAGAAATATAAATAAAAGTTGAAAAGAGTTCAAAGTTCCTTATTCACGTTGTTTATAAAAATGTGCTACATTGCTTGAAACTTGGGTTTATTGGAAGTTTTTATCGATTCAAAAGAGTTAGGATGTGTTTTGTGGTTATATGGTGTTGTTGGGAGAACGATGTTTCGACCACCTTCTGTCTTGTTTTGAGTAAATTTTGCTCCACCATTCTTGGTTTTTCCACCACATTTCTTAGAATATTGCCTACCCTTGCCTAAGCCCCATTACAAACCTAAAAAGTCCTCCTGAGCTCTTGTAAGAATTAAAGAGTATCTCTGCTAATTGAGTCGACTCGATTAGGATTAGCATCGTTTAACCTTCTTAAACATATGAGAGTATGAGTGGGAAGGGCATTTATAGTCGGGTCGGTGAGTGTTCGAGCATATTCTTTGCCTGCCACAAAATTGAGAGGAGTGACACATTGGTGAGCACATTTTCAAGATTTCTATGCCGTGTAAATGAGTTGAATTTGATGGTTTGCTTGAATGATTGGTAGTTGGATAGATTTGAATATCTGAATTTGAATTCTGCCTACTTGAACGACTCTTAGTGCTGAAAATGTTTTGAGCTATGATGTTTTTATTTTATGGGTGAGGCAATTAATTCCATGTTCATGTTTTATTTGCTTGAGAACATGCAAAGTTTATCTTGGGGAGTTTGATATCAGGATTATTTATAGATTTTTACCCGTCATCAGTGTGCTAAATCGTGCTTAATCGGAGCTCTTCGGAGCTATTTTATACTAATTATCCTCTATAGTGATGGCTTTGTGTTTTCATGTTGAATTGCAGAATTTAGGGAGTTTTCTCCCTACTTCCGAACTATTTGGAAACAACCGCACCTTTAGGAGTTGTTACAGGGCACGTATGAGTGGGTACGATGCATGCTAGACGCTTTGGGAGACTTCCGAGGCCACTAAGCTTGAAAGTCTAACTCGAAACGCGAAGAAAAGCAAGAAACAAACCAAGAGTACTTGGCCCGATTGGTCGGGCCGAAGTTACGTACCTTTGAGGGCTAATGTTTTTGGAGTTTTTCCATGATGGATTTTGGTCTCAAGCCCGATCCGGCGAGACGCTTTTGTGTTATTTTATTGATTTGTGCGCGTGGGGAAATTGAAGGTTTTGCTTACTCGACACTTAGCCCGATCGAGCGCCTGTGCCCGAGCCCATCAGACGAATTTGGTTTTGTGTGCCAGCTGATCTATGTGCAAGGGAAAGCAAAGCTGGGCCATTAGTGCTTGCGGCCCAATCCGACGACTTTTCCCGAGCCCATCGGGCGTATAAGATAAGCGTGTTAGGCTAATCTGCGAAAAGAAACTTATTTCTGGGCACAATATGTAAATTACTCGATTGGTTGGACACAACGGCGTAATCGGACAAGCGACCCGAATAGCCCAAATATTATCTTTTTCGCATTTATTTAATGGCATTTATTAGCTTTAGTATAAATAGTTAGACATTATTGTTAGAGATACTTTTCATTCAACTTTCATTAGTTTAGTTTTAACTTAGAGTAAACACTTTTAGATTAGTTTTGGAGGAGATCAATCCTCAAATTATTTCAATTAAAGTTATTGCTTTCCGTCATTCGCTTTCATTCTTCTCTCTTATTTCCTTAATTTAATTCATGATTGCTTTAATTGATTATTTAATTCATTCATGATGCAAAGTTTAGGTTTTTATATTAGATTTATTGTTGTTGATTTAATTATGAGTGAGTAGTCGTATTTCTAAGATTCTCGGGAGGAAGACCATGTTTAGACCATAATCTATATTTGAATTACTATTAGTTATAGGTTTTGATTGGTGTAATTTGTTCTTGATGAGTGATTAATCTTATTACACAGTTTCATTGATTGCTTGTGGTTAATAATTGCTCGTACAGATCCTTTTTACTATTAGAGACCTACTACACACCAGTAATTCGGATTATGTTAGTGACCGTACGACATATGTTCAATTATGAGCGTTAAAACTTAATCATAGATTAACACGTGCTCTAATCTCTCGACTCTTGAGCTAGGTATTGATAGTTGTTTGAACCCGTTTGATTGGTATAAGCATGGTGGACCGACTTAATGCCCTAGACCTTTAATCAATAGTTTACTCCCGTTTTATATTGCTTTCGTTAGTTTAATTAGTAGTTCTACTAATTCTTGCCTGATTTCATCTGAGTAGCTTTTTAATTGAATATTAACTCGGAAAACATGTCTCATGTGGATTCGACCCTACTTCCCTGACTACTGTTTGTTAGGGGACTTTAGGATTACATTTTATTAGGTGATACAACTTTAGCCTGTCAACCACTGAAACAAAGAGATACTGATGTTGATCTCGACATTTTGAAACATTGGGTTCTAAATAAATTGATTTTCCTATTATGTCGGCAATTACCGAAGATATACTTGCCATTCCAATAACTTTGATTGCTTCTGAATCCTCATTTAGTGTGGGAAGAAGAACTTTGAGTAAATGGAGGAGTAGTTTGTCATATGATAATGTCGAAGTTTTGGTTATAAATTAAAACTGGCTGTTCGGTTATGGCAAGGATGAAAAACTTGCTATTAAGATTGTGAGTGAATCAACTGTTGAGGCTAATTCTTTAGTACAAAGCAGTGTAAATCAGGTTGATTATATTGCAGTTTGATCAGGGCAGTTTCCTTTGTAGTATGATCTATGTTAACTTTGCGTTTCTACTGCAATTTGCGTCTCTGCTATAGACGCGTTTCTCCTAAAGTTTGCGTTTTTAGCACATTTGAGTATTAGTTTTTGAAAGGTCGTCTTAAGGTAAGTAATTGTCGTTTAAGATGTTAAAAACTTATTAGTTTCCCTTGGATAATCATTGTGGGAAGCAGTTTCTTATCAATCGTCTTAAGGACTTTGATTCCCATGCTTAATCCTTGAACGTAGCAGTTTCTTTTGTTTTCTAAACGTTCTTATTGTGATGACTTACTCGATGATGAGATCACTGGTATCCTAGGCTTCCATGATATAAGATATGAGAGCAATTTTTATTATTTAATTAATTTACTATTTTTTCAGTTTATCGTTATTATTGTATTTAGAATTTTTGGCTAATCTTTTTTTTCTTATTTTTTGTTTTGCAGATAATCACAATCAATGAGCTTCAAAATAAAATCTACATTGTAATTATGTATTGTAGACGCTAATTTTTATATTGTACTAATAGAGTTGACCTTTAATTAGATGTAGTAATTTTATAGAATAAGGTTTATTTGTAATCATATTTTTATATATTAAGTACCACAAATGATAATTCATTTTCAAGTTCTATTTATATATGAACAATTGTTTCAATTTTATGTTAAGAAACTCTTTTCTAATTAGTTTATTACTTATTTGTATTGATGTAAGAAACTAAACAGAAGGGATATAATAGTTTTCATTATGTGATCTATTAGTAATAGAAAATAATATAATAAGAAATGTCTTACTTTAGGAATTTATTAAGAAAATGTATATTTGTAATCACATTTTTATATTTTATGTACAATTAATAATTATTCATTTTGAAGATCTATTTATTTATAAATAATTGTTTCAATTTATCTTAAGTGCCTCATGTTGATTTAGATTATTGCAGAATTGTATTAATAAAAGAATTTGAGTTCTTAAGGGAGATAATAATATACATTATCTGATCTGTTAATAATAAAAAATGTATCACTTTGGAGTAAAGCAATTGTAAACAATGATATTTTCTTGTAGATATGTCGATGAATTCCTTTCTAAAAATTTTGGAATGTGAAAACTAATTTGTTACCTCCATTGTTTATTTTATGTTGAAGATGCTAAATTCTCATTCTTATTTTTTCAATAAATGAATTTCTTTCTAATTTAGTATAAATATTTTATTACATGGAATTATTAAATGTGTTAATATTTGCCAAAATAAATTTTGGAACATTTTATAAATTATTAATATCTTATAATTCTATATTATTATATTGGTAAGTTATTTAGTAACCTTAGATTATGTAGCTAGAAGTGAATATATTTAATTAGAATCTTATTTGGGAAGATAAAAGTTCATCATGATAAGATATTAGAGAAGTTGCATTAAGACCAGGTCGAGTCATGATCGGGTCGGGTGCCGCATGGGTAGTGTTGATGTCAGGTCGAGTCATGATCTGGTCGGGGTAAGTTCATATTGGGCATTTTCGGATCAGGTCGGGTCATGATCGAGTCGGGTTGACGTGTTAAGGCGGGTAAATTCGGATATGGGTTCATTTCGGGTCCGGTGCAAGTCGTGTTCGAGTCATGAATAATCGGGGTCCATTCGTTACAGGTTGATCTCGGGTTGGGTGCAGGTCGGGTTATTGTCAAGGGTTGGCAGGTGCCATTCAGTTATGGGTTGAGTTTGTGTCGGATTCGGGTGTCTACTGTCACGGGTCAGACCGGGTCGGTTCCGAGTCAAAATCCTAGAGTATGTCAGCTTTTAACAACCCTAACCTAGTCCAACAAAATACAACAATTTTGAAGACGACATCCATGTGCAATGTAGCAAAAGAACTTACACGTGGAAAACGCTATTAATAATTAAAGAGCCACCATAATACTAGCATGTTATACGCGAATTCAATATATCATAGGTTAATAAGATCTGCATTAACAAGTAAAGATTCGTTGTGAGTGGAGGAAAATTAAGGAGATCTTCACGCTTAGCCTTGTTCGTGCAGAGATGGAAAGGGAATGGAATGGAAATGTTTAAGGAAGGGAAAGGGTAAGGAAAAGTGTTAAGTTTATCAATTGTTTGGTATAAATATTATTAGGGAAACACTAACTTTATTTCCCTATCTTGTTGTTTAGTATGGAAAGGAAACACTAATCTGAAATTTTCAACTTCCCAATATAAATTATAATTGCCGCACAAACAAATAATTTTAAATTTTTTAGAATGATTTTAATTTATTATTCAACTTATTTTTGTTTATCTTATTCAAACCTTACGTGTGACAGGTTCATACCTTTTTATTCCCTTAGTTTAGCTGAACTGAACATTTTGGTACTTATTTTCCTGATAAGGAGTGAAAATATGTGAAGTGAACGTGATAAATGAAACTCGATGATCATACAAAAAAACTGCCAAATGTTTCCTACGTGGCTTTACAAGGATGATAACTTTGACTGATCAACACTTATGCCCCAAAAATTTAACTGGCCGTTTAAAAAATGAGAGATGTCCATGATTTTTTTCGCCATTAATAATTTTCATTTAGGAAAAAATAACCTTTTAGATACTTCAATTATTTTTCCATGGATGAAACAAAAGTATTGGTAATGTTGAATTTCATATCTCAAAACTAGATAATATGGAAACGTAAAAAAAACAATTAATCAAATTGCAGCCAGACAAATTGGAAGAAAAAAAAAGTAGACATGATGGTATATAATTTCCACCATCAAGATGAATTTTTAAATCACGAAATATGGAAGAAGGTAGATAAATTGTTATGTTAAACTAAATATCTTCTTTTTCAATCAGCAACTTACTAATAATTTTGCAATGATGAAAATCTAGAAAGAACAATACACAAAACTCATCAGCAGCTTACTAGTATATTTACAAACCCATTTTTCACTTTCTTTAATAAATAAACAAGACAAAAAATGAATTCAATACACATCAGTAAGCATCAACATTAGTAATAAGCAACAGGCAACTGAATACCTTTCTTTTTTCTCTTTTTCTCTTTTCCCCTATCATTTTCATCCAAAAAGGAGCAAATTACAAAAATTATTGTAAATCCTCTTCAACCTAACTCCAACACTCCTTACCATCTTGTAATCCATAAATTCAACAAAAAATAATAACCAAGTTGAGCAAATAACATCAAATACCCAAATGTTTTTACACAAATTCACCTTAAAATTTTCCCATTGTTTGGTAATTGATGAGAGAAAAAGAAATGGATTTTGAGAGGAGGTAGATGATGACTTTAGGGATTTGATGGAATAGAGATAAACCAAAAAGGAGTGAGTAGTGATGCAGGGGACAAAGAACGAGAGGGGTGAAACTCAGGTGACCTTGCGAAAACGTTAATTATGACCGCTTAATTTTGGCTGGTAACAATTGAGCGATTTCAATTACCTTATGGGAACGGATCGTGTTATCTACTTATCAAACCAAACAAGATGCAAGAGATTCAGTTAGTTGAATCCGTTTCCAAGAGCTGAAATTGTGATACCAAACAAGGGATTTGTATTATTTAGTAATGTTTGATCCACAACCTCAGATTGTGAGTTACAAACTTTACCATTGGATCAAATACCACTTAGGTCATTTTCATCAATTCACTTTACGATATTACAATTCGTAATAAATAAGTTTTATTCACAAAAAAAAATTTAATCTAGTACAAATTAGTTTCGTTTAGTACAAATAAGTTCATTATAAAAATAACATCAGTTTATTAAAAATCAGTATGGCCATGTTCTGTTCATCTTAAACAATAATATTGAGTCAAATAATTTCAGTTTAGTGAAAATAAGTTATATTTCAACTTTATAAAAATAAGTTCAGTTTAACATAAATAAGTACATTTATGTAAAAATAAGCTCAGACCAACAAAAATGCGTCTTGTTTAGTAAAAATAAAGTAAACTGAATATGGCCAAACTACGAAGAAGAAAAACATTAGAAAATCAGTAAAACACAAGTTCAGTTTGGTAAAAAATAAGTTTAATTCTGTACAAATAGATTAAATTCGGTACAAATAAGTTCAGTTCAATAAACATATGGTGAGATGAATACAGCCTTAGCCATTCTCTTCACCTTAAAAAAATTATTTTCAAATCTAATAAGTCCTGATAGTTTCAATAAGTTCTAATAAGGCCTTGTTTATTCCAAAAAGTTTCATTATATATGAGTTAAGTTCAGTATAAATACGTTATTTTTAGCAAATAAGTTCAGTTCAGTAAAATCAGTAGCTACAAAGAAAAAACCAATAGAGAATCGGTAAAGATAAGCTTAGTTTAGTAAAAATAAGGTGAAGTGAACATAACCCAAGTTCCAGTAAGTTCCAATAAATTCTAATAGGTTCTAACAACTTATAAAATAACGTTTTATACGTTCATATTATTTTAGATAATTTCCAATTGATTAAAATAAATTAAGATTAGCTTAGGAAAAATGAGGTGAAAGGACGCACAATTGAGAGTATAGGTTTTTGAAAAGTTGGGCAAAGTGATCCCAACATAATAAGTAGAAATCTTCTCTACTACTTAGGCCCCGTTCTTTCACTAAATGAAACTGATTGGATTGAACTATACTAGGCTAGACTGAACTAAGCTGAACATAAATTAATGGTGTTAAACTGAACTTAATTGAAACGAACTAAACTAAACCTTTGTAATCTAATGAACTTATATTGTATGCATCAAGTAACCTTAATAATAATCAATAGGCTATAATTAATGCTGATCATAGTCATAATAATAATATAACTTAAAATAGTAACACAAATAACTTCGATATTACTAGATAGTAATATGTATACTAACATCTCGTCTTCCACGTGACCGCCTAATTATAATGTTAAAATTAGGCAGACCCAAAACCCAATAAAATTAGGCAGGCACAACAACCACCCACTGTCTCATTCCCAAATCGACGCTTCCATTATTGCTGCGTCAATTTACTTTCTTTAAGCACCAGTTTAGTTTCTTTTGGCACCAGTTTACTCTCTTTTGACACCAATTTAATTTATTTTGTGGCTATTTTATATTTTTGATTCTTTGTTTGGCACTTTAATTGAATTAGCTATATAATCTGATTTCACTAATTTGTTTCTTATTTTGACTAATTTTTTTGCACAGCCTATTGAGCAAGCTCGCTTAAAGTTGGGTCGTGACGCAGAAATATGCTACGGTATGCACATAAGACGGTCAGAGGAGCTCAAACAAAGTATTGCAGACAAGTCTGGAAGTATACAAGACGGATGACCCACATGACTCACCTTTGCAAAACAATTCTCACTATTTTGTTATATTGCAAAACATTATTGATGTACTCCTTCCATCCCATATTAGATGATACAGTTTGACTGGCACAGAGTTTTAGGAGTGTTATTTGACTAACTTATTTTATTGAGAGTAGCTTACTATTGGTATTTGTTTAAGTACTGAAAGTACATGTTAGTTGGGCATATCATAGGTGTTAGGGCTCAATCCAGTCATGGCACACTTTACTGGTGAAATGACCAAAATACCATTTGCGTGTGAAATTACCATTTTACCCCTGAGGCTTCACAGGCAGGAGGTATAGGCTTTCTGTGAAGCTCACTGATAAAAGGCTTTCATGAGGTCATCACCTTCACCGAGTGACATCACACCAGTACTACCTATAAATAGTACTTTCACCTGATCATTGAATTACGTTTTTTACACACATCCCAAAGTAGTACCTTGTACTATTCTCTGATTGTGACTTGAGATCAAATCTGACTTAGCCATCGGAGAGACGATCACGGGAACATCCCCAGGGTAGTTCACCGTGGTCGTTTTATCTGCATGTACTCGGACTATTGGACCTCGGACTGTCATTTGTTACGACCCTTAGCTCGACTTGGACTCCCCCGAATTACAAATCTCTACTGAGTTTCTTATACCCGAAACAGATGGCGTTGTTTGTGGGGACGTAAAACAACAGCTACAATTTTGAACACCATGACATGAGGATAAGGTAGCTGAGGTGCTACTGCTCGAAAAGCCACTTCTGAGTATACGCAGGCCACTCTGCTGACCAGAGGAGGTGCGATTGTTGAAGATGAAACTGACCTCCCTCGCAGTTGGAGCCCGATCACTACACGTTTTGATGAACCTCCACCACTCGTTACCTACACTGACTTTGAATGGAAAGACACATGACAACTGTCATGCAACATCTCGTCGTAGGTCTGAAAAGTCAACATTCTACTCCCCATGATCGAGGGATAGTCCTGGATCAGCCTTGGGCTCGCCAAAGACCATCACCTACAAAGCGTGCCCTAACCGATCACGTCACTGGTCCGTCGAAAAATACCCAGGCTGCTTCGAAAGGAAAATCTATCATGTCTCCAAACCGTGATGACGCTCGCCTTATCATTACGGAGAAGCAAATGAGAAACAAAAAACTTCGATGCCCGTTTGGCCATCAAAAGGAAAAGAGAGAACCCTGAAGTTGGAGACTCGAAGTATCAAGGGATGAGTTAAACTTCTGGATTGTCAAGGTCGCAGACTAACCATCACACTATCAGGCCTGAGGTCCACCATCATCATGAAGAGCCATAACAAGTCGCAGAGTCGGGATATCGAGCTGGTTCAGCGGTCCCTCATCAATCACCATGGAGTCGGCATATGATGGAAACCCCTAACCTAGGTAAAGTAAAGATTCCTATGATCGAGCACTACTCCGGCACAACCGATCCTGCCGATCATCTGGCAGCATACAAGGTACAAATGAGTGTCCAAACCTTTTGGAGGAAACCTGGTGTAGGTACTTCCCTACCACACTTAAGGGCTTGGCCCTCAAATGGTTCACAAGTGTAACATCTGGTCAAATACTAACTATGGAAAGAGACCAAAATAAAGAAATAAAGAATAACCAGTGGTAGCAGAAATACCACCAAGACGGGAATGCCGCACTAAGGAGTAAAATTAAACTATAAATAAACGACAACCTCAGGATAGTAGTCAAAAATCCAATCATATATATATATAAAGAGAAATGAGGTCCCATATCCCTATCTCTAACCAAAATGTTCCAAAATTCATAGTAACTTTCAAAAGACCTCAAAACAAAATGATCCAATATCCAAGTGATAAAACTAGTATCCATAAGTTAAAAACAACCCAATAAAACATAAGTAAAGCTACTAGAGGATCCATTAAACTAGTCCTAATTTCCAACTCATAGTGCTCGTCCATAATGACTAGCATGACTTTCTTGCTCACACGGGTACACCGCACAACCCCAGTCATACTTTAATAACTCTAAACTGCACCGACATCTGGAAAATATATTCAAAAAAATTCCACAATCAGTGGGGAGTAACTAGCAGTTCTCCCAGCCCAATTTAAGAAGCAAATAGTAAGCTTAAAGAAGTTGGAATAAACGCTAAAGACATGGTACGGTGTCACAATAGCAACAAAGAGGCATTGTACACATTACAACATACATCATGTTTCCACAAGGAAAATACTTTAATAATAATAAATAATGGAAATAGTCATATGATTGAAAAAATCACAAAGCATGGTTTTCCGAAAATGATACAAAGTTCAAAAAGTTTCATATAAATCAATAAGACATAAATGAGGCAAATACGAGCGCATGTAAAGAGAATGCAATCGAATGGAATAAAGTCAGGAATACATCCTTAAGACCATGCCCCCTAGTCTAAGTATGGCCACACTCTCAAACCCAACTCACAAATCATGCCACCCGTGATTAATGCTAGAATTTGAACGACAACTCTAACCAAACACACTCAACAGACCATGCCGCCTGTGAGTAGACCCAATGGACTATGCCGCCCAAGGGCCAACATACTCATATCCAGGGACCATGCCGCCCTTCCGGATTGCAAAAACTCAATGGATCATGCCACCCGTGAGTAGAACCATTGGACCATGCCGCCTAAGGTTGGCTTGCTCATCTCCTAGGACCATGCTGTCCTTAGGATTAACTTGCACAACTAACATACAAAATTCCTCGGACCATGCCGTCCGTAGGGTTCACAAACAAAATTCCTAGGATCATGCTGTCCGTAGGATTAATAAACCAAATTCCTAGGACCATGCCGTCCGTAGGATCAACAAATCTCAAGCGAGGGTATACACGTCAAGGTATACCAATAATTCCATAACCTCAAAACATGAGTACACACGACAAGATATACAAGAAATCCAAAACAACGAGCATGAGTATACACGACAAGGTATACAATAAATCCAAACAACCAACATGGGTATACGCGTCAAAGTACACGCAATCCAAATTCATAAGAAAACATTAAGTACATGTTAAGGTATATAAGACAAAAACGTCGTCGGAGTTTGGATACAAAATCAATTATGACTATGTCCCAATATTCCCCGTACATAACTCTTGGCGAAGAGATGCTAAGGGCAATATTATCCTCCCACGAGCATTTCGACGTCGACAACTCAAAGTATAACCTCAATACTCAACAACAAAAAGACTCCAAAGGTCACCCAACAATGTAGGGCACATACCCTTAATAAATAACTCAAATCCAACCCAAACATACTTGAACATGCATAACATACATATATAAACCCTTTAATCAACAAATAAACATGATGTAAGCAATTTAGGAATTTAACCAAAACACGAAGCAACGGAGGGGCAGTCCCTCGTCGCGAGGTGCAACCCGGGTCGCGAGGTGCGACCTAGCCCTTCGCGGGTCGCGAGCCTACTCACGGGTCGCGAGCAGCTACTGCCTGCTACTTGCGGGCAATGCTTGTATTACCTTCGACCAATAAAACGCATACGCCGAAATACAAGTCGCCAAACCTTTCCATTCCACATCATAAATCATCCAACTAAATACCTTAGCATGAGACTTGCATCACCTTCCAACCAATTCCTCAATTCCCACATAAATAATCATGTTACACCAATTCATTACGACAACCAGACATCAAATTTGACAACGAATACATCAAGGGGACATAACAAGGTCATATGCATGAGTTCAACATGCGAATATGAATCACGACAACCATCCTAACATGATACTACTTTAAACTACACACAAACAATCACATCAGTTCCACCTAGCATGATTCTAAGTTCTCTAATGTGATTCTAAACATCCTAAGTTCACAATCTATTCCCTAACGTGCCAGAATAATGCTAGTTACCTCGATATTCGAGCGGAGTGCCGAAAAACATTATATAATAGCCTAGAAAATGTGCGGATCATCAAAACCTTCTTCCCCCTTGAAGACTTCTCCTCCATTGAACAAAGTATTCCCCTCTTAAACAATTTTAGGATCCTCTAAAATAGTCAGTGGTGTTCCGACCAATGTTCACGGTGATCTAGAGCTCCGATTTAAATTTCTTTGGTAAAAGTGAAGGTCTAGATGTTGTGCACATTCTGTCCAAATTTGAAGAAGATCCAACGGTTAGATCTCTGGCGATCTTCATTTTCGTGAGGGTGTGCAAGAAAAAAAGGGAAGACTTCTCTCTTCCTTTTCTTTTCCTTTTTCCTTGGTGAATGGCGTGTGAATGGGATGGGGAGGGGTTGATTTTCTGAGTTTAAACTCATCATAAGGGTAAGTAAAAGGGTGATGGTTAATGGGGTTTAATGATCATCATGAAGGGCATTATGAGGGTGATTGAAGAGGTGAGGCTCTTGACTTACATTAACGTTACAAAGGTGAGTAAGCTACCCAAGAGTTTAAAATCCCATTAATGCAAAGACTAAAATTTGGACCCCCATAATAATATGTAGAGTGTAGCGTAAACAAGATCCGCCATTTATATAAACGTTCATAATAAAAATATACGCTAAAAATTTTATAAATAAAAATTACTAATATTAAGTATAAATATACACCTACTAAACTTACACACTTTATATACTACGTATACACTAGCACTACATTTCCCTTTCAAACAACCGGCACGAGCTTGAATATTGAAAATATGCCAAACAATACTACATTCTATTATACGATATAAATACATATATAATTATTCCCAAGATAAAAATGTAGGAGTAAATATAAGTTTTATGGAAATATAGTAGTAAATATAATTTAACGCTTAAAATTAAATCACACAACACTTAAAATTTAAAAAATAAACTAACTATTTATAAAATTAATACTCATAATACATTGTTCACCAAAATATTTCTCGGTTCAAATATGACCATTTACTTCATAGAATATAGTTTTTATAAATGAAACTATATTTAGATTTATAAATAACAATGTAAACCATATAAATTAACGCACGAAATTTCTAGTGAAATTACGGGGTGTTACAACAAGCCTCCCTTCGGACTTATCACGAGCTTCTCGGCTCTCGAGGCCTTATTCTCACAACATTTCATCACGACCAAGCGCCATAAGAAAACCAACATGCATTTGATGTCGATCTCACAACAAAAAGGAGAGAGTCTTGGCGGCTATATCAAGAGGTTCAACAAGGAATATCTCTAGGTGACCGACCTCCAAGAAGGGGTCGATGTTACTGCCTTGATGAATGGCCTCCACCCAGGTCGGTTCAAGTTTTAGTTGGCCGTGAGGGAAACTTTAACCTTGGCAGACGCGATGAGACAAGCACTAAAATATATGCAAGCATCGGATATCTGCAAAATGTGCAAGACGAAGGAAGAAGTAAGAGGAAGAGTGAACCGTCGAATCAAAAGGACAGCATGTCGAAAAGATTAAAAAGACATCGACCTTCAGATGGAGGTCATGACCCTCGCTTCAATGTCAACCGAAGGGAGATTTACTTGGACTTGAAAGAGAAATCTATCCTCCCCCGACCTGCTCCTAGCAAGATCTCGAGTTATAGAAGGGATAAGAAGTTGCGGATGAGGGCAACATGGATAGATGCCTGAAAGAACCTAGAGAGGATCGTCGAAATGAGAAGAAGAAAGAAAGACAGACTAAAAGCGACGATATCGTAGGGTATGTTGGTGTTATTGCTGGGGGCTTCGCTTCTGGAGGCCTAGTCGGCGGATCGAGGAAGAATCACCTTTATCATCTGAAAAAAGGTGCAGTATTAAAAAAATCAGACATCCCGACAATGGTGTTAGGAGAAAGTTCGAAGGAGATCCAAACGGCACACGATGACCCCCTGGTCATCGAATTAAAGGTGGCCACCCACAGAGTCATTTGAGTTTTGATAGACAGTGGGAGCTCAGCCGACATCATCACTTGGGAGTGCCTTCACAAGTTGAAGTACGAGAAGAAGGACGTACAACCTATCGACCAGCCTTTGGTGAGATTCAGGGGGCAATCTGTCCACCCTCTCGGAGCATCATGCTTCCAAGTCTTTTCGGCGACAAGCGAAAAGGAAGATGCCTCCCTATAAACTTCTTGGTCGTCGACTTCGACCTACACTATAATATCATCATTGGTAGACCGACCCTCAACAAGATCAAAGCGGCCACCTCGACCTACCAACTAATGCTACAAAAAAGCTGATGATGGCGCAAGCGGTAGGCTTCATGGAGATAAGAGATCGGGTAGAGAATGCTATGTGAATAGCTTGAAGAGCAAAAACTAGGAGGCCGTCGAACTTGGCTCCAATAAGAGGAAAAGAAAAGATGAGGGTACCTCGAATTCTTCTTCTCCCCCTCTAGGACTGTTTTATAATGAAAATCCCATCAACCTCAATTGACCTAATGCGATTGATGAAGATGAAGAAGTGCCACTTGGAGTTGATCCTAGCCGGACAGTCCGAGTAGGTAAAGGCCTTAACCAGGCAGTTAGAGAAGAATTGATCGAAGTCCTTCTGGGCTTCAAAGATGTATTTCTGTTCTCAACTAACAAAATGCCAAGGATAGATCCCTCGAACACCAAGCATAAGCTAAACATCAAAAAGGATTTCAAGCCAATCAAACAGAAGTTGCGGCACTAGGGGCTCGAAAGAAATAAAGCAGCTTCAGAAGACGTGAAGAAATTGCTGAGTTTTGGGCTCATTAGGGAATGTCAGTACACTAAATGGCTGTTGAACATTGTGCTAGTTTGAAAGCCTAATGGGTCCTGGCCAATGTGCGTCGACTTTACGGATCTAAACAAAGCTTGTTCTAAAGACGACTCCTTCTCCCTAAGATCGCCAAATTGGTCGACTCAACAGCCGGACATGCCCCGTTCAACTTCATAGAAGCAAACGCTGGTTATCGCCAGATCCCACTAGCCGAGGAAGACCAGGTGCACACAGCGTTCATCACGAGCTCTAGTGTCTACTGCGTTGTTGTCATGCCCTTTCGGGGTTAAGAATGCGGGGGCTACATACCAACGGCTGGTCAATAAAATGTTCGAGAACCAGCTAGGGCGCATAGTGGAAGTTTATGTTGACGACATGATAGTAAAAAGTAAGCTGGTTGAGGAACATGTTCGAGATTTGAAAGCAACCTTAGCCACCCTCCGCAAATACAACTTGAAGTACAACCCAAAGAATCTCTTTGGTGGTTGAGGTGGAAAATGCATAGGCTTCCTTGTCGATGAAAGAGGAATTGAAGCAAACCCATACAAAGGCGAGGCAATCATGAAAATTAAATCCCCTCGAACCGTTAAAGAAGTTCAGTGGCTGACCGTATGCATGGCAAGCTTGGGTCGGTTTTTGTCACACTCGGTAGATAGGAGCTTGCATTTTTGCAGCACCCTCAAGAAACCATGCTTCGAATGGGGAGATGAAGCCGAACAAGCCTTTAAAGAGTTGAAAACTCATCTATCTACTTTGCAAAAACCTGTCTCACCCTTGTCGCGAGAGATGTTGTTCATATATCTTGTAGTGTCAGAATGTGCACTGAGCACTTTTTGGTAGCTGAAAGAGAGAAATGACAACATCCTATGTATATTATCATCCATGCTTTTCTAGGGGCGGAAAGTAGATATCCCTCTTCGTGAAAAATGATCTACGTTTTAGTTATGGCAATTCGAAAACTGAAGCCACATTCCAAGCTCACCCCATCAAAGTACTCACAAGACAACCATTGAAGAAGTTGATCGAACGACTCTAAACGAGTTGTCGAATGGGCAAATTAACTATTTGATTTCGGCTTGGAGTATGAACCTCTAAGAGCTATAAAAGCTCAAGCATTGGAAGATTTTATTGCTGAATGCCCTAACTGGGACATGACAATTGTTCGTCGATGGATCTTCCTCGAAGGCCGGATGTGGGGCAGGTTTATATATCATTGACCCCCTCGAAACTAAGACGGAGTATGCCATAAAATTCGACATCACTGCGTCAAATAATGAAGCTGAATATGAAGCCTTGCTATTAGGCCTAAAACTCTGCCTTTTGAATGGGGCTAATGAAATTATCGTAAAAACTGACTCATAGCTGGTCGTCGGATAAGTAAAAGGTGAGTTCGAGGCAAAGGAAGATAATATGAGAATGGAACTCGGAAAAGTGAAGGAACAACAAGGAAAATTCATCAAGTTCACAATCTAGCACATTCCGAGGTGCAAAATCAGCAAGCTGATACCTTGTCTCGAATGGCTAGCTCGTCTATGGGACTGGAGCCTCGAACTATATCTTGGGAGGTCCTGTATGAGTGAATCATCAATAATCAAGTCCTTATGTCCGACTTAGACAGGACGAATGAGTGGAAGCAAGAGATACATTACTTCCTCGAAAAGGGGAAGTTACCATAGAGTGAAAAAGAAGCCGAAAGACTGAAATGTCGAGCTGACTGGTTCCTGCTACATAACGGTTTTTTATACAAAAAATCATTCACCCACCTTCTGTTAAGGTGCGTGTCATTCGAAGAGGTAGACAAGATACTTCGAGAAATACATGAAGGAACTTGTGGCAGCCATCAGGGGGCTCGAACAATAGCAGGGAAGAATATCATGGCTCAGTTTAGGATCCCTCAGGCACTCATCTCTTACCATGGTCGACAATTCAACAGTGGGCCAACTAAGTCATACTGCGGAATATTCGACATCAAGACCAGATTCTCAACTATTAGACGACCTTAGACCAACAGTCAAGCCGAGGAAGCAAACAAAGTGATTTTGAAAGGGTTGAAGAAGATGCTCGATGGGGCAAAAGGATTTTGGGTCGAGGACTTACCTGGGATACTATGGCCGACCGGGACAACAGTGAAAGAAGCAACTGTCAATACACCTTAAACCTTGTGTATGGAAGTGAGGCATTCCTAGCAGTCGAAGTAGATATCCCCTCACTTAGGATAACCTTCTACGACTATGGACAAACGAAGAAGAGAAAGGCATTAAGCTTGACCTGCTGCCATAAACAAGGGGAAATGCCCTATTAAAGTCTATTGCTCAAAAACAAAATATGACTAGGCTGTTCAACCGAAGTGTGCGAGAAAGAAAATTCGAAGTGGGTGACTTAGTCCTTCGAAAAATAGAAGCTACTGGAAAAAAGCCTGACCTCGCTCCCAATTGGAAGGATCTTATCGAGTTATTAAAATAGTACAACCGGGGACCTACAAGCTCGAGAATATGGATGGTGATCCCTTATTTCGACCATGGAATGTTGATAATTTAAGAAGATTTTATGTCTAAATACATCACAACAGCTTTTAGGGGCTAATACAGTGACCACCAATTTGACCTTACCGGTCAAGTTAATAGTAAAATCTGCAGTGATGTACATCGAAGTTGCTGATATAGCTTTTATAAACTAATAAAAACCTTTTCGGTTAAACATGCTCTATATTAGTCGAAGTTATGAAATGAAAAGCGACCTAATAAGTCTTTCGAACAATCATTTGTGGAGTTTTTTTTAATGTGCTTTGAATTTTACTATGACTTAACAAATCAGACCTAACAAGTCATTCTAACGATCTGTTAAGTTTAAGTGCGCTTTGAATTTTTTGTGATTGAGACCTCACAGGCAAAACAAACAAAGTACTTGAATTATGTACGAGTACCTAACCAATTCCTTCGAAGTATGTTAAAGGGTCATTAAGGATAAAATGTTTGACGGCCTAATAGGTCATAATGCATTCGGATTCTTCATTTTAGAAACCTAACAGTTCCCTCGAGTTCTTTTGAATGTGCAATCAAGAACAAAAAACAAAAAACAGTTAACCAAAAAGTTCATTTCATTCATTGAAAGAATAATTACAAAAGGTGGAGTACATCGAAAAAAGAAAGAGGATGCTGATTACATAAAGAAACTAAAAGCCTGATTACATGAAGTGTTAATTATAAAGAGAGGCCTAGGTTTTTATGTTGCCTAGCTCCTCAGTCGAGGCCGTCATCGTCTTCGATCTTTAGGCCCCTCCTCGTCTAACGACCCGCTGAGGCTCGACGAATCCTCCTCCTCGCCAGCCTCTTTTTTGGTCCCCTCATCAAAACCGACATCCTCGATGACCCCTTCAC
Organism: Patellifolia procumbens; assembly: GCA_947645195.1. Taxonomy (NCBI): domain Eukaryota; kingdom Viridiplantae; phylum Streptophyta; class Magnoliopsida; order Caryophyllales; family Amaranthaceae; genus Patellifolia; species Patellifolia procumbens. The sequence goes on along the minus strand of CANSGD010001060.1, from coordinate 321,693 downwards.
TAAGTGCTGCCACATCAGCGGCTTCCTCAACAGTTTCCTCAGCCTCCTTAGCCTGATTGGCCCTCTCTTCCTTCTGGTATTTTCTCATCTTTTCCATCTTAAGTTCCTTAAAACGAGCCTGGACGCATGAGATGTCCCCTGAAGGTCGGCAAATTGAAGCCTGGAGGGAGACTTTTTCCACTCCTTAATGATATGCTCCTTATTGAGAAGTCTATCCTTGATTAACTAAGCTCATTCGTAAAGAATCCGCTCCAAAGATTTCTTGTATACAGCTATCTTGGATTCGAGCTTGGAGACTTTCTTCTCCGATTTATGCAGTTTGGCCTTCGAAGTAGCCAAGTCCTTCTTCACCTCAGCCAAGGTGGCGTTAAGACTCGTCGCTTCAGCATGATGGGCCTGGAGGTTGTCAGAGACCTGTTTCTTGGCCTGCAGCAGCTCCTCCTCGAGCCTAGCAATCTTTCTCTCAGCTCCTAGCAAGTCTTGTTTGGTTTTGGCCAAGGCTTTAGTGAACTCAAGGGTGCTGGAATCCCCTCGGTCAGCCAGAGACATCAAACGAAGTGACATCTACATTAAAAGGAAGAAAAACATAAGTATTAATAAAAATAAGTTCAAGAAGCATGTCGAAGTCAGAAAGCATACCTGTAACCAGCACTCATGGAGTGCATCGATTTTCTAGGCCCTACCGCCACGAGTAACATCTTCGATGTCATCCGGAACAAGCAGAGCATCCTTCACCCTGTAGTAAGGGGCACGTAAGGCCTTGCGGCTAGGATAGCCTATGTTAACAACATTAGCCGTTCCATCAACTTCCTGATAAAAGTGCGAGTCATCCGTCCTCTTCAACAAAGGACGAAGGACGTCATCACCTTCAGGAATAGGCTCAAAAAATAGAGTACCACCCATGTTGTATGTAAGCTCTTGAAAAATGGGGTCCATAGGCTCGTTGGGATAATCGATGGCTTTTCTCTTAGTCTCCATGCTAGACGAGTCCTTCTCAGTCGCAGGGGTGGCACTACCGTTGTCTTTGGTGCCTTAGCAAGTAATCACCGGAACCTGTGTGGTGGCCGATGTCTTCGGCTTGTGTTTTGGATTCTGCAAAAGGAAATGGTCAGACTTAAATTAGAAAATCGACAAGTATATGCAAGAAAATGTCCAGACTTAAACAAGATCATCTGGTCGACTTAATACAGGTGGAGCTGGGATGATTAGTGATATCACGTATTTATATAGAGTTTTCTCCCTTATTTACAAGCTAATTTGTGCGTCATTGGAGCTCTTGGGAGCTATTTTGTGCTAACTATCGTATGTAGTTGTGGTTTCGTGTTTTAGTATTGAATTGCAGGTTTTATGGAGTTTTCTCCTTATTCCCGAGCCTTTTGGAAGCAACCACGGCTTTACGAGATGTTACGAGGCACGTAGGATGGCTCACGAGCTTTATGAATAGTTTAGGAGGTCCCAAGACCCCTAAACGTGAAGATTAGAGAGCCAAGGAGTCAAAGGAGATTTCCGTGCACTGATCGGGCAGAAATGGCCCGATCGGGCGAAGTATTTATGATCGGGTATGAAAGTCACGGACCCGATCGGGCAAGTCTTGCCCGATCGCATCGGGCGAGCACACATGCACAAGGCCCGATCGGGTGTTCACCACCCGACCCGATCGGGTGGGCTGCTTATAGCTCTCGTTGTGAAGCTGCGGATGAGGCGATCTTGTTGGGCTCGTTTCTCGCCTGGCCCGATCGGGTGGATGCCCACGGCCCGATCGGGTGGATACCCACGGCCCGATCGGGTGGGCCGTATAATTTGGTTAATGCTGCGCTGCTGCTATACGAAGGCCCAGAAGACAAATTGCTGAGAGTGTTGTTTGACCCGATCGGGTACTGTGCTCGCGCCCGATCGGGTTTGGTGCCTAAACCGCACTTTTTTGCTTTCTTATTTCCGTTTTTAGTGAACTTGAGGGGTATTATAAATACCGTTTTCCTCATTATTTAGGGACATCTGGATATACATCTTTTATTCATCTTTCATTAGCTTTAGACTAGTTTTATTCTTCATTGTTCTTAGTTCAATTCAAACACTTTAGATTAATTTAGAGGTGATCAAACCTATTTCGATTTCAATAAAAGTTCCTGCTTTCCGTTAATTGGTATTCTTTCTTACCCTAATCTCTTTTGTTATTCTCAATTGCTTAGTTTATTTATTTAATCGTTCATGATGCAATTGTTAGGGTTTCACATTAGTTTTGTTGTTGTTAATTCGATTATGAGTGAGTAGTTCTCTTTCTAGGGTGTTAGATAGGAAAGCCATGTTTATACCATGATTGTGATTTAGACTCTTATTGATTTCTAGGGCTTGATTAGGGTGATTGTGATGTGATTTGTTCTTTATTGAGTAATTAACGTTATTGCGCAGTTTCGTTGGTTGCTTGTGGTTAATAGTTGTTTGCACAGATCCGTCTTACGACTAGAGGCCTAGGACACGTCAGTAGTTCAGATTACGTTAGTGGACATGCGGCGTATGTTGAACTATGAGCGTTGAGTCTTAACCATAGCTCAACATAGGCTCTAATCCCCCGACTCTTGACTTAGGTTTTGATAGTTGTTGACCTTGTTTGATTGGTATAAGCATGGTGGACCGACCTAATACCCTAGGTTTTTATTCCATAGTTAAATCCTTTGTTTAATTCGTCTTTCTTAGCTTAATCATTAGTTTAATTAATTTCTTCCCTGATTTCATCTGAAGTAGCTGAATTGGTTGAATATTGATTTAGAAACTCTGTCTCCCTGTGGATTCGACCCTGCTTCCACTGACTACCTTAGTTAGAGGACCGTAGGTTTATTTTTGATTAGGTGATACGACTAAAACCTATCAAATTTTGGCGCCGTTGCCGGGGAGACGGCTAGTTTTCTATATTTTTATTTGATTATTTGGTCTACTTCTCTGTACCTCATTGGAACTTCATTGTTTCAATCGAGGTACGTTTTACTGCTGCTTTTTGTTTCTTTTGTATGCCCAGGTCCCAAAGAAACGATTCCCCAATTCCAGCGGACCCCGATCTTACTAGGACAATCAGGCGGATCCGAAAGATAAAGCAGAAAGAAAAGCAATCTGTTCAGCTGAACACCTCTGGAACAGACACCTTGAGTTCAGTCATGTCAAAGTCACTGAAGTCATATGGGGTGCCCAACCCAGATGGTCTCTCCACTGGACCTACTATGCCCACCATTGCCGCAGCAAATTTTGAGATTAAGCCTGGACTCATCAGTGTGGTCCAGCAAAATCAGTTTGGTGGGCATCCTACTGAAGATCCGGCAAATCATTTGCAACGGTTTCAACAACTTTGTCGAACCGTTAAACATGCCGGCGTCACTCCAGAGCAACTAAAGGTCATGTTGTTGGAGTTCTCATTGAGGGATAGAGCCCAGAAATGGTTGAACGACGTGAAAGAGACAGAATGGAGTGAGATTTCTGCTGCATTCCTGAGAGAGTATTATCCACCCACAAAGACAGCAGAAATCAGAAATAAACTAGCCACGTTTTCCCAAGAGCCTGATGAAACATTACGGGAAGCGTGGGCTAGGTTTAGGGATTTACAGAGAGAGTGTCCACACCACAACATGGACAAATGGTTCTTGACGCAGACATTTTACAATGGTCTGCAGCCTCAGACGAAGAGTATCGTTGATTCCTCTGCAGGAGGAGTTTTTCTGGATAAGAAAGTGGATGTAGGCTACGAGTTTCTATCAAACCTCGCAGCCAATGATCATTCCACTTCCCGAAGCCTCACAAGGAAGGTACTGGAGGTAGATGCCATTGCATTATTGACTTCGCAGATGGCGAAGCTGAGTCAGCAGATTAACACCTTCAGTTCCTCTTCCTCAGCAGCACCCCCTTTGAGTATCAATGCTATGTCTGCAGTAGCACCCATTACCTCATCTTACTGCGAGGTATGTGGTGTTCAGGGTCACTTTGGGCATGACTGTCAGTTCAGTCAATTTCAGATGGAGCAGGCAAACGCCTTTCAACAAAGGCCACAAACCTTCCCCCCCTCCACATAACTACCAAAATCCACAAAACTATCAACCTCCACCTCCACAAAACTATCCTAAACCCTCATACCATCAAACCCCACAACATTTCCAAAGACCACCACCACAAACTTCCATCACCACAATAATTTCCAAACTCCACAAAAATTTTTCACCCCACCTCCACAAAACCATAACCCACAAGAGCCTAGCAATTCTGAACTGATGAAACTGATATTGTCTATGCAAAAGGCAAATGAGGAACCGGAGGGCGGGGGCCCAAGAGGAAGCACGGAGGGCCCAAGAGGAAGCACGGAGGGCCCAAGAGGAAGCACATCAAACTTCTCGAGGCTCAAGTTGCTCAATTGGCATAAACTAATGCACAAAGGCAGCAGGGACAATTGCCAGGCCAACCCGTTCAGAGGGAACATGTGAATGCCATCACTCTTCGTAGTGGCATAGCTTATGATGCTCCTCCAGTGCCCATTGATGAGGTTACCCCGACTGCAGGGAAGAAGAGGGTGGTAGAGGAAGGAAAAAGGAAAAATTCGACGTCTGAAGTCGATTTGTCTGCAGAAGCTGAACAGACAGGGAAGAAAAAGGAGAAGGTTTCTGAAACGCCTTTTACACCAAGGCTACCTTTTCCTCACAGGATGCAACAGTCCAAGGTCGATCAGCAGTTTGGTAAGTTCTTGGCTATGGTCAAGAACCTTGAGGTAACGATTCCATTTACAGACTTAATTACCCAAGTGCCTATTTATCCCAAATTTCTGAAAGACATGATCATTAAGAAAAGAGACTTTGGTGGGGTTGAACGTGTCGCTCTTACTAAAGAGTGTAGTGCTTTTATCCAAAATAAAGCCCCACCAAAGTTAAAAGATCCTGGTAGTTTTTCTATACCTTGCCATCTAGGACCTATTTTTATTGACAAGGCTTTGTGTGATTTAGGTGCTTCTGTTTCGGTTATGCCATTATCTGTTTTTGAGAAACTTAACATGGGAGCACTTAAATGCACACAAATCACTCTACAGATGGCGGATCATTCTATAAAATACCCTCTAGGTGTTTTAGAGGACGTTCCTGTTAGGGTCGGGAAATTCTATATCCCTTTTGATTTTGTGGTATTAGATATGGATGAGGATGCCCAGATTCCTATTATCTTGGGTAGGCCATTTTTGTGTACTGCTGGTGCTGTAATTGATGTTAAGTCTGGGTCTTTAACTCTTAGTGTTGGTGATGATAAAGTGATGTTTAAACTAACCAATGCTGTTAAGGCACCTATGCTTGAACAATCTTGTTGCAGGGATGAGGTTTTGGATGAAGTAGGTGTGGAGAAGACTCCAATTCCACCTAAGGTTGCCTCACCGTCTGGAGGCATAGTCAAGAACATTTGGAGGAGAAAGATGTTTGATGAGGGTGGCACTCATTGCCAAGCCCCTCCTATTTGAGAGATGGAGGATTATGGTCGTGCGAGACCTTTATAAACCAGCGCTGTGCGAGAGGCAAGTCGTATTCTTTCCCTCTTTCCTTTTCTTTTCATATTTTTTTTATTCTTTTTATTTTTCTTCTTTTTATGAGCGAGAGTGAGGGTACTAACATTGTTTTTCCTCTTAGCATAGTCCTTATCACCTTTTGGCATTGAGGACACTGCCAAGTTCAGCTTGGGGGAGGAGTTCTGTTTGTATTCCCTATCTCTTTTACTGCTTTCTAGAGTAGATTTACTGCTTTCGAAAAAATACTGAAAAAAATCAAAAAAAATTTGGTTCCCATGACTGGTTTAGTTGTCTCCCTGTGCCCCTTGCTGTGCTCTATTTGAAAATGATTTGACTTTGTTTTCTGGATAGCTGGGCATTTGTGATCTTGAGGCTATGATTTGATGTTTGATTGCTATGATTTCGAGCTTTTTTGGATTATATTAGACCACTTTGTGCTGCATACCTGAATTGGTTAGACTGTGAGGCCTCTTGTAGCCTATTGGATTCATATTATTATCCAGTCTATTCTTGTGTGTTAGTTCCTCTTTAGTGGATTGATCTTGACTTTGACTTCGTACTTGTCTGATTTTAGATGACTTGTAGCATGTGCTATGATAGAGGCGTTCTTTTGTCTAATTCTTGAGCTTCAGAGTGAATTTTTGATATACTTTTATCCTCCTTAGCTCCGCTGAGCCTAATGACTTGTTTCGTGTTACTTAAACCCCTATTATGAGCCCAAAGCCTTCACTTGATATATTTCCAAGCCTAGCTTGGGGGAGCTTTTGTATGGGTTCAGTTTGAGATTGCTTTGTTGGCTTAGTTTGGTTTTTGAGGAATTTAAAAATGTATTTACTGTGGTTTGAGAGTGAGAAAGAGAAAAGAAAAAGCAAGTTTAGAGTTGCGTGAATGAAGTTCAGAAAAATGAAAGAAAAATGAAATGAAAATTCAAAATAATTCTAGTTCTTTCATTCACGTACGTTCATAAAGGAATATTCGCTCCATTGCTAGAAAATTGGGTTTGTTATGAGCTTTTCATTGATTTATGAGAGTTGGGTTACTTTACATGGTTTGATGGTGATTGTTGGGAGTTATGTAGGTCATCTTAGGCCTTGTTTGAATGGTTTATGCTCCCCCTTTCTTGGTTTTTCCACCACATTACCCAAAAGTATCCCCTACCTCTCACCTAAGCCCCATTAAAACCCTATAAAGTCCTCTTGAGCTCGTGTCTGCAATGTTCATTTGATTGATTTCGAGTTAGTTTGTCAAAGTTAAAGAGTATTTCTGCTAATTGAGTCGACTTGACTAGGATGAGCGTCATTGAACCTTCTTAAACACATGAGATTGTGAGTGGGAAGGGTACTTATGGTCGGGTTGGTGAGTGTTCGGGCACATTCTTTGCCTGGTACAAAATTGAGAGGAGTGACACCCTTGTGAGTGCCTTTTCAGGACTTGTATGCTTTGTGGATGCTTGAGTTTGATAAATTGCTTGAATGATTGGTGGTTGGATGGATTTAATGAGCCAAACGTGAATTATGCCTGCTTGAACGATTCTTAGTCTTGAAAATGTTTTGAGCTTTGATTTGTTTTTATCTTTGGGGTGAGGTAATCTATTCCATGTTCATGTGCTGTTTGCTTGAGGACAAGCAAAGGTTTAGCTTGGGGGAGTTTGATATCACGTATTTATATAGAGTTTTCTCCCTTATTTACAAGCTAATTTGTGCGTCATTGGAGCTCTTGGGAGCTATTTTGTGCTAACTATCGTATGTAGTTGTGGTTTCGTGTTTTAGTATTGAATTGCAGGTTTTATGGAGTTTTCTCCTTATTCCCGAGCCTTTTGGAAGCAACCACGGCTTTACGAGATGTTACGAGGCACGTAGGATGGCTCAAGAGCTTTATGGATAGTTTAGGAGGTCCCAAGACCCCTAAACGTGAAGATTAGAGAGCCAAGGAGTCAAAGGAGGTTTCCGTGCACTGATCGGGCAGAAATGGCCCGATCGGGAGAAGTATTTATGATCGGGTATGAAAGTCACGGACCCGATCGGGCAAGTCTTGCTCGATCCCATCGGGCGAGCACACATGCACCAGGCCCGATCGGGTGTTCACCACCCGACCCGATCGGGTGGGCTGCTCATAGCTCTCGTTGTGAAGCTGCGGATGAGGCGAGCTTGTTGGGCTCGTTTGTCGCCTGGCCCGATCGGGTGGATGCCCACGGCCCGATCGGGTGGGCCGTATAATTTGGTTAATGCTGCGCTGCTGCTATACGAAGGCCCAGAAGACAAATTGCTGAGAGTGTTGTTTGACCCGATCGGGTACTGTGCTCGGGCCCGATCGGGTCTGGTGCCTAAATCGCACTTTTTTGCTTTCTTATTTCCGTTTTTAGTGAACTTGAGGGGTATTATAAATACCGTTTTCCTCATTATTTAGGGACATCTGGATATACATCTTTTATTCATCTTTCATTAGCTTTAGACTAGTTTTATTCTTCATTGTTCTTAGTTCAATTCAAACACTTTAGATTAATTTAGAGGTGATCAAACCTATTTTGATTTCAATAAAAGTTCCTGCTTTCTGTTAATTGGTATTCTTTCTTACCCTAATCTCTTTTGTTATTCTCAATTGCTTAGTTTATTTATTTAATCGTTCATGCTGCAATTGTTAGGGTTTCACATTAGTTTTGTTGTTGTTAATTCGATTATGAGTGAGTAGTTCTCTTTCTAGGGTGTTAGATAGGAAAGCCATGTTTATACCATGATTGTGATTTAGACTCTTATTGATTTCTAGGGCTTGATTAGGGTGATTGTGATGTGATTTGTTCTTTATTGAGTAATTAATGTTATTGCGCAGTTTCGTTGGTTGCTTGTGGTTAATAGTTGTTTGCACAGATCCGTCTTACGACTAGAGGCCTAGGACACGTCAGTAGTTCTGATTACGTTAGTGGACATGCGGCGTATGTTGAACTATGAGCGTTGAGTCTTAACCATAGCTCAACATAGAATCTAATCCCCCGACTCTTGACTTAGGTTTTGATAGTTGTTGACCTTGTTTGATTGGTATAAGCATGGTGGACCGACCTAATACCCTAGGTTTTTATTCCATAGTTAAATCCTTTGTTTAATTCGTCTTTCTTAGCTTAATCATTAGTTTAATTAATTTCTTCCCTGATTTCATCTGAAGTAGCTGAATTGGTTGAATATTGATTTAGAAACTCTGTCTCCCTGTGGATTCGACCCTGCTTCCACTGACTACCTTAGTTAGAGGACCGTAGGTTTATTTTTGATTAGGTGATACGACTAAAACCTATCAACTAGCTCGCCCCTCAGAGCGGCTTGCCTGGACATGGCAGCCATAAAACTCTTTGAGTATTGCACCTCATTTCCTCGTCGAGCTTATTGTTCGCGGTCACTGCATCAAAGAAAGATCATGGTCAGATATCATAAACAATAAGCAAATGAAAAGGCTAAATTGAAGGGTCTTGGGCTCCTGCACTTATCATAAGTAGGGGACATGCCACATGCAGAGAAGAAGAGCTCGTTGCGGAGGTCGATATCCGTCGACAACCAGTTGTTTGGTATATCACTACTAAAAAAATGGTCTTTAGTATCGGAAATTTTCTGATACTAAAGGCCTTTTTCTGATACTAAAGGCCTTTTTTCCGATACTCAACTGATACTAGTACTCCCGTGGCTAAAGGGTTGGTATCGGTTATTTTTTCCGATACTAAAGGGGGGTGGCTTTAGTATCGGAAAAGTCATTAGTATCTGAAAATTGTATCGGAACATGTGATACAAAAAATAAAAGTTATTAGCATCAGATGTAACTTTGGATACTAAAGATATTTATAGTATCGAAAAAATTCGGATACTAAAGATGAGACTAGTATCGGATGTGAATTCGGATACTAAAGGTCACATTAGTATCGGAAATTTGTGATACTAAAGTGTTGGAAAAAAATTAAAAAAATAATAATAACAATAACAATAATAATATTTATTATTATTATTATTTATTATTATTATTATCTATTATCTATTATTAATATTTATTATTACTATTATTATGGTTGATTATTATTGTCATTATTGTCATTATCGTCATCGTCATCACCATCATCACCACTGCCGCCACCGCCGCCACCACCACCACCACCACCAACAACAACAACACAAACAACATCTTCCTCACACATCCACCCACCACCACCCACTACACCCCACTCCACCGCTGACACAGACCAGCCACCAAACCCACCCCACCACTAGCCTACCCAACCCAACGCAAGCCACCCGAAATATACACCTACAAACACCAAAAACAAAACCAAAATTAGTATCGAAAATCCAGAAAAATTGAAGAAAAAATCCAAAAAAATGAGACAAAAAATCAGAAAAAAGAACGAAAATGAACCCAGAAAAATCACCTGAAATCTACACTTGCAAACACTAAAATTAAAACCAAAATTAGAATAAAAAATTCCAGAAAATAAATTAAAGAAAAAATCAAGAAAAAATGAAAGAAAATAGACCCAGATAAAATGAACGAAAATAAACCCAGAAAATTAGACAGGAAATAAACAAAAAAAATCGCAAACTAACAAACCCAGAAAATTGACGAATTAAACAAAAAAATTCAAACTAATAAACCCCGAAAATTGACAAATTAAACAAAAAAATTCAAACTAACAAACCCAAAAAAGTTGAAGAAGAATCAACAAGATGAAATAAATTCAACAAACGCAACTAAATTCAACTAAACAAACCAAATTTAATTACCCAAAACCCCCAAATTCGAAAAACCCAAAACCCCCCAAAATTTGACACGAATTAGAGATTTCAAAACACCAAAATTTGCACCAACAAATACTACTACTCTTTATTCTTCCATTCTCGCCATAATCAACAACAACAAAAATTAATTCTCGCCATTAACAACAACAAAAATTAATTAGAGAGATGAGTTATTTAACTTACCGGCGCCGGACTCAGCAGTAGCACTAGTCGCAGTCGTCGCCGGACTCAGCAGTAACCAGAAGCACAGCGACGCAGGGACTAAAGAGAGAGAAAGCCAGCTGCTAGGGTTTTCTTTAGAGTGTTGAGTATAAGAGAGAAAGTCCTATTATTACCCCTGAAGCGCAGATACTAATAAAGCGGGCCCAAAATTTTTTTGGCTCCTAAATGAAAGTTAAAATATTTTGTAAATCCCGCCAACTCAAAATAATATAGTATCGGAAAGTTTGGTTACTATTGCATAACAATAGTATCGGATAAGAATTTTGTTACAAAAAAAAGCTTTTGTATCAGTTCCCAATTGATACTATTAACTTACTAGTATCGGATAAAAAAATTCTGATACTAAAGCTATGTCAGAAATTCGTTTTCCTACACATAACATTCAATAGTATCAGAAAAAAAATTATCGTTACTAATGAGGTATTTTAGCATCAAATATGATTTCTGATACTAATATTTCCGATACTAAAGACCCCTTTTCTATTAGTGTATGTTTCTTGTTCTCGTACATATGATGCCCGGTTTCCGAATAATATATAGGAACAATGGCCTCCTCTGTGTCCATCTCGGGGACGTTCAAGTTCAGGCCCATGTTGGGCGGATCCTTCGAATGGGTAGAGGGAACATCCCAATCTTGATCCTCTCGAAACATATAAAGAAATTCACCTCTGAACCCTTTTTGGTTTGTTGGCATCTTAGTGGTCACCTTGTAGAACATCCTTTCTCTTCCCCATCAAACACCATGGAGAGATGTGGGGCTTGAAAGGAGTACCAGCCAGGACCCCAAAAACTCGCCAACACCACGGTCAGCCTGAAAATATTACGCCATAGGCGTAAACTGGGCGCAACCCTGAGCATGTTACAGTTCCACAAAAAGGCCACAATCATGCTAACCGAGTTAAGCATTAGTTGACACAAGGCAAGGTTATAAGCATCGAGCTACAATTTTTGAAAAAGAATGCAAAGGGAATCTAAGCCCTAGTACTAACTGTGTCTCATATATCCCGATACACCCAGGGGGGAGGCAAAATGATCAAGTCTTCCAATGCTGGGTGATATAATATGAATGGGTGTTTAAAGAAATACTGGACTTCCAAAAATTCAAGCCCAGCACGTAAGTCCCTCCGCCACTTATCGGTCGACCAATGTCCTACTATCCCCTTTTCTTTGATAGGGGAGGGACACGCCTCGAATTCAGAGCGTGATGTGGCGGGTCCCTCGTCATTTGGAAAATCCATTATTGTAACTACACCAAGGGAAAGAAAAGCATCTAAATAACTCCTCGAATTAGGAGCAAAAGCTAAAGAAACCTTATGGGGGTTCTCTACAATATCCTCAAAACCTCCAAATACCTCCTCGTCTTCTTCACTCTCTAAAGGAACTGCGTCTAGGATCTTATTTGAGTTAGGGGCCCAATATGGTATGGATACAACAGGGACCCTGTTATTCCACGTCTCAACCCAGGGCCTAGAACGAGGGGGTGCGACGGGAGGGCTACTCGGTTCAACAATAATGTTCATAATTTACAATACAAGAACAACTAATGCCTAACTCGAATTTTTAAAGAAACATAAAGAATGAAGGCCGAGAAACCATTACTTAGTCGAAAAGCGCGGTTGATGGTTCCTCGAAGAGCACGACAATGCAAAAGCAGCAGGAAGCAAGAAAGCAAAGAGCTTTTAGAAAAAGAAAATAGAGAGAGAAATTGTGGGTGAATAAATGAAGTTACAGTGAAGCTATTTATAACCCACCTAACTTCTGAACAATGAACCGTCACACACCCCACAAATGGGAACAGTAAATGTTTGTTGGAGTTCGTGCCAGTGCCTACACAACATTTATATAAATAATATAGAAGTACATGTATTTAATACGGTCAACAGATACCGTTGACTCAAATCAGCTCAGTCAATGGCCGGGGGCCACATCGAATCAGTTTGATATACCTACAAATCCCTCACCAAGTTACCTCGAATTCCAATATGTAACCACCCCTCACCGGGGCTACCTTGAAATTTATTATGGAACCACCCCTCACCAGGGCTACCTCGAATTCTCCTATACACCCTCCTAGCAGGATCAACTTCGAAGGGGTATCACTGGGGCTACCTCGAATTCTCCTATACACCCTCCTAGAAGGATCAACTTCGAAGGGGTATCATCAGGACTACCTCAAATTCTCCTATACACCCTCCTAGCAGGATCAACTTCAAAGGGGTATGAGTATAACACTCATTCTTCGATCTACACTTTAGAAATATTTTATAAGTATCAAAGCCCTTTATAAAAGGCACCTACCTCAAGCTAAGTTGAGATTAACACTCAATGGGCCTAACCAGTCCACCTCGAGTCGAAAAGCCCTTGATATGAATGCAACTCCAATGAGAAGTAACATCCAAGAACTCCAAAGCAAAGGATCTTTAAAACAAGAACTAAGTCCGAAAATTCACAAGTAACTCGATATGATAATTAACTCAAACACTCCTGAAAGATTTAATTAACTCTTAGTCTCCCTTAAGCCATTCCTGGAATTAAGTAGATTAAACTCTCAATAATAATCACTCCTGAATATTATGTGAATGGCCGAAAGTATTGTGTAAAAACAATAAATTCAGTCGAAAATATTAACTCAAAAATAATGTCTACCTTTATTGAATAAAACAGGCGCCTATATATACTAGGTTACTCCTAGTACAATCAGGAAACCAAAACTCTTTCTAAAAAGAATTTAAAACTACTCTCAAGAATTTAGGAAAAGATAAAGAAAAGATAAGGGAGATAATCTAATAAGATAGGATAGGAATTTCGGCCCTTTCTATCTTATTCACCCGCCTAGATCTTCTCTTATCCCTTAGCTAGTCAAATCTTATCTTAAAGGGATTACAACTCAACTAGGACTCCATATAACCGAAATTATTAACCATATTTTCGGCTATATTGACAGAAAATAAAATACTTAATAAAAGTCTAAAACAAAAATAACTAAGACTCTTAATATGGACGCCCCATATTACTCTTCATAGCTAGGATCATCTTCCCAAGAAATCATGGACACAATGGAAGAATTATTATTTAGCTTGAATCCAAAGGCTTCAAGAACCAAGCAAATAGGTTCATCTCCAACTGTTGACTTTACTTCTTGACTTGGGCCTTCACTTGTATTATTCTCCCCCTCTTAAAAAGAATTTGTCCTCAAATTTGTTTCATCATAGTCAGGACTAAGATCACCAACATAGATTGTGGAACTCACACCCCCATAATCACTTGGAAGCTTGATCTTGTAAGCACTATCACTAATCACCTCAAGAACCTCAAATGGACCATTAGCCCTAGTCATGAACTTATTCTTCCTCTTGCTTGGAAACCTCTCTTTCCTCAAATGGATCCAAACTAGATTGCCAATCTTGAATTTAGGCTGCCTCTTATGCTTGTTTGCTCTCTCCTTGTATTGAACATTCATCTTCTCAATTCTAGCTTTCACTTGCTCACATGTCTTCTTGAAAGTGTCGAACCTTTTCTTTTATCCACATGATTTTCAGATTTGGTTAGCACAATAAAATCAATAGGAAGAAAATAATTGATACCATAGACCACTCCAAATGGATATTGAGAAGTTGTAGTTGAATGAGATCGATTATAAGCAAATTCATCATGTTCTAGCTTCACATTCCAATCCTTTTGTGTCCTGCTCACCAAGCCACACAATAAAGCTCCAAGGGTCCTATTAGTTACTTCAGTTTGGCCATTAGTTTAAGGATGATGACTTGTACTGAAGAGTAGCTTAGTTCCCACCATCTTCCACAATCTCCTCCAAAAGTGACTAAGGAACTTTGAATCACGATCACTCACAAGACTTCTAGGTATACCTTGCAAACGAATGATCTCCCTAAAGTACAAATCCACACATGCAAAGCATCATCTGTTTATGCATAGGAATAAAGTGTACCATCTTAGAGAAACGATGTACCACAACCAAGATACCATCCTTTTCCCCTTTGAGTTCGAGGTAATCTAACAATGAAATTCATACTCACACTATCCCAAGGAGAATTAGGGACTGGCAATGGAGTATATAGGCCTTTATGAAAGGTACTCTTATCCCTTTGACAAGTAGCACACCTACTAACCACCATATGAACATCTTTCACCATGCTAGGCCAATAAAAGCTCTCATTCAAAGTGTTTAAGGTCTTGAATGCCAAAATGACCAGCCACCCCACCACTATGTAATTCTCTCACAAGCAACTCCCTCACGCCACTCATAGGGATACATAGCTTCTTCCCCTTAAACAGATTTCCATCTTAAACTACATACAAGTCATTAGGGTTTTTAAAAGAACTACGAAAGTCATCATCATTAACATACAATTCTTTAAAATGATCAAACCCTAAAATTCGAGCATAAACCATGGTTAAGAGATAGGATTGCCTAGAAAGAGTATCAGCAATAACATTACTCTTTCCTTCTTTATACTTAGAAGAAAAAGTAAAAGATTGTAGGAATTCAACCCACTTGGAGTGCCTATGATTGAGCTTTTGCTGCCCATGGATATGTTTGAGTGCTTCATGATCTGAATGGAAAATGAAATCCTTGGGCCTCAAGTAATGGGACCAATAATCTAAGGCCCTCACAATAGCATAGAATTCTCTATCATAGTTGGAGTAATTGAGTTTGGCACCACTCAACTTCTCACTAAAATAAGCAATAGGCCTCTTCTCTTGAAGCAAAACTTCCCCAACTCCAATTCCACTAGCATCACACGCTACTTCGAAAAATTTGTTGAAATCTGGCAAGGCAAGAATAGGAGCATGACAAAGCAACTTCTTCACTTCATCAACGCCTTTTGAGCATGAGAGTTCCAACCCCTTTCTTCACCAATTCAGTGATTGCAGCCATAACAATTGAAATTTTTTGAATGTGCCTCCTATAAAAGGAAGCCAGGCCGTGGAAGCTTCGACATTCATGAGGATTTGTTGGTGCCAACCATGAGGAAGTAGCTTTGACTTTCTCTGGATCAACATGTACTCCATCCCTAGATACAATATAGCCAAGAAAAGCCATACTAGGTACAAAAAGTCACACTTTTCCATCTTTCCATACAATTTTTGTTCTCTCAATTGTTCAATCAAAAGTCTTAAATGATCTAAATGAGAATCAATACTAGTACTATACACAAGGATATCATCGAAGTAGACAACAACAAACTTGTTAAGAAAGGGACGTAGTACCTCATTCATAAGTCTCATAAAAGAACTAGGAGCATTGCAAAGTCCAAAGGGCATCACCATCCACTCATATAGACCTTGTTTGGTCTTGAAAGTTGTCTTCCATTCATTTCCTTCTCGAATTCTCATTTGGTGACATCCACTTCTTAGATCAATCTTCGTAAGCACCAAGGCTCCATGTAACTAATCAAGCAGGTCTTCCGATCTTGGCATAGGAAAACGATACTTTATTGTGAAGTTGTTGACGACTCTATTATCAACGCACATCCTCCATGTACCATCCTTCTTAGGAACAAGAAGGGCAGGAACGGCGCATTGACTCATGCTTTCTCTCAAATAGCCTCGATCAATCTACTCTTCAATTTGCCTTTGTCACTCCTTAGAAGCCACGTGATCACATCTATAAGCTGGTTTGTTAGGTAAAGGTGCGCTTGACACTAGATCAATAGCATGCTCAATTTCTCTCACAGGTGGCAACCCTTGAGGCAATTCTTCGGGAAAAACATCCCCAAACTCCTCCAACAAAGCTGCCAGGTTAGGATCTTCATAGAAACATCATTAGTTAAAGTACATTTAACAAACAAAGCATAACCATGACCCTCTATTTCGACCTCTTTTTTGAACTCTTTGGCCGAAAGAAACAAATTTTGCTTGTTTTCAACCTTCTTTGGCGCCATAGTGTTAGGAGAAAAGGGCATAAGTCGAATCCTTTTAGATCCCATCAAAACCGAGTACACATTCGTTTCCCCCTCATGAATAACCTTTTGATCAAACTGTCAAGGTCTACCATGAATAATATGACAAGCACTCGTAGGAAGAACATCACCCCACAACTCATCTTTATAGCTTCCAATAGAGAAAGAAACAAGAGCTTGCTTCTTAACAGTAAAACCAATCTTATCATCCAACCAATTCAACTTGTAAGGACAAGGATGATCTCTAACCAACAAATTCAACTTAGAGAACACATGAGACGCCACCACATTAGTGCAAGAACCACTATCAATAATAACATTGCAAGAGAATTCACAATCCTACATCTAGTATGAAACAAGTTCTCTCTTTGTTCATGATTAGGAGAGTGATTAACATGCAAAGTTCTCCTAACAACTCCAATCATCCTAGTGTCATCTTCAGCATAACCGTCCTCATCCCCATTCTCCTCACTTTCATGGTCACTTTCACCACATAATCATAAGTTCTCTCTTCCTCCTCCAAAGTCATGTATTGTTTAATAGTGAGGGCCTTTCTAGTAGGGCAATTTGTAGCAATATGACCCCTCCCTTGACACTTAAAACATTTTCGAGTATCATCAAATTTTTCCCTTGAAATAACCAATTTAGGGCGTTCCTCCTTGTGATCCCCCTTAGAAGGAAATTCTTTATTTTCAAAGGTCTTACAAGAAGAAGGGTACATAGGATTAGGGTTTTTAAAAGTGGCACTTTTCCCCCCATAGGTTTTCTTTTCCTCAAGTTCATGACGTTGAAATTTTAAAGCCAATTGACACACATTATCAAAAGTAATATAATTGGCAATATCAATCTTTCTAGCAACAAATTTATTAAGTCCTCCAATAAATCTAGCAATCTTTTCTTGTTCAACTTCCTCATTACCACAAAGCAAGCACAATCTATCAAATTCCAAAGTATAGTCATGAACATTCATAGAATCTTGAGTTAAATCACGCTTTTTCATGTATTGCCTTTGAATGAAATCACTTGGAATAAATATTTCTTTCAACTTTTTATCAAGCTTATACCAACTTTTAAGCTTAGGTTTTCCAAGTTTTGCCCTTTTTGATTTTAGACTCTCTAACCAAATTCCAGCATATTTAGTTAGTCTAATGGTGACAATTTTATATTTCTTTTCATCATCAAAACCCCTATATTAACAAATCTTCAGGATTTGAATCGCCAGTAAAGTCATCCAATTTAATTCCCCTATCATCATCATAAGTGGATTTAACAGTTTTTACTTCATCATGATCAGATTCATAGTCAACGTGATTAGGGTCTTTTTTCTTTTTAACGACATCAACTAAAGCAAGATGGGCAGTTTCCAACCTTCTAGCCCTAGCTCGGTCCTCCTCAGTAGCAATAAGCAAATCATGCATCATTTTCTCAAGTTTGTCCACACTAGACATGATTAGAAGCTTTAAAAAAATAATGACACGTAAATCAACACAAAACCACACGCCAACAAGAAGAATGGTAGCCAAGAACCACACAAACCCAATCAAGGATCGAAAATCAAGAACTAGAATGAACTAGTTTAGAAGCTTGCCAAGAAAGTCAGACAGTTTCTTTCCTCACCCTCCTGGAAAAAATCTGATACCAATTGATTTGAATGCAACTCCAATGAGAAGTAACATCCAAGAACTCCAAAGTAAAGGATCTTTAAAACAAGAACTAAGTCCGAAAATTCACAAGTAACTCGATATCATAATTGAATCAAACACTCCTGAAAGATTTAATTATCTCTTAATCTCCCTTAAACTAATCCTGGAATTAAGTAGATTAAATACTCAATAATAATCACTCCTAAATATTATGTGAATCGCCGAAAGTATTGTGCAAAACAATAAATTCACTCGAAAATATTAACTCAAAAATAATGTCTACCTTTATTGAATAAAACAGACGCCTATATATACTGGGTTACTCCTAGCACAATCAGGAAACCAAAACTCTATCTAAAAAGCATTTAAAACTAATCCCTAGAATTTAGGAAAGGATAAAGAAAAGATAAGGGAGATAATCTAATAAGATAGATAGGAATTTCGGCCCTTTCTATCTTATTCACACACCTAGATCTTCTCTTATCCCTTAGCTAGTTAAATCTTATCTTAAAGGGATTACAACTCAACTAGGACTCCATATAACCGAAATTATTAACCATATTTTTGGCTATATTGAGAGAAAATAAAATACTTAATAAAAGTCTAAAACAAAAATAACTAAGAAGATTTTTCACATTGTGGATATGGGTTGAGGTTAGGCTGGTTTTAGGATTCTAGAGAGCGAAACTCTCTCTCCTCTCTAGAGTTCAAATTTTCCGCGAAGCTACCACCATTTAGTGCAAGCTGAAGCTATGGAAATTGGTGAGACTTCAAAGGGAAATGGCCAGCAATCTGAAAGTGAGAGGGGGCGACAAATGGTGCGAAATGAAAGGAAGGCGAGGATGGTTAGGGGAAATCGATCTTTCCTCCATTGGTGTGGTCGGAGGAGTCTGATTCCGATTGCTCGATTCATGAACGAATTTACCAACAATCAGTGAATGCAAAACATGTTGCTGAGGCTCAACTCAATGAATGGATTGCCTCAATCAGGAAGCCAGTGAAGAAAGTGAACGAAACTGCAAAGGGAGAGCAATGGAGCAGATCCCTTTTCCATGGATTAAAGGATGAGGGCCTTAATCTTGAAGGTAAGCTTTCTTCTATGAATGATGTGATTAAAATTACTAGTGATGATATGGTTGATGAAATTAATTTCTGGACATCTGCTATTGCTTGTTATATTGTGGGTGCTAGACCTCCATACTATGTGATTTGTGCTTTTGCTAGGCGAGTTTGGGGGAGATTTAATATTGATCGTATTGCGTTGAGGCCAAATGGTATTTTCTTAGTTAGATTCAAATCAGTTTCAGAAAAAGTGAGGGCGCTTGAGCTTGAACATGTCATGTCTGATAGTAGGCCTGTGGTAGTGAAAGAGTGGACTGTGGATCTCAATCTGGACTGTATGAGCACTGAGCTGGTGCCTATTTGGGTACAACTTCCTGGTTTATATCTCAAATATTGGGGTGCGAATACTCTGATGAAGTTAGCAAGTATGATTGGGATGCCTATCAAAACTGATAAACAAACTACCCAAAAGGAAAGGCTAGATGCTGCAAGGATTCTTGTTGAGGTACAGGTTAGAGTTGAGTTACCTGAGAGTATTGTGTTTGAGAATGAATTTGGTGTTTTAACATCTCAGGTTATTGAGTATGAGTGGAGACCTGTAAAATGTTATGAATGTGGTGGTGTAGGCCATAATGGTGAGGCTTGTAGGAAGAAGAAAGTTGAGCTTCATTTGGTGAAACAACACAAGAAGAAAAAGCAAAGAAGCATTTTGATATTAGGATTAGGTGGTGAAGGCTGCTGCTCCTTGCCCTGTTAACAAGTAAAAACAGGGACATGAGGTAGGATTACAGGAGGGAAAATTAATTGTGGAGTGATTGATCATCCACTTGTGACTCTTGGTGTATCTGATCCTCAAGGTGATAAGGCAGTTAGCAAAGAAGCAGAATTGCTTAGTGGGCCTTCTAATCTTGATGATCAAGGTGTGAGTGGGAATGGTGGGGCATCTCTGTTTGGGGTGAATACTACCATTCTGAATGGATAATATTGGATTTTGGAATGTTAGGGGGTTGAATAGCCAATGGAAACATTTTGATATTAGGAAATTTCTACAAAATCAGAGTGTTAGGCTATTTGGCTTCCTAGAAACTAGGGTGAAGACTGGAAATTTTGCTAAGGTCTTCTCTAGAGTGTGTCCTAACTGGTCTATTGTAACTATTTACTCATCTCATTATGGTGGTAGAATATGGCTGATATGGTTACCATTATGTTTTACTATTGATGTGAAACTTGTTACTGAACAATTGATTCATGGGGAGGTTGTTCATTTTGCTTCTAGGTTACAGTTTTGTTTGAGTGTGATTTATGGTCACAATGACAAAGAGAAGAGAGGGAGTTCATGGATGGCATTTGTTCAGTGTAGTAGGGGTATTTTGAATAAGCCTTAGTTGGTAATGGGTGATTTTAATAATGTTCTGAATTTGAATGAGAGGATTGGTCAGCCTGTTCCTTTTAGTGAAGTGGAGGAATTCAGGAAATGTGTGTACAGGTGTGGTTAGGGAGATGCTATGATGACTGGACCTTTTTTCACTTGGTCTAATAAACAACAGGAAGATGATATGTTGCTACCAAGATAGACAGAGTGTTGGCGAATGCTGGTTGGGAGGGTTGTTTTCCCTTCACTAAGGCTGCTTTTTTGCTAGATGGAATTTATGATCATTGCCCATGCATTGTGAGGATGCATAAAGAGTTATCTAAAAGCTCTAAACCTTTTAGATTCTTTAATATGTGGTGTGATTCTAATAGTTTTCTGAGTGTAGTTGAGGAGTCTTGGGGTGTGCATTATAATGGTACCCTTATGTTTCAGTTAGTTTCAAAAATGAAAAGTTTGAAAAGGCCATTAAGAGCTCTTAATAGACATGGATTTGCTGATGTTGAAAATGCTGTTGAAGCTGCTATGGCTAAGCTTTATGATATACAATTGAAACTTAAGAGAGGGGAAGCTACTACTGTGGAGGAGACGACAGTTAGGGAGGATTACAACAGATTGAATAAAGCTAGATTGAGTTTCCTTGCTCAAAAAGCTAAATCACACTGGTTGGCTGAAGGTGATTGTAATTCATCTTTTTTTCATGCACAGTTCAGGAAGAGAAGGATGCAGAATCGATTTTTCATATTGAAAACATGCATGGTGTCATTGTTCACGGTGAGTCTGCTATTGCTGAAGCCTTTGTGGAGTATTATCAGATCTGCTTGGAAAGGAAACTGTTCTAAACATGAGAGTTAAGGCTAGTGTCCTTATATTGGGGCCACTCTTGACTTCAAAGCAGCCAAATGTACTCTGTATGAGGTTTCAAAAAGAGAAAGTGAAGGATGCCTTGTTTGATATTGGTAATAACAAATCCCCTGGTCCAGATGGTTTCACTAGTTTGTTTTGTAAACAAGCATGGCATATTGTGGGGGATGATGTTACTAAGGTTGTTCTTGATTTTGCAGCTCTGGTAGATTGTTGAAACAAATTAATTGTACTACTCTTCCCTTAATTCCTAAAATAGAACAGCCTACTATTGTTAAGCACTTTAGGCCTATAGCTTGTTGTAATGTTGTGTAAAAGATTATTTCCCAGTTATTATGTAATAGGCTCAAAATGGTTTTACCACATCTGATAAATGAAGCTCAAAGTGCCTTTTTGAGTGGTAGAGTGATTATTCAAAATATCTTGATTTTTCAGGATATTTTGAGAGGTTACAACAGGAAAAATTTGCCTTCTAGATGTACTACTAAGGTGAATCTTCAAAAAGCTTATGACTCCATTGATTGGGGTTTTATTCAGGATATGTTGGTTGGCTTGGGCTTTCCTATTCAGTTTACTGGATGGGTGATGGAGTGTACTACCTCCCCTAGCTACTCTTTGTGTGTGTGAATGGTGGACTTCATGGTTTCTTCAAAGGGGCTTCTGGAATTAGACAGGGGGATCCTATTTCACCTCTTATCTTTGTGATTGGTATGGAGTATTTGTCAAGATTACTCAAAAAGATTGCTAGTAGGGATGAGTTTCAGTTTCATTACAGGTGCAAAAAACCACAAGTTATGTTGATGATTTGATGTTGTTTTGCAAGGGTAACATGGGTTCAGTGATGCTTCTTATTCAATAATTGAAATATTCTGGTGAGGTTTCTGGTTTGGTTGCTAATCTTGATAAAAGTGCTATCTATTTTGGTAATGTGGATGAGGGGATTCAACAGCAAATCATGGATATTTCTGGCTTTAGGAGGGGTTTACTCCCTGTGAGATATTTGGGGATTCCTTTGAGTTCCAAGAGGATTAATAAATATGATTGTGATGTTTTAATTGATAAAATGCTGGTAAAGATTAGATGCTGGAGCTCTAGACATCTTTCATATGCTGGCAGGATTGTGTTAGTAAATGTTATTCTCATGAGTCTTCACTCCTATTGGGCTCAGATGGTCTTACTTCCAAAGAGTGTTTTGCAAAGAATCATTCAAATATGTAGAGCTTTCCTTTGGAAGGCAAGATTGATTTATCCAAACCTCCTTTGATTGCTTGGGATTGCGTTTGCAAACCTAAGAGTCAGGGAGGTCTAGGGATCAGAAATTGTGTGAATTGGAATATTGCTGCACTTGGAAGTATGTTTGGTTTGTTGCTAATAGGCCTGAAATGACGTGGGTGAAATGGGTTCATTATGTGTATTTGAAAAATAGAAATTGGTGGGAGTATAAGCCACCAAAGGATCTTAGTTGGAGTTGGAAACAGATTTGCTATGTGAAAGAGCAACTGAAGGATGGTTTTATGTCTCAGTGGAGTAATAACTATTCAATTAAGAATAGATATATATGGCTACAGAATGAGAGTGGCAATGTCCCTTGGAAGAGATGGGTTTGGAATTTATTTAATGTACCAAAACACTCTTGGTTGCTTGAATGGTGGCTCTGGGAAAATTGAGAACCAAAGACCATTTATATAGGATTGGAGTAGTTCCTGATAATCTATGTGTGATGTGTGGGATGTATGAGGAGACCATTGACCATTGTTTTTTCAAATGCATATTCAGTCAACAATGCTATTTGAAGATGTGTAGATGGTTGGAAATCAAATCTTCTCCCATTGATCATATTGATAGCTGTTGGAGGAAATGGTGGAGAAAATACAAAAGCAAGAGGAAGAGGGGTGTTATACCATGAAAATTACACAGCTACGTATGCAGGTTAAAAGTCATTGCAGCTATAAAATCCCAGGTTAGGACTTCCAGCTAAAGGATCCAGCTTGAAGCCCACCAGCTAAGGAGAACCAGCTAATAACTCCCAGCTAAGGAACGCAGCATCATTTAAAAGGCGTTATGAGTGAAGTTGTCAAAGCCTAGAATCCCGCAAGAGAATAAAGGCCCGAGGTGCAGAAAAACAATTATGAGCGAAGATCATGCTGAGCGGCATTAATGGCAAATATGAATAGAGATTCAAGAGCAGTTACAAGACGTTGCTGGTTCAAACGGATATATTTCTCTTTGTTATATATAGAGCTCAAATGATTGTATAGGACACAAGTTCAGACGCACTTAGCATTTACATATCAAAATAAGAGCATTATTCTTAAAGCTTACGAATTACTTAGATACAAAAGCACTAGGGCTGTAATCAAAAGTATAGTGGATTGGTGGACTCAAAGCCACCCGCGGTTTTTCCCTTATTCCACGGGTTTCCGCGTCACCATCCTTGGTGTCTTGTCTTTTTCTCTGTTCTTGCTTTCTTTGCTCATCCTAGCTGTGCTCAGCAGCTTCCAGCTACTCAGCTGTACTCTAGCTTTAGCTCCCAGCTAAGTTTTGCCTTAAGCAGAATTTAGCATAAACAGTTTGGCGCCCACAGCTAAATTTCATGCATAATCTATCATTATCAAATTCTTCTAGAAATACCCAATTCGAAATGGCTGAATTTACTTCCGAACAAATGCAAGCTGCTCTCGAATCCCTCCGAGAAGCTCAAACAGAATCCAATAAGGTCATTGAGAACTTACAAAAAGAACTGGAATCAGTTAAGAGTAACACCAAGAAATCTTCACGACGACGTACTGGCATGTCACCTCGAATCTTGGAGTTGACTGATTCAGAGGCCAGTGCTGATGAAGAAGTTGAGGACATTCTGAAAGATCCTAACCTAGAGGAGACAGATCCCACAGCTGCAAAGCTGGCCCTCCTTCAATCCCAGAATAGGAAGATGATGCGGATGCTAGCTAAGATGCCAGGGGCACCTACGCCCGCAGCTGAGGAGACCCCAGATGGCTATACCAAGTCACCTTTCGTAGAAGAGATAGCTAGAGCCATGATTCTAAAAAAGCTGCACCTGGCCCCATTTGGCAAGCTGTATGATGGAACCATAACCATAGAGCTATACGATCACGTGAACTAGTACAAGCAGAAGATGTGGACTCTACCTATCCCAGAAGGCCTCCTTGAAGCTAAGATGTGCAAGTCCTTTGGAGCCACCTTAGGTGGACCTTCCTTATAATGGCTCATTACCCTCAGGGCTGGTACTATCCCTAATTTTTCTATTCTTATTAACAAATTTTATCAGCAATTTGCTAGCACCTGGGTGCTGGAAAAGCATACAGGGGACCTGTATCGCATTATACAGAAAACAGGTGAAGCTGTACGCCAATACCTGGATAGGTTTAACAGGGAAATGATTTCTGTTAAGAACCTGGATATCCCAACAGCTATCGAAGCATTCCGAAGAGGTTTGATCCCTAAGTCCCGCTTATATTATGAACTAACTAGGTATCCATGTAGTACCTTTGAAGAAGTCAGGGCTAGAGCTATGGCTGAAATCCGCGTAGAAGAAGATAATGCATCCAGGTATGGAGGAGAATCCAGCTACGATAGAATGAATCAAAGTAACAACAATAACAATAACAACAACAAGAGGAATGATTGACGCCACCAACCATACCAGAAGCGTGATCAAGCTACCAGCGTAGCTAGGAAACTCCTCGCAGGACTAATAGTATAGACTTCCCTCCTTTGTCTTCCTACTGCTTTAATGTTAATGCAGGAGGTGTGGTGAACGCCTTGGAGAAGCTAGGTTCAGCAGCTAGGTGGCCCAGGAATACCGATAAACCCAATGGTAAAAAAGACACCTCCCAGTGGTGCAGTTATCATGGCAAACATGGTCATCTGACTGAAGATTGCAAAGCCCTCAGGAAGGAAGTTGCTTGGCTGCTGAAAAAGGGCTACCTAGAACATCTCATGGGGAAGAAAAGTCAGAAGGATGAACTTAACAAGGACAGCAACAACAAGCCAGCTGGCCCACCATCTGATCCAACACATGATAAGGTAGTCAACTTTATCTCTGGAGGTTCAGAAATTTGTGGACTAACCTATTCTGCAGCTAAGCGATTCGCTAGACAAGGTTCCAAAGCAGCTCCTGTCCAGCACAGAATCAAGGAGGAACGAGACCTGCGAAGCATGACCATCAGCTTCGAGGAAGACGAGGAAGCTGAGGAAGCTGATCATCATGATGGGCTAGTCATATCCCTCACCATCATCAACTTCCTGATCAAGAGAGTACTAGTAGACAATGGCAACTCATCTAACATTATATTCAAAAAATCCATACAAAGCATGGGACTACTTGAAGAGGATATCATCAAGAAGTCAATAATCCTTTACGGTTTTAACGGAGAACCTGCCCTCACCATGGTGAAATCACACTGCCCACCTATGCCAAAGGAGTCAATCTGCAAACCAGGTTTAGTGTCGTAGATTGTCCTTCAGCTTATAATGTTATTATGGGTACACCTTGGATTCACAGGATGAAAGTTGTGCCATCCACCTACCATCAAACTATTAAATTCCCCACCCAATGGGGAGTGCAAGAGATCAAGGGGGACAGGAAGGTAGCTAGGGAGTGTTACAGCATCTCTCTCAAACCTAAAAAGGAGGACATCTAGCAATTATAGCAGCATCCTGCACCCAGCAAACACGAAGAACAGGACCTTAAAGAAGTGGTGCTGGATCCTGCAAAACCAGAACAAACAGTACAGGTTGGAGCATCCCTACCACCAGAAGAAAAAGCCAGGATCGTTGAATTCCTCAAAAACAACATCACCTTCTTTGCATGGACGCATGAGGACATGGTTGGAATTGACCCTTCGATTTGCACTCACAAACTGAATGTGGATCCAAACCATAAACCTATCAAACAAAAGAGAAGGAAATTCGCACCTGAACGCAACCTGATCATCAATGAGGAAGTAGAAAAGTTGCTGCAAGCAGGTAAGATTAGGGAGGTCAAATATCCTGACTGGCTAGCTAACATGGTTGTGGTAGGAAAGAAGAATGGCAAATGGCGAGTCTGTATCGATTTGACATATTTAAACAAAGCTTGCCCCAAAGATCCATTTCCCCTGCCACACATCGATGCCTTAGTGGATGCTAAAGTGGGGCATGAAAGACTCACGTTCCTAGATGCTTACTCGGGGTACAACAAGATTCTGATGGACCCAGAAGACCAAGAAAAGACGGCTTTCATGACTGAAAGAGGTATCTATTGCTATAAAGTTATGCCATTTGGTCTTAAGAATGCAGGTGCCACCTACCAGCGCCTAGTCAACAAGATGTTTGAAAAGCAGCTAGGAGACACAATGGAGGTCTACATCGATGATATGCTAGTCGAATCCAAGCAAGCTGGCGACCATGTGTCTCATCTACAGGATACCTTTGATGTATTGAAAAAATACAACATGAAGCTGAACCCAACAAAATGTTCATTTGGGGTACCAGTTGGTAAGTTCCTAGGTTACATAGTTACGCAGAGAGGAATTGAAGCTAGCCCAGATCAGATCAGAGCGCTCATCAATATCCAGTCACCCAAAAACCTAAAGGAAGTCCAGAAGCTGACAGGGAGAGTTGTAACGCTCAATCGTTTTATTTCCAAATCATCAGATAAGTGTCATCTTTTCTATCATATACTTAAGAAAAATAAAGGTTTTGATTGTACTGTAGAACACGAAGCTGCTTTACAGCAACTTAAAGCTTATCTAGCTACTCCACCCATACTTTCCAAACCAAAGCCAGGTGAAACTTTACAGCTTTATCTAGCTGTAAGTGGCACAGCTGTTAGTGCAGTACTAGCTAGAGAAGATGACAATAAGCAGCTACCCGTATATTATATTAGTAAGTCCTTGCTTGATGCAGATTCCAGGTACACCTCTTTAGAAAAATTGATATTAGCTTTATATACAGCTTCACGGAAACTCCGACATTATTTCGAGGCTTATCCTATAGGTGTTATGACTAATTATCCCATAAAAGCTGTACTACACAAACCTGAATATACTGGCAGGATGAGTAAGTGGGCTGTATCACTAAGCGCCTATGACATCAGGTACCAACCCTGAACGGCTATAAAATCACAAGCCCTAGCTGACTTTGTGGCAGACTTCAGTCCTAACCTGGCTGCCTCAGCAGATGAGGAAGTACGACACATTAATCAGGTAACGCCTACAGGTAGTTGGAAACTGTTCGTAGATGGTTCCTCCAACTTTAAAGGAGTTGGGCTAGGTATAGTCCTAAAGTCGCCACAAGGGGACATGATAGTACGATCTATTTGTTGTGATTTTAAAGCTACTAACAATGAAGCCGAGTATGAAGCTTCGATTGCAGGTATGACTGTGGCTCACGACCTGGGGGCAACCAGGTTACAGGTATATAGTGATTCCTTACGGATCGTTAGCCAGGTAAAAGGAGAGTACGCAACTAAAGACTCGAAAATGTCTCTTTACTTGGAGCTGGTCAAATTAAAGATACTACTCTTTCAAGAGTTCCCTATTCAACAGATACCAGGAGACCAGAATACTAAAGTTGACGCACTAGCTAGCCTAGGCTCCGCACTTAGGAAATGCAGCTTCAGCAGTGTCCCATCGCTCACTTAGCCGCACCAGCTATCAACAAGCAGGTAAGCAATGTATTTAGCATCAGTGATGAAGCAGGTGCCGATAGCAGGACAAAGCCACTATTGGATTACCTGGAAAGGGACATACTGCCAGATGACAAGCTGGAGTCAAGAAAGCTACGCATGAAAGCTAGAAGGTACCAGGTAATAGCTGGAGTCCTATTCAAAGATGCAGCTAAGCGGGATATGTTGCAAAGGTGCTAAGAGAAAGAGCAGTGGGAAGCTACCCTCAAAGAGTTTCATGAAGGTGAGTGTGGCTCGCATACATCAGGAAGGAGCTTATCTAACAAGATCTTATCCTATGGATATTATTGGCCAACGTTGCGTAAAGATGCCAAGAGGTACGTAGCTAAATGCGACAGCTGCCAAAAGCTTGCAGGTATGGTACACAAGCCCTCTGAACCATTGCACCCCACATTAACACCTTGGCCATTCATGAGGTGGGGCATGGACATAGTGGGGAAACTACCGACTGCACCAGGTCAAAAAGTATTTATGCTAGCCTTGACTGATTACTTTTCTAAATGGATCGAAGGTAATGCATTCCAACAGGTAAGAGATAAGGAGGTTATTGCTTTTATACATACTAACATTATTTGCAGGTTTGGGGTACCTAGTGAAATTATATGTGACAATGGATCACAGTTTATAAGTTAAAAAAAAGACAATTTTGTCACGAATGGAACATCAACCTGGTAACGTCAACACCCAGGTACCCACAAGCTAATGGCCAAGCTGAGTCCAGAAATAAGGTGATCATTAATGGCATCAAGAGGAGGTTAAAAGCTAAAAAAGGCAAGTGGGTAGAAGAACCGCCTAGAGTCCTTTGGGCCAACAGAACAACGCCTAGGGGAGCAACAGGGCAGACCCCTTTCTCATTATTCTATGGCTGCAAAGCTGTGTTGCCAGCAGAAGTAGCTATACCAACTGCCAGGTATGGGCTCTTAACCCCTGAGTTAAACGATTCTGAGATGTTTTATGATTTAGATACCATCGAAGAACTACGAGACAGTGCACTGGTTAGGATGGCTGCACAGCAACAGATCGTAGCCCGTAGCTTCAACAAAAATGTGAAAGCCAAAGTTTTCAAGAAAGGAGACTGGGTGTTGAGGAAAGTCTTCCAAAATACCCAGGAACTAAATGCAGGTAAGCTGGGTGTCAGCTGGGAAGGCCCCTACCTGATTGAACAGGTAGTGGGTAAAGGAGCATATCGCCTAGCTACAGCAGAAGGGAAAGCTGTGCCGAAGCTGGAACGCGTCACATCTAAAACTCTATCATTTCTAAGAAACTGCAGTTACAATAACTCAAGTGGTCGAACAAAGCAGTTACACCAGGTAGGAAAAAATTGCTAAGCAAAGCCAAGGAACGCCAGGTTAGGCCATCCTCCTTGCTCATTCTATCTATAAAGGTTTTTCTAGAATCCTTACTGACTTAAGCATCGGAGAGCCGTTGGCTATGCCAACGACTATCTTGGCCTAGCCAACACGTGCAGGTACCGCAAGACTAGCTGCAAGAGGGAGCACTACCCAGCCTCCTAAGCTATCTAAAGACGCAAGTACACCTAGACACCTTGGGAAGAAGATATCTAAAGAATTAAGCTATCAGGGTTGCATCAGCTAAAGGCTACACGCCTAGGTAACAGGGCCCATCACACAAGAAATTGGTATAAAAAACGCCAGGTAAGAACGCCAGGTAAGAACGCCAGGTAAAAACGCCAGGTAAAAACACAAAGCAGCTAGCTCATTTTATCAAAGATCTAAAGCTACGTATATATACCAGAAGTTAAACTTGTTCAAAACACACAACAGCCCTTGGCTGGCGGTAAAATCATCCAAAGCAGAAATTAAATTGTTTGAAGAGAAAGAAATGAAATATTTTTGAAGAGGTTAAATTGGCTACGTCTGTAGCTACCAAGCTGGTCAGCTGTAGGCATCTGCTCAGATACCTGATAGGTTTTAGTCGTATCACCTAATCAAAAATAAACCTACAGTCCTCTAACTATGGTAGTCAATGGAAGCAGGGTCGAATCCACAGGGAGACAGAGTTTCCAAATTAATATTCAACCAATTAAGCTACTTCAGATGAAATCAGGGAAGAATTAATTAAACTAATGAGTAAGCTAAGGAAGATGGACTAAATCGAGGAATCAACTATGGAATAAAAACCTAGGGTATTAGGTCGGTCCACCATGCTCATACCAATCAAATAGGGTCAACTACTATCAAAACCTAAGTCAAGAGTCGGGGGATTAGAGCACGTGTTGAGCTATGGTTAAGACTCAACGCTCATAGTTCAACATACGCCGCATGTTCACTAACGTAATCAGAACTACTGACGTGTCCTAGGCCTCTAGTCGTAAGACGGATCTGTGCAAACAACTATTAACCACAAGCAATCAATGAAATTGTACACTGACATCAATTACTCAATAAGAACAAACCACATCACAATCACCCTAATCAAGCCCTAGAAATTGATAGAAATCTAAATCACAATCATGGTATGAACATGGCTTTCCTATCTAACACCCTAGAAAGAGAACTACTCACTCATAATTGAATTGACAACAATAAAACTAATATGAAACCCTAACAATTGCATCATGAATAATTGAATAAATAAACTAAGCAATTGAGAATAATAAAAGAGATTAGGGTAAGAAATAATACCAATTGATAGAAAGCAGGAACTTTTATTGAAATCGGAACAGGTTCAATCACCTTTAAACTAATCTAAGTGTTTAAACTAAGCTACGAACAATGAGGAATAAAACTAGAGCCTAAAGTAGTAAAAGGATGAATAAAAGATGTATCTAAATAATGAGCAAAAAGGTATTTATAATACCCCCTCAAGTCTAATTAAAATCGGAAATAAAAGACGAAATTCGCGACGAAAGAGCGCAAGACCAGATCGGGCCCGAGCACAGTACCCGATCGGGCCAAATAAAAAACCTCGTCAATTCGCTCCTGGGTCAGCGCAGCTTCAGCAGCAATAGTGGAGTGGAAATCTGGGCCAACCCGATCCAGCACCCGATCGGGTCTGTGATCGGGTTGCCAGCAAACGAGGCCCAACACTCCTCTAATAATACGCACAGCACAGCAGCTCAAGTGGGTGTGGACCCGATCGGGTCGGGCAACGGGTGCCCGATCGGGTCTGGGGACATGGTTCCTCGCCCGATCGGGTCGGGCAACGTTCGCCCGATCGGGTCCGCAACTTCTATACCCGATCAAAAATCCTTCGCCCGATCGGGCCATTTTTGCCCGATCAGAATACGGAAACCTCCTTTTTGACTCTTTGGCTTTCTAAACTTCACGTTTAGGGGTCTTGGGACCTCCTAAACTACCCATAAAACTCGTGAGCCTTCCTACGTGTCCCGTAACATCTCGTAAAGTCGTGGTTGCTTCTAAATGGCTCGGGAATCAGGAGAAAACTCCCTAAAACCTGCAATTCAACACTAAAACACAAAACCACAACTATATACGATAGTTAGCACAAAATAGCTCCCAAGAGCTCCAATGACGCACAAATTAGTTTGTAAATAAGGGAGAAAAGTCTATATAAATACGCGATATCAAACTCCCGCAAGCTAAACCTTTGCTTGTCCTCAAGTAAATAGAACATGAACATGGAATAGATTGCCTCACCCCATAGATAAAAACAAATCATAGCTCAAAACATTTTCAAGACTAAGAATCGTTCAAGCAGGCATAATTCAAATTTGGCTAATCAAATCCATCCAACCACCAATCATCCAAGCAATTTATCAAAGTCAAGCATCCACAAGGCATACAAGTCCTAAAAAGGCTCTCACAAGGGTGTCACTCCTCTCTATTTTGTGGCAGGCAAAGAATATGCCCGAACACTCACCAACCCGACCATAAATACCCTTCCCACTCACACTCTCATGTGTTTAAGAAGGTTAAATGAAGCTCATCCTAGTCAAGTCGACTCAATTAGCAGACATACTCTTTAACTTTGACAAAATGACTCAAAATCAATCAAATGAACACTGCAGACACGAGCTCAAGAGGACTTTAGAGGGTTGTAATGGGGCTTAGGTAAGAGGTAGGGGATACTTTTGGGTAATGTGGTGGAAAAACCAAGAAAGGGGGAGCATAAATCATTTAGACAAGGCCTAAGATGGCCTTCACAACTCCCAACAACACCATAAAACCACGTAAAGTGACCCAACTCTCATAAATCAATGACAAGCTCATAACAAACCCAATTATCAAGCAATGAAGCGAATATTTCTTTAAGAACGTACGTGAATGTAAGAACTTCGAATTCTTTTTCATTTTATTTCATTTTTCTGAACTTCATTCACGCAACTCTAAACTTGCTTTTTCTTTTCTTTTTCTAACTCTCAAACCACAGCAAATACACTTTTAAATTCCTCAACAACCAAACCAAATCATGAAACCAATCTCAAACTCAACCCATACAAAAGCTCCCTCAAGCTAGGCTTGGAAATAATATGAAATGAAGGCCATGGGCTCATAATAAGGGTCTAAGTAACAAGAAACAAGTCATTAGGCTCAGCGGGGCTAAGGAGGATAAAAGTATATCCAAAATTCACTCTGAGGCTCAAGAATCAGACAAAAGAACGCCTCTATCACAGCTAACGCTACAAGTCATCGAATATCAGACAAGTACGAAGTCAAAGTCAAGATCAATCCACTAAAGAGGAACTAACACACAAGAATAGACTGGATAATAGTATAAATCCAATAGGCTACAAGAGGCCTCACAGTCTAACGATTCAGGTATGCAGCACAAAGTGGTCTAATATAAACAAAAAATGCTCGAAATCATAGCAATCAAACATCAAATCATAACCTCAAGATCACAAATGCCCAGCTATCCAGAAAACAAAGTCAAATCATTTTCAAATAGAGCACAACAAGGGGCACAGGGAGGCAACTAAACCAGTCATGGGAACCACATTTTTTTGATTTTTTCAGTATTTTTCGAAAGCAGTAAATCTATCCTAGAAAGCAGTAAAAGAGATAGAGAATACAAACAGAACTCCTCCCCCAAGCTGAACTTGGCAGTGTCCTCAATGCCAAAAGGTGATAAGGACTATGCTAAGAGGAAAAACAATGTTAGTGCCCTCACTCTCGCTCACAAAAAGAAGAAAAATAAAAAGAAAAGGAAAAGGGAAAGAAAAATACGAGTTGCCTCTCGCACAACGCTGGTCTATAAAGGTCCCGCACGACCATAATCCTCCATCTCTCAAATAGGAGGGGCTTGGCAATGAGTGCCACCCTCATCAAACATCTTTCTCCTCCAAATGTTCTTGATAATGCCTCCAGACGGCGAGGCAACCTTAGTTGTAGTTGGAACCTTCTCCACACCTACTTCATCCAAAACCTCATCCCTGCAACAATATTGTTCAAGCATAGGTGCCTTAACAGCATTGGTTAGTTTAAACATCACTTTATCATCACCAACACTAAGAGTTAAAGACCTAGACTTGACATCAATTACAGCACCAGCAGTACACAAAAATGGCCTACCCAAGATAATAGGAATCTGGCCATCCTCATCTATATCTAACACCACAAAGTCAATAGGGATATAGAATTTCCCAACCCTAACAGGAACGTCCTCTAAAACACCTAGGGGGTATTTTATAGAACGATCCGCCATCTGTAAAGTGATTTGTGTGCATTTAAGTGCTCCCATGTTCAGTTTCTCAAAAACAGATAATGGCATAACAGAAACAGAAGCACCTAAATCACATAAAGCCTTGTCAATAAAAATCGGTCCAAGATGGCGGGGTATAGAAAAGCTACCAGGATCTTTTAACTTTGGTGGGGATTTATTTTGGATAAAAGCACTACACTCTTCAGTAAGAGCGACACGTTCTACCCCACCAAAGTCTCTTTTCTTAGTGATCATGTCTTTCAGAAATTTGGCATAAACAGGTACTGGGGTAATTAAATCTGTGAATGGAATCGTTACCTCAAGGTTCTTGACCATAGCCAAGAACTTACCAAACTGCTGATCGACCTTTGATTGTTGCATCCTGTGGGGAAAAGGTAGCCTTGGTGTAAAAGGCGTTTTAGAAACCTTCTCCTTTTTCTTCCCTGTCTGTTCAGCTTCTGCAGACAAATCGACTTCAAACGTCGAATTCTTCCTTTTTCCTTCCTCTACCACCCTCTTCTTCCCTGCAGTTGGGGTAACCTCATCAATGGGCACTGGAGGGGCATCATATGCAATGCCACTACGAAGAGTGATGGCATTCACATGTTCTCTCTAAACGGGTTGCCCTGGAAATTGTCCCTACTGCATCTGTGCATTAGTTTCTGCCAACTGAGCAACATGAGCCTCGAGAAGTTTGATATGCTTCTCTTGGTTCCTCCGTGCTTCCTCATTTGCCTTTTGCATAGACAATATCAGTTTCATCAGTTCAAAATTGCTAGGCTCTTGTGGGTTATTGTTTTGTGGAGGTGGGGTGGGAAAATTTTGTGGAGTTTGGAAATTATTGTGGTGATGGAAGTTTTGTGGTGGTGGTCTTTGGAAATTTTGTGGGGTTTGATGGTATGAGGGTTTAGGATAGTTTTGTGGAGGTGGAGGTTGATAGTTTTGTGGGTTTTGATAGTTATGTGGAGGGGGAAAGGTTTGTGGCCTTTGTTGAAAGGCGTTTGCCTGCTCCATCTGAAGTTGACTGAACTGACAGTCATGCCCAAAGCGACCCTGAACACCACATACCTCGCAGTAAGATGAGGTAATGGGTGCTACTGCAGACATAGCATTAATACTCAAAGGGGGTGCTCCTGAAGAAGAGGAACTGAAGGTGTTAATCTGCTGACTCAGCTTCGCCATCTGCGAAGTCAATAATGCAATGGTATCTACCTCCAGTACCTTCCTTGTGAGGCTTCGGGAAGTGGAATGATCATTGGATGCGAGGTTTGATAGAAACTCATAGCCTACATCCACTTCCTTATCCAGAAAGACTCCTCCCGCAGACGAATCAACAATATTCTTCGTCTAAGGCTGCAGACCATTGTAGAATGTCTGCGTCAAGAACCATTTGTCCATGTTGTGGTGTGGACACTCTCTCTGTAAATCTCTAAACCTAGCCCACGCTTCCCGTAATGTTTCATCAGACTCTTGGGAAAACGTGGCTAGTTTGTTTCTGATTTCTGCTGTTTTAGTAGTGGGTAATACTCTCTCAGAAATGCAGCAGAATCTCACTCCATTCAGTTTCCTTCACGTCGTTCAACCACTTCTGGGATCTATCTCTCAAAGAAAACTCGAACAACATGACTTTGAGTTGATCTGGAGTGACGCCGGCATGTTTAATGGTTCGACAAAGTTGTTGAAACCGTTGCAGATGATTTGCCGGATCTTCAGTTGGATGCCCACCAAACTGATTTTGCTGGACCATGCTGATGAGTCCAGGCTTAATCTCAAAATTTGTCGCGGCAATGGTGGGCATAGTAGGTCCAGTGGAGAGACCATCTGGGTTGGGCACCCCATATGACTTCAGTGACTTTGACATGACTGAACTCAAGGTGTCTGTTCCAGAGGTGTTCAGCTGAACAGGCTGCTTTTCTTTCTGATTTTTCTTTCGGATCCGCCTGATTGTCCTAGTAAGATCGGGATCCGCTGGAATGGGGGAACCGTTTCTTTGAGACTTGGGCATACAAAAGAAACAAAAAGAAGCAGTAAAACGTACCTCAATTGGAACAATGAAGTTCCAATGAGGCACAGAGAAGTAGACCAAATAATCAAATAAAAACTTAGAAAACTAGCCGTCTCCTCGGCAACGACGCCAAAATTTGATAGGGTTTAGTCGTATCACCTAATCAAAAATAAACCTACGGTCCTCTAACTATGGTAGTCAATGGAAGCAGGGTCGAATCCACAGGGAGACAGAGTTTCTAAATTAATATTCAACCAATTCAGCTACTTCAGATGAAATCAGGAAAGAATTAATTAAACTAATGAGTAAGCTAAGGAAAATGGACTAAATCGAGGAATCAACTATGGAATAAAAACCTAGGGTATTAGGTCGGTCCACCATGCTCATACCAATCAAATAGGGTCAACTACTATCAAAACCTAAGTCAAGAGTCGGGGGATTAGAGCACGTGTTGAGCTATGGTTAAGACTCAACGCTCATAGTTCAACATACGCCGCATGTTCACTAACGTAATCAGAACTACTGACGTGTCCTAGGCCTCTAGTCGTAAGACGGATCTGTGCAAACAACTATTCACCACAAGCAATCAATGAAATTGTACACTTACATTAATTACTGAATAAGAACAAACCACATCACAATCACCCTAATCAAGCCCTAGAAATTGATAGAAATCTAAATCACAATCATGGTATGAACATGGCTTTCCTATCTAACACCCTAAAAAGAGAACTACTCACTCATAATTGAATTGACAACAATAAAACTAATATGAAACCCTAACAATTGCATCATGAATAATTGAATAAATAAACTAAGCAATTGAGAATAATAAAAGAGATTAGGGTAAGAAATAATACCAACTGATAGAAAGCAGGAACTTTTATTGAAATCGGAACAGGTTCAATCACCTTTAAACTAATCTAAGTGTTTAAACTAAGCTACGAACAATGAGGAATAAAACTAGAGTCTAAAGCAGTAAAAGGATGAATAAAAGATGTATCTAAATAATGAGGAAAAGGTATTTATAATACCCCCTCAAGTCTAATTAAAATCGGAAATAAACGACGAAATTCGCGACGAAAGAGCGCCAGACCCGATCGGGCCCGAGCACAGTACACGATCGGGCCAAATACAAAACCTCGTCAATTCGCTCCTGGGTCAGCGCAGCTTCAGCAGCAATAGTGGAGTGGAAATCTGGGCCAACCCGATCCAACACCCGATCGGGTCTGTGATCGGGTTGCCAGCAAACGAGGCCCAACACTCCTCTAATAATACGCACAGCACAGCAGCTCAAGTGGGTGTGGACTCAATCGGGTCGGGCAACGGGTGCCCGATCGGGTGTGGGGACATGGTTCCTCGCCCTATCGGGTCGGGCAACGTTCGCCCGATCGGGTCCGCAACTTCTATACCCGATCAAAATTCCTTCGCCCGATCGGGCCATTTTTGCCCGATCAGAGTACGGAAACCTCCTTTTTGACTTTTTGGCTCTCTAAACTTCACGTTTAGGGGTCTTGGGACCTCCTAAACTACCCATAAAACTCGTGAGCCTTCCTACGTGCCCCATAACATCTCGTAAAGCCGTGGTTGCTTCTAAATGGCTCGGGAATAAGGAGAAAACTCCCTAAAACCTGCAATTCAACACTAAAACACAAAACCACAACTATATACGATAGTTAGCACAAAATAGCTCCCAAGAGCTCCAATGACGCACAAATTAGCTTATATATAACGGAGAAAAGTCTATATAAATACGCGATATCAGTACCTCAGATACTGGGGCAGAACTACTGGAAGGCTCAGCAGGGACATCTCCTGCGTTTTTAGCTGAGGACTCAACTAGGTCCTTAGCTGAGGAATCAGCCGTGGAAGCTTCCTGCCCAGGAGGAGTAAAGCCCATAGCCAGAGCCTTAAGATCTGCAATACTTCCCATAGTGGCTAGGAAAGCATCAGTGTATTTATGCTGCTCCTTGTTCTCCAGAGTCCCAAACAGCATCAGATACGCCAGCTTGGCAGGTTCAACAATTTGAACCTCCGCCATTTTATCCAGATGAAGCTCCTTTTTGTGTGCCAGCTGAGCGCTCAGGACATCCCTCTCTTTTACCACCTCTGCCAGCTTCATGGTAGCCACCTTGGCCTCCTCCCTGGCAGCAGCAATCTCAGCTTCCGCCGAAGCTGCAAAAAGCTTCTTTGCCTCCCTCTCTTTTTCCAGGAGCAACGTTTCAACTTTACGCTGCTCCTCGGCTACAGCCCGTTCCTTTTTGGTCTTCTCCAGCTCCTCCTTCAAAGTGGCAACTTCAGCTTGGGAAACCTTAAGCTGAGAAGACACCGTAGCAACAGCTCTCAAACTAGAGCGTGCTGCCAGACAGTTTTGGAGAACCTAGCATAAAGATGTTAATACATAAGAGAGGTGGGAAGTAAAAGTATCAAAACTAAAGAAAACTAGGGCATAGCAAAAAGTTATACCTGGAGAGAATACTGAACCGCATGGTTCACTATCACCTCAGGGTCCTGAGACCTGAGGCGTTTAGTTGCTGCAGGAAAAAATAGCCTCTCAGCATGTGGCCATACACCATTATTTATCCCATCCTCAGATAGGAAGTTTGCTGGCATCGCTAGGTTAACTGTCGAAGAGCTGGGAGCAGGAGGATCCAGGTCAAGTTTGATAATGGGGGGAGGCATGCTGGGAGTTGAGGTGGCGATCTTAGCAGGCATCGGTAGTTTAGACTGGGTAGAGGTAGCAGGAACTCCCGACCTCTTCCTTTCAAGCCAGAGCATCAGCTTGAGACAAGGTGCTACCTTTGACTGCATAAAAATAGTAAAATAGTAGTTAAAACATTGTACCTAGCAAAACCCTAAAAATAAACAAACTGAAGGATTAGCCTACCTGAAGTCATGGAGTTAGTCCCAGAGGTAGTAGGGGTCAGAGAAGAGACTGGAATAGCCTTGAAAGGGGGAGTGTAGGTTCTTTTGTCCAGGGAAATGCTGAGAAAAACCCTCGCTATTTCGTCTCTATATATCTTCGAGGCTTTCCACAGCTTCAGAAGAACCTGCAAGAAGGCAAGGTTAAGACCATGGTTAATAAAATACTCTAAGGGAAAAAATAAAAATACAGTAAAATACCTCCAGCAGGCCAGCCAGAGAGGAGAAAGGCCCCAGCTTCACCAAGGGAATCCTTGGCAACAAAGAAGAAACGAGTCTTCCAAAAAGACTCCGAAGCACCAGTTCCCTCTACAGGGCTAGGGTATTTCGGCTTTTGTTTCAGAGTGACCTTGTTAGGATTGATAATCTTAAGGCTGTAAAGGGTAAGAAGGTCTTCTAGGGCGAAGGTAGGACTCCAACCCCTAGTGGCTGACTCGATAGTAAAGCAAATTTTCAAAAACCTTGGCATCAGCTGGCCAGGTGAAAAGTTTAAGACTTCTACAAAAGAACGTATCAAAGGCGTAAATTCGAAGCTATAACCTAGTAAGAACGGGTATTATAAAAAGAAACAAGATTATCCGGAGTCTTTTCCGGCCTTTCAAATTCATCAGGGACTACAAATTCAGTGCTCTCAGGAAAACCCCCTCTAGCCCTAATGTTTTCAATATCTTCCCAAGTGATGGTGGAAGCTACGTCATCTTTTGCCTTACCCATCGATGTAAGTTTAGGAGAAAAAACTTTCTTCCTAGCAGATTGTTTAAGAGGCATGCAGAAGGGCGAAAGAGGGAAGGAAGAGAGAGATAGCAGACTTACCAAAGGAGGAAGAAGAATAAACGGAAGTGAAATCTTTTCGCAAATCTCTTTTGATTTTAAGCTACTCTGACATAAAAACGGCTAGTATTTATTACTTGACTTAAATGGACCCAAGTAAATGATTAACCTCAGATCTTTAAAGCTAAAGCACGTTTCATTTAATATCATCGCTGCTTGAAATTCCATCTTTTATGATAGACGTTATGTTAAAATTTAATCCTGAAATTATAACTTGCAGCTTTACTACGCAAGACAAACAGTGCAAGCTACAAGTTAGGGGCAATTGTTATACCATGAAAATTACACATCTACGTATGCAGGTTAAAAGTCATTGCAGCTATAAATTCCCAGGTTAGGACTTCCAGCTAAAGGATCCAGCTTGAAGCCCACCAGCTAAGGAGAACCAGCTAATAACTCCCAGCTAACGAACGCAACATCATTTAAAAGGCGTTATGAGTGAAAGTTGTCAAAGCCTAGAATCCCGCAAGAGAATAAAGGCCCGCGGTGCAGAAAAACAATTATGAGCGAAGATCATGCTGAGCGGCATTAATGGCAGATATGAATAGAGATTCAAGAGCAGTTACAAGACGTTGCTGGTTCAAACGGATATATTTCTCTTTGTTATATATAGAGCTCAAATGATTGTATAGGACACAAGTTCAGACGCACTTAGCACTTACATATCAAAATAAGAGCATTATTCTTAAAGCTTACGAATTACTTAGATACAAAAGCACTAGGGCTGTAATCAAAAGTATAGTGGATTGGTGGACTCAAAGCCACCCGCGGTTTTTCCCTTATTCCACGGGTTTCCGCGTCACCATCATTGGTGTCTTGTCTTTTTCTCTGTTCTTGCTTTCTTTGCTCATCCTAGCTGTGCTCAGCAGCTTCCAGCTACTCAGCTGTACTCTAGCTGTAGCTCCCAGCTAAGTTTTTCCTTAAGCAAAATTTAGCATAAACAAGGGGTATATGTATAGATGCTTTGGCTGCTCTTGTATATTATATTTGGCAAGCTAGGAATCTAGCTTTCTGGGAGAAGAGTCTTAAGAGGCCTGATGTTCTAGTCAATTCTGCTATTCATACTATTTGTAATAGAGGGAGGCAACTGGTGAATAAAAAATGGAGTCAAGAGGAAGTTGAATGGCTTGAGAAGTTTGCTATCATGAGTTAGGGGGCTGTGTTTACCTGTGCAGGTTGTTGTGTGTTCACAGCTATGTGCAAGCTGGTGCTTTGATTGCTGCTGCAGTGATATTGCAACTGGATGTTGGTTTACTGCTATTGTGCTAAGTGATGGTGCCTGCTGCTGCTCTTTCATGTGTGTTGCTGCTACTATCTGTGTGCTACTGGTGGAGATGTTGTTGGTTCATGTTGTTGTGCCAAGTGATGTTGTGGTGCTGCAGTTTAGGGTGCTGCTGTTTTGTGCTGCTTTTATGTGTTTGCTGCTGGTGTTAGCTGTTTGGATGCTAGCAGGGGTATGGGTATGATGCTGTTGTTGTGTTTATTGCTGCTGATGTTGTGTTTATTGTTGATGTAAACCTATTGGGTTTTCTTGTTTTTAGTTTGTAATTCCGATGTTGAGGTTGGTTTTGTTTGGTGTTGGACTGAGTTTATTCTCAGTTAAAGGTTGTACTGCTGTTTTTTTTTGGGCAACAGTTGGTGTAGGTTGTAGCTTACTTGGTAAATGTTTTAATGATATTCTTACCTTTACCAAAAAAAAAACTAAGACTCTTAAATGTCTTATAACTCTTAATATGGACGCCCCATATTACTCTTCATAGCTAGGATCATCTTCCCAAGAAATCATGGACACAAAGAAATCAACAAGGCAACCACTCCGAGATATCGAAAGACTCATTAGCCCTAACTGAGCTAATTCGAGTACATGACAATCAAAGGATCACCAACTTTCTCGAAATAAATTAACACTCTTCGACTAAGGTTGGTCGAAGTCAATGGAACAAAGTCGAATTCCACAGAACAACGTCGAACTTTGATATGTATAGCTAAGAAGGATACCTCGAATTTTATATGAGGTCTCATGAAGAAGTGTCTCGAACTTTATGAAGTGCAGTGGGGGGTATATAGAATATCATATTTTGAAACTAGGAAGGGGTACCTCTAATTTTGCTCTAAATCTCATAAGGAGGTACCTCAAATTTCGTCTTAGGCCACAGGAGGGGGCACTTCGAACTTTACAAAGCCTCACATCAAAGGAGGGTACCTCGAACATTCTAAGAGCTCACATCCTATGAAGGCTCCTCGAACTGCTCGACTAAGGTCCCTTGAACTGCTCGAATGAGGTCCCTCAAACTGCTCGACTGAGGTCCCTCCAACTGCTCGACCAAGGTCCCTTGAACTTTCCGACTAAGGTTCCTCTAATTTGTCGACGGCCTAAGACTAAAAGTGCCCTGAACTTAAAAGTGGGCATCATGAAAGGTCCCTTGAATTTGTCTTAGGCCCCCATGAGGAGGTGCCTCGAACTTTAGCAGGCCTCACATCAAAAGAGGGTGCCTCAAATTACTCGACCAAAGGTTCCTCAATCTGACCGACTACGGTCCCTCGAATTGGCCGACAACCTGGGACTAAGGTGCATTGAAGTCCCCGCATAGCATGAGCCCAGCATAAAGACTTGTCCGAATTTCTCGGATTTCGCTCCACATCACAGTTCGGTCATGGTCCTATACTCTAACATAGAGCGTGGGGCTAATGTTAGGGCCGAATCCAGTCATTGCCCACTTTACAGGTGAAATGACCAAAATACCCTTGGGACGTGAAATTACCATTTTACCCCTGAGGCTTCACAGGACAAGAAGTACGGCTTTCAATCAAGCCCACTAACAAAAGGCCTTCATGACGTCATCACCTTTACCAAGTGACATCACACTAGTATTATCTATAAACAGTACTTTCACCTGATCATTCATATACGTTTTTTACACGCATCCCAAAGTACTACCTTGTACTATTCTATGATTGTGACTTGATATAAGATCTGACTTAGCCATCGGAGAGACGATCTCGGAAACATCCCCGGGGTAGTTCACCGTGTTTGTTTTGCTGGTACTCGAACTATTGGACCTCAGACTGTCATTTGTTACTACCCTTAGCTGGACTTGGACTACCCCGAATTACAAATCTTTTATGTGTTTCTTGTACCCAAAATAATAGGGGTTTGGGGTGGGTGGGGTTATTAAATCAATTATATGGGGGACCCATTAATATTAAAAAATACTTCATCCGTTTCTAAATGAGTGGAACATAGAAAAAGTGGGGGAAAACCAAGGAGGTTAGAGAGGGAAAGTTGGGAACCACAATTAAAAAGAGAAAGGGTACTTTAAAGAAATAAACAATTGGATATATATTGCTTGAGTAAGGGTAATCATGTAATCTTATCATTTAATATGTCTTATTTTGAACTTGGTGTCACTTATTGTGACATTTCTATATTAAGAAAATGTGTCACTTATTTAGAAACGAAGGAAATAATATTTTTATTGTACTCGCATGCCATTTATAGAAGTGTATTAACTAATGTGGGACAGACGAATAAAGAAAGTGTATCATCTAATATGGGACAGAGGGAGTAATTAGTAGTCACCTTTAGGTTTTATTTTGAAGTAAAGTTGAGTAGTAACTTCGTTGTTGATAAGTAACTATTAAATGTCAATTAATGACTATTATATGCTAATTAGTGACCATTACATGCCAAATGTCAATAAGTGACTCGTTTTTTTTGACGTAATAATTGATTCTTAAAGCATAAGTTTGATTGTATTAGTAAATTACTTTTATTTTTCATTTAAATGCTAGTTTAATTTATTTGGTGTCTAGTTCTACACATGTAGTACTTTAACTTATTCTCCATTGAAACATAGGAGACTAAATTAACATATGTCAATAAGGGGATATTTTAATCCATTAAATCATTAAATTAATCTATTTAGAGCCCAATTTCTCACATCAGATAAAAATCAACTTAATAGTTAAAACATAATGTTGAACGACTATTAAATTCTAAATAGTTCCTAATTTAATCCATTCCAGCACCCTTTTAATCAATTTTCAGAGTACTATAACTTATTAACAAATTAAAAATTATATTTAGCATATTAATATCACAGTAAACGTAATCCATCTCAACCCCACATTCTCCACATTGCTTCCCCTTAATCACCTTCTACGGTTTCAATTCAATCTCACCATTTTCCACACCAAACACCATTACAGACCATAATATAAAGCTTCCATACTCATATCGAATGAGCTTCCATTACAAACTATAATCAAAAGCTTTGATTACAACCAATATATTAAATAAGCTTCCACTAGAATTCAACAGCATTCACATTCATCGAATTGGTTCATGTAATCTGCCAACATTGCGGTCTTCACGCATCGATTGAGTGAAGAAATTGATGCGTTTTTTCAGATGAATAGTGACGAGGAGAGAGAAATGGAGGTTAGATTAGACGGTTTGCGGCAAGTGAAGTATGAAAAGATACCGGTGGTTGTGGTGACGACGACGACACAATCGCAGTCTATTTCTGCGGTCGTTGAACTTCTCGGAATTCTGCTGGTGACGGGAAGTGACAGAGGGGAAAGAGCAAGTTTTAGGCTGGTCTGCTTTGTTGTTTATTGGGCTTGGGGCCTTGGGCGGCCTAATTATAATGTTATAAACTTATAATTATTCAGTCTTTGTGAATAATTAGTGGTATACTAAGGCCATGTTCTCGTCAACTGACTTTTGCTGAACTGAACTTATTTTTACAGAACTGAACTTATTAGTAATTAGTACTGAACTGAACTTATCAGTTATCAGTAGTGAACTTAACTTTTCTTTAC
Organism: Patellifolia procumbens; assembly: GCA_947645195.1. Classification (NCBI taxonomy): domain Eukaryota; kingdom Viridiplantae; phylum Streptophyta; class Magnoliopsida; order Caryophyllales; family Amaranthaceae; genus Patellifolia; species Patellifolia procumbens. The sequence continues at coordinate 277,430 of CANSGD010001060.1, read as the reverse complement.
TGAATTGAACTTTTTTTTTCTGATTTGAACCTATTTTTAATGATATGAACTTGTTTTTAGTGATTCATGTTGTTTTTTCTTCTTTGCACTACTGATTTTACTGAACTGAACTTATTTTTACTGGACTGAATTTATTAGTATTGAACTGGACTTATTTTTATAGAATTCAACTTATTTGTAGCGAAACATATTAAAATAAGTTGACGAGAACAGAGCCTAAGTAAGATACTATGTGAAGGTTTTTATGTTGGTTGTTACATATTGGTAACCTTTGAATATATTGTGTTAGATACTTTCAAAATAACAAAAAAAGATCATAGTAAAATAAAAGAGTTGTCAATAATAAACACAATTGAACAAATTAAAATTACTGAAGTTTGAACTGAAATAAACTGAAATTAAACTAATTATCTCTCTTATATATGAGAAATTTGTCATATTACAAAATTAAATTTCGGGATAAAAAAGAGAAGGTCTTGTGTCAGACGCATCTGACCATAACATTTAGTCAGACGACTTTCAGTTTGTTTCAATTTTTTTCAGTTGGTTGTATTTTGATTTTAGTTGTTCAGTGAATAAGTTTAGTTGGATATGTTTTATGTTTAGTTAGACGTCTTTTAAGTTCAGTTGGACATTTTGTTCATTCAGTTAGATGCATTTTAAGTTCAGTTGATCCTTTTTTTTTTCTTTCAGTTGAACGTTCAACTCATTCAGTTGGATATCTTTTAAGTTCAGTTGATCCTTTTTCTCTTTCAGTTTGACGTGTTTTAAGTTTAGTTGGACCTTCTGTTCATTCAGTTGGACCCCTTTTAAGTTCAGTTGGTCTTTTTTTCTTTCAATTGGATGTCTTTCAAGTTCAGTTAGTTATCTTATTGTTTCATTTACGTGTTTTATTCTAACTGAAAACAAAACTTAAGTAAATGAAATAAATTAAGTTCTAAATGAAAGCAAATTATTTTCCAGTTACTTATCTTATTGTTTCATTTACGTGTTTTATTCTAACAGAAAACAATAATTAAGTAAATGAAATAAAATAAGTTATCATCATCAATATCCCCTTTCAAACTATCAAAACCCCCAATTTTAATTTCAGCAATTTGCGCAAGAAACGAATTGAGCATTTCAATAAACGACGAAGAGGAGAAAGACTGAGGAGATTTGCGCTTACGTTTGAGTTTCTTGAAGAACTTGGAACTTAATTCGATGATTTTGGAATCAGATTGTGAGATTTCGAACCCTGTGAGAGGTTGGAGAAGAGATAAAGGGTTTTCGGAGATGGGTTTTAGAGTTTGTAGGGTGGTTTGAGAGGTGAGAGTAAATGGGTATTTTAGAGGTTCATCGTTTTGTTGTGGGTTGTTTGAAGCTTCCATGATGAGTTCAAGCACAGTCATGGAGGCAATAGAGTTGTGGTGATGGCTGATGGAGGGTGGCAGAAGAGGAATGAGAAAGAAGGAAGTATTGGTCAAACGGTCTGACCCAATACTTTCATAAAAAAAAAGCTTTCATTTTAGTTGAAATATTTTATCATCAAATAGATTCAAAGAGAATCCCCATGAGCATCATTTGATCTAAAAGGTTCTCTCTTCTTCAACCCAAAAAAATGAAATACCCCATATGCAAATTGTTTATCGTATCCATTGGCTGAAATCGAATATATACTATAAAAACATCCCAAGAAACATACATTAGATAAAATATTGAAATAAAATAAAAAGGAGACTTCAATGTCTCTCACAATCTCTTTCCTCATTTTCTTTTTTTTTTACAAATCTGGAAACAAAACTATTTACACTCTAGTGTCTTTTCCTTTTCATTTTAACTTCTTTCTTCTATATATAAATTCTTCCTTCATTTACCCTTATTCTCCTTCTCCCTATCTTGGAGACAAGATAGAGATATTTAATATATTTCCACGATACAAAACAGCTTCTCCAAGTCTATTTACACACATTAAACACAACTTTTGTCTCCCTTCACACTTCTCACCCTCAACTAAAGTGATGAATTTAAGAAGATCCCAATTTTTTGTGGGAAAATTTCCTACCTATAATGTAAAAATTCTAAGATAGTCATAATAAATATGATGATGAAAGTCTAGAAGTTTGGAATGATTGTGAAACCACAATTTTCATTCTAAAACCCTTTTGAACCACTAGATTTCCCATGATCGTATTTATTATCACGTTTTTAGAATTTTCACAATGGAGGAGGGTAATGCATCATTCACCCAAGAAAAATACCAAGTCTAGAAGATAAGACGGTCACTCTCAGACATGCGCAGGAACGCTATGTTGCTAAAAACACTTGAGAAGAAAAAAAGCAGGAGAAGGAGAATATCGAAGATGGGTGAAGGAAGGACGCAGGGCATGTGGGATAGAGAGGAGTAACATAATCAAATGTCTTTGGCAGCGGCGTTGCCGGATCTTGGTTGCCGTAGAAGCTCAATCAGTGTCTCAGCCTGTCCCACAATTCACAGCAAAAACAACATTAATTAATTAGGGTTATATTGTATGAACTAACATCCAACAAAGAGGGAAGCCCAAAAATACAACACATAAGTTCATCCATAAACGCTAAATAATATTGTTCCCCCTAAATACAACACATAAGTTCATCCATAAACACATAAGTTCATTTCACATTGTCAACTAACGGTTCATCCTCAACAACAAGACACGTTGATTGTTTTAGAATTTATGCTAAATTACTAATACTTAGCAATAATTCCGACATCTTACATTAATGGAGTTCATAGTTGTTGCATATAATTGACATTCTACCATTTTTCAGAAATTGTCCTTGTCCTTTTTTATTTTATATAGCATCCATCATTATAATATGAAAGTAACAACTATTTAAACATTAGTGTTAGACCTACAACCTTCGTCCCATATTAGTTGCAGCAGTTTGATAGATATATTCGCCAATACATAACTTTGACAATTAATATATCTAACCATTAAATAGTAAATATTATGAAAAAAATTGATAAATCAAAATTTTACATTGAGACAAATTTAAGAACATCTTTTTTACTAACATTTGGTTTTATACGTTAGTTATAAATTCATGGTCAAAGTAAAGCATATAAATAATGTAAAAGTCAAATTGTTTCAACTAAAATGGGACAGAGGGAGTCACTCAAAGCATATGATTGAATTATGTTGATATTAAGAAATACACAACGACTTCTCAATCATCTCCCACCGTCAACATCACTTAAACTTCTCATGATCTTTGGCACAAACGTCTTGGACATATTTGAACATCAGTGTTAGACCTACAACCTCCGTCCTATATTAGTTGCAGCAGTTTGATAGACATATTTACCAATACACAACTTTGACAATTGATATATCTAACCATTAATTACACAGCGACTTCTCAATCATCTCCCACCGTCAATATCACTCAAACTTCTCATGATCTTTGGCACAAACGTCTTGGACGTTCGGGCACTCCAGTCATGGATTTCCTTAGGCTAAACTTTTGCATCAAATTTAATAGAAGACATAATTCTTATCTTTGTAATTCGTGTTAAATAAGTCAACACAAATGACTTCCCTTTACTAATTATACTTTTCCAGAGTTGCAATCTAATGTAGTGAGTATTATTATCAATAAGAACCAGGTGGTTCCAACGTTCGGGCACTCCCGTCATAGATTTCCTTAGGCTAAACTTTTGCATCAAATTTAATAGAAGACGTAATTCTTATCTTTGTAATTTGTGTTAAATAAGTCAGCACATATGACTTCCCTTTACTAATTATACTTTTCCAGAGTTGCATTTTATGATATAATTCCAAGTGATTTATCCACTTCGCCGTTGTTAAGCAAAAATTTCTAGAAGTATTATCTTATTCTTATTGATAATAAGACTCACTACGTTAGAGTGCCTCCCCCCAAATACAAGTGTGAATTGTTTTCTAAATTCCTCCAATTTAGTTTATTTTTCCGCACCCAATTTAATTCCATTGTGTAATATTTTCAATGTGACTTAGGGCACGCGATCTTGACAATACCCTCTTTCATAAGTTTATCGTGGCTAATGGTTTTATTTTTCAAATCTATTGTCCTCAAACTTCCTCTCAAAATGGCAAAGTCGAGCGTATAATTAGGCGACTCAATTCTCAACTGATTTTTGGGTGGAGGTCCTTCACATCGTCGTCTACCTCTACAATATCCTCCACCAAACTTCTCTCCTTCAACTCTCCCATCTTCATTCTTTCCTTCAAACAACCATCATATGACCATCTTTGCGTCTTCGGTTGTGCATGATATCCCAACCTTTCCACTATATATGTGTTCCTTGGGTATCCTTCTAACTATGCATGTTATTGTTGTCTTGATATTGTGACAGGTAAAGTAATCCTTTCCCCCATGTTATATTCGATGCAAAGGTTTTCCCCTTCAAAGATTTAACAACCGTACCCATTTCATCTTACCAATTTCTTGTTACTGATTTCTCGCTTCTGGCTTACCCAGCTCTAACTATCCAACCCACACGCCTCATCCGCAACCTACTCCTTCCTCCCCTTCCCCTTCTCCTCTCATGAATCAGGCCCAATCCACTCCTCTCTCCCCATCCCCTTCTCCTCCCTCCATCAATCCCGACCCGTCACCTCCCCACCTCACTCGTGTATCACTCTTCAACATGTCACTCACCAAGACGTCTGTCCCACTCCACCTTTCCCCCCCCCCCACCATTCCTTCTCTCGGCCTCAGCCAATCTTCCCATATACCCCACTCCCCCTCTTGTCCAAACCTTCCTTTCCAAAACAAATCAACGCACTCCACCTCTTCATACCTACCTACTCAATCCCACTTTTATCTGTCTGCCCACTCCCTCTCCCATCAGTACCAACGCCTCTTTAAGTGCTCCATTTTGCCTCAACACAAACCACCATCGCCTCCCCCACACCTCCACCACTAAGACCTAATCATCCCATGCTCACCATGCCCAACATGGCATTTTTAATCCTCGTTGCCACCCTGAACCTCCTTGTCACTTCTCCCTCCCCCATCTACCCTCTCCCTAAATTCCACTTTTCAACCTTCCCTGACCTTAATTGAAAAAATGTCACGTACGCTGAATATTGTGCTCCTATTCATAATCATATTTGGGATTTGCTTCCGCACCCTCATGGTGCTTATGTTATTCAGAATTTGTGGTTATATTGTCATAAATTCAACTCTGATGGTACCTTGGCTTGTTATAAAGCTTGGCTTGTCGTAGAGGCAAAAGGCAACGGATGATCTGGATTGTGAGTCAACATTTAGTCCGATGATCAAACCAACTATTATACGCATTGTTCTTGGTCTTACAGTCTCTCGTTCTTGGCCTATACATCAGCTTGATGTCAAGAACGCTTTCTTACAGGGTGACCTTCACGACTGTCTATATGCATCTGGCATTTTTTACCCTTGTGTGTCCCATGACGCTTGTTAACTCTGCAAATATCTCTATAGCCTTAAGCAAGCACCGCATGCTTGAGATAAGTGGTTTGTTAAGTTTGTTTTATCGCAGGGGTTTCACGGGTTTCATGGCAGTGTTTGTGATGCATCTCTATTTTATATGTTGATGATATCATCTTAAAGCGCATTATTGACAAAACACTAAATGAATTTATTATGCTTGATCTTGGGGCATTAGATCATTTCTTTGGAATTACTGCTACTTGCACATCCACTCGCGCATCCTGACACGTGCTTCTATGATGGGTTGCAACTTTGTCTCCACACCTGTTGTTACTTCCTCTAAGATGAGTGCCACTGATAGTCCTCATGTCAAATACCCCACTCTCTATCATCGTCTTATTAGGGCTCTAGAACAGGTTTGCCTCTTTACTCATGAACCTCATCATCACTTTCTTAAACGGGTGCTAAGGGATATTAAAGACACTCATCATGTTGATAAGTCTAATTCCTCATTCCGTGTCGTGATCTGAACGCTTGCTAACCTCGTCCCTTGGTCCACTAAAAAACTATTGTGATACATAATCTTCTGCTTAGAGCTTCATTTGCCTCTCCATAAATGTCGCTTGTGCTGTCTACATGTGTGGCAATCCCGTTCCGCACCAGCGAACCAAACTTATTGAGCTTGAGATTCACTTTGTTTGCAAATAGGTTGAAGGTGGAACTATTCGTGTGTTGAATGTTCTTGGTCAGTATCAAAGTCTTGCCTCAACACCTCTTCATTAAGTTTCGTTCTAGCCTAATCATCTGCTCCCCCTCCTGCTCCAACTGCGCGATTGAATTAGAGTATATATATTTATTTGTATTTATGGTTAGTATCTTTGACATTATTCTTGCCTTGTATAATTATGGCAACGAATTTACGGTTATTATGTTAATCAAAGGCACAACCCAAAAGTAAGAGATTATACCATCTTTCAAAAATTATACATCATACACCTGGATTTACCATACTCATGGTACTTTCGAGTGTATTATAAAAATGGTACATCTCTCATTAGATACCATCTCTTGCTTTTAGATCATTAGAGATATAAATTTTTCATAATTTTTACTAAAACCCCAATAAGAATTACTTTTTCATAATTTTAACTAATGATACATTAGAGATATTAATTGTAAAAATTGGCAATGACAAATGTATTGATCAAACCGTTGCATTTTTATAGTTGGATTGAGTGAATATGATAACATACAAAAAATTTTAACTATCTACTTCGTTTTTCAACAATTCACACATCAAACCTCATATTGACTAAAGATATCAAAACAATGATAAAGAAAGTATTGTGTTTGGGTTGGACAGATATGAAAAAATGCAATCGAAAAGTGACGATGAAATACAATAAATCATGGCTGAAAACACTGCCAAACAGACGTGCCTTCCACATGGAGTGCTTGAAATCAAAGCTTGGTACAATAGAGTAAAGCAAGACCCAGCGAAGATTTGATGTGAAGACTATCAAATCTCAGCGGTGCAAATGGTAACAAAAAGGTTCAAAAAAAAAGAAAATTCCAGAAAGAGATGCCACATGAGTGGTGAAATAGGCGTCCGCCAGATTTCCTTCCATTGGAAAGAATACTCCTATCTTTAAGATTAAAAATACGTGAAACTGACAGTTAGACAAGGATCTAAGTAAAATTATTAGTCCCAAAATTTAATTTCAACTCATACTAAATAATAAATAGACATTATTTTATCCTTATCTCAACTACTAATTTTCAATCCTACCCATCCTTTAATTTGCAAACTCTCGTTCTCACATACCAAATGCTTCGTAAATAAAAGATTATCTTTTTTTAAAAAAAACTCATCCATTAATCCACAAACTCCCATTCTTACCAAACTCCTTGTAAATAGAAGATTATGTTAAAAAAAAGTAAGCAACTGCCAAGTGACGAAGGTCAATGGAGAGAAATTGACAAAGCAGCTAGATGTTGACTACAACATTCACTAATCAGGCTTCAAATTACTAACATTACACCCCTTTCTTTTCATTAAAAGGTAAATGATCATTTCCTTACAGTTTAATCCCGTCCCTACTACCTGTCTCCCATGTTTTATTTTGATGGGATAAGAGGAGGTTTAATCTCATTCTCAATCCCTTGTAAATTTAGCTATCACTCCAAACAAAAATGGGAACACTACCCATACGGATATAGATTCTCAACCCACCCCTTAATTCCTTAAACAAACAGTCTATTAATTAAGAGATTGTATTAAGGTCGCTAGAAATAATCTTCTCCATTGTTCTCACACAAAGGCCATACCCAAAGGTCTTCTATGTTGTCCTCACACAAGAACCCCACCAAAAGGCTCAGTCAAACATCCCGTACCAGATCCTGCCGAACAAATGTTTATTGTATGAACTGAACCTTGGACTAAGCTAGACAAAATAGACAGTTCCACGACCGGAGCCAACCCTAACTTACTTGTGTCCTCTTTTTTCCCTCTTTTTTCACTAAATTATGTATACGAGTTAAAATATCTAACTTTTACAAGTTTACTGTATATTACTAAAAAACACACTAATAATCGAAGATGTACACGAATAACCATGAAAAAACAAAAGAGAAAGGAAAAGTATACTAAACTGTAACTAATTGAACTATAGAGCAACTGAAAAACCAAGCAATGCACAATTAATGGAATCATCCAATAGGGACGTGCAAATATTTCAACCTTACAATAATTTTCATACCATATTATACTACCAATATTCTAATTTGTCCTTAAAAGTTTGGATATTATGTTGTTGACAATTGACATGTCTCCAATTAGACTAATTCAAAGATATTTATTCCATGCATCCCCAAATGGAAGTTTATCTTTTTTCATCACGGATATTTAAGTTTCGTTCTTTAATAGTTAGATGAATTAAATTGAACTATGGTTGATAGAACTGAGCTGAGATGTTCTGAAATGAATTGAAATAAACCGTTACTATAACAAAAGAAGAAGAGTTGAACTGAAATATTTTAAATTGAATTGAAATGTTTTGAACTGAACTAAAATATTTCTCAATAAAACCAATCCCAAAAAAGAGCCTAACAAAGAAGTTAGGTCTATAACATAGAAAATTATTGCAATGGGCGGCAAAAGATATCATTATTTATATATCTTTCATCTTAACCACATCATTAATATGCGACTTGAACGAAATTTATTTAACTAATCTATCCTCGGCTAGTAGTAGCTGCCAATGAATAAAAGAAACAAAAAAGAAATAGAGAATTCCATTTTATAGTCTTTCAGGATTAGAAAAAAGAGTAACAAAAATGGCATCAGTATAAAATATCCAAAACTGGTGTGAATATAAAAAAAGAAAAAGAACTGACCTTTCTCTTGGCCCGGCTAGTACCCGACTGAGACAAGGCAACCAATGGAGGAATAGCACCCTCACGCGCAACCATAGTCCGGTAGACAACACTATCCTCACATAATTGGAGCAAAATAGCAGACGCAATTTCCTTCTGACGGTGAGAACCAACCTCAACTAATTCAACCAACACAGGTATCCCACCTTCCTCCACCAACGCCACTCTTGCCTCCGCCAACCCCACTAGCAAGCTTAATACATAAGCCGATTTATCCACCATATGAGACCCGAAATCAGCCATCAATTCAATCAATGGTTTCATAATCCCTGATTCAATCGCCTTCATTTTGTTTTCCTTTACAGAACACAAAGAGTACAGCGCGGTTGATGCATCCTTCTTCCCTCTAAACCCTCCGTTCTCCAACAGATCTACTAAAGCTGGTATCGCTCCAGACCGTCCGATCAATACCTTGTTCTCATCCACCTGTGATATCCTCAGGAGTGCACATGCTGCGTTCTCCCTCGCCGTTGATGTCCCCGTTTTCAAGGCTCTAACTAAAGGTTTGATTGCTCCCGATGTTGTTATATGATCCTTATTCTCGTCGCAAAGAGAGAGATTAAGAATTGCCGTGACTCCGTATTCTTGTAGCTGAGCGTCGGATGAGTTAAGGAGAGAGATAAGCGGCTTTATGGCGCCGGCTAGGGCTATTTTTAGCCGATTCTCGGGTTTATTTTTAGCTAGAAGCCGGATTTCCATAGCGGCTTGTTTCTGGTCATCGACGGAGGAGGATTCTAAGCCAGAGACTAATTGACGGATTAGATCTTCAGAGAAATCATCGTTGGAGCCGGCGCAAGAGAGCCATAGCTTGCGACGGCTCTCAGAGGACGCACATGAGAACTCGCCGGACCTGTCGCTATTGCAGTCGCTGAAAGCCGAGGAGGAATTGTCGTTGATGGCGAGGTCGCTGAAATTCCGCCCTAAGTAGGTGAAGCCGTTCTCCGTTTCCATTATGTCTAGTCTAATAACTTGATGCTCTACCAAATTGGAACTGTTTAGTTATGGATTTATTTGTTCAATTGGTGTGCTTATAATTCGACCACATTAGGTGGAATTGTGTGGGTAAGTAGTTGTCTGGGAGTTATGGAAGTTAAGAGAAGTAGAGGCCGCTTTTGAGGATAGTTTGGTAGAGTAGAGACATAGATATAGTGGAAGAGAAAGAGAAAGAGAAAGAGAGAGAGATAATTGGGGGCTGGCGGAGAGTTGGGGAAGCGAACCTGGACTAGTGCGCGGTGAAGGGGCCACCAAATTATTAGAGTTATTTGGAAATATTTCTTAAAATAATGCTCCCCATAGTTATAAAAAAGGGATATTTGTAAAAAAGAAAAATTATAAAAGTTCAATTTTATGATAAGACCTTTGAAAATGTTTTATAATAAAACATCACAACACCTATTTTGTGTTAAAAAGAAACGTGTTGCAACATTCCAATATTGAACAGCCTTTTTCCGACATTGATTATTCACTTTTTTTATTTGCGCCCAGCCAAACCCAACTCCCTCCACATATCCTCCTTTCATTGGCTCCCATGACCTCGATGGTCCCATTCATATCATCATCTTCCCCAAAATCAAACCCTTCTCAAATTCTTTTCCAAACATATCTTCAAATTCCACTTACACTACACTTTGTCCTTCAAATTTCATCCTTTTGAGGCAAAATCTTGATTTAAGAAATTAGAGCTCAACATATGTTTAAATATATATATTCGGTATATTTAAATATATATATTCCATATATATTTAAAGAGTACTTAATGGTTATTTTTTCAAGACCCTATGTGTGAATTATAGAAAATCTTCGAATGAGGATATTGTCATTTAGGCAGTTGATTTTAAATTTTGATCGATTTTACTTTGATGAGCTAAAGGCCTATTGGAGGTATTGAAGCTTTGTTCTTTAAAAATAGACTTGCTTGATTTGGTTGTCATCCTTTGTCCAAATTGCGTGGCACACTCCTATTTCCTAGCGTTAGGATAATGTTGGTAGAAAGAAATAAGGCTATTGTGTTTAGGCTCAAAAGGGCTACCAAAGAAAGTAGAAATGGTGTGATGGGTGAAGGAATTATATTGTGGTTACAAAATGCCTCTTATGTTAATGTGTGTGCCTTTATCACTATAGGTGAACTTGATATGAGTCCCCTATTTTGCAAGAACTAAAATGGGTCTTTTTCATGTAAATGAGCTAAATGAGCCCCCAATGTTTTTGAACAAATTGTTTTCAAATTAATTATTTGTTCATTATTTGTTTGGAATGATCATTCAATCGATTAAATTACATTGTCTTTATTCTTTGTAAATTATTAAAGTGATTAGCAAGACAATTTAAGTAATAGTGGAGAGCATAGGATGGAAGAAAAGAATGAACTAAAGATGAACTTTGTTATTAATTAAAGAATAAAGAATTACATAATAAAGAAGGCTAACAACATAAGCTTGACTCAAATATAAATATATGAGATGAATAAATAGAACAATCTAAGACTAGACTTGACTTCTAGACTCAACTCTTGACTCCTTGAGTATGGATTCTTATTCAAGGTGGGCTCGAGGTGGCGCATTGATGGTCGTATACTCGTATTGATCTTCATTTCTCAGCTAGCCAACTAAATCTTAGTGAAAGTTTTTCTAAGGTTCATTTCAGTCCAAATATCTAAGCAGTCGAATGGAACGATTAGATTGATTATTGAACATACAATTTTAAGGGAGTAGTTTGGTGCTCCCAAAACCTCGGGCAATCCTATATTAGAAGACCCAACTTCCTTTTACATCTAGGGATATGGCAAGTATCTCCAGGGGATTTCCATCATTATTAGGTTTGAGTGCTTGAGGAGGGACAGACAAGTTTTCATCTTCAATCATGTCTTGTATTATGTGCTTGAGAACCCCAACATTGTTCAGTATCATGGCCGCTTCCTCTATGATATTTGCAGTAAGCTTGTAGGTTAAATCGAGGACCTCTTCTATCTTCAGGATGATTGGGAGTTGGCCCCACATGAGATAGTCGTTTTTGTGCATGGAGCCTCTCTAAAGCTTGAGTATAAGTCATTCCAAGCGGAGTAAAGGCTCTACTTCGTTGCCATTTATTTTTGGCAGGTGATTCTACAGTATGAACCTCATTGGGTTTTGTGACGGAAGATTCAACTTTCTTATTTGGAGTTCCTTTCCTAAGGGTAGCTTGGGACATTCATTGCTTGGCCTTGAGTAAGTCATCTTCTATCTTTATACCAACGTCATAGACCCGTTTAAATGAGTCAAGAGGCAGCACATATGTTGTTTGTACGCATCAGTAAGGTTATCAACAAACTTGTGCACAAGCTCAGCATCGGAAGGGCGTTGAATCATTTAAGCGGCCTTTTCGCGCCACCTTGTGTAAAATGCAGTGAAGCCTTCATTTTCTTTTTGTTTCAGGACTTCTAATTCACGAAGAGTAACTTGGAAGTATGTGTTGCATGAATATTGAGATAAGAAGGCCTTTGTCACGTCATCCCAAGTTGATAATTTCTTGGGAGCAAGTGAGTAGAATCAATTAAATGGAACTGATTCTAACGACATGGGAAAGACCGACGCATAGAGATTTGGGTCAACTCCCTTCAGCGTCATGCACCCTTGGAAGCTTCTTAAGTGATGCACAAGATTGTCCGTCGCTTTGAACTTTAGGATGTCCGAAGTGAAAAATTTCTCGGGGAGATTTGCTCCCGAAAAAGGTTGAGCATAGTCATACTGGAAGTACCTTTCTGGATTAGTAATCCTTGCGACTATGTTTTCAAGCTGTCTAACCCTGTCGGGGTTATTTGCAGAATTTTTCGTTTTCTCCTTGTCAAGTTCGGTCTCAAGTTGAGCAAGACGAGCAGTAAGGTCATTGATGAGTTGTTGAGTGTTGTTTTCACCCATGATTTGACTTGTTGGGGTCCTAGAGGATGATGGACTTGTTGTAGTGCTAGGAGATGATGGGCTACTAGGAGATGATGGTCGAAAACTAGGAGATGGTGGAAAAAAAAAGTTAGGGCTACAGGGAGTTAGATTTGAGGCTATGGAAGTACTTGGAGAGGAGTCAAATAGATATTATGGTATGAGTGGAGGATATGGGGAGATAGGTGCGGAAGGTGAGGGCGGAGAACTTGAATTGTCTTGTGGTGAGAGAATAAAAGGTAGAGTGTGTTGTGGAGGAGAAGAAGCTGGTGTGGGTTGGTTATAAACGGAGTTTAAGGAGTGATTGAAGGCAGAGAGGAATGCTTGTTCGCTACTAGTAGTTCGACGCAATTGGGTAGACCTAACACGACGCCAAGTAGTACCAATTTAGACAAGATTAAGGGTAGATTTTAGGACTCAATTATTCAATTTTAGATACATCTAGGACTGTTAATGCAGTAGTTGGACACCTAACCAAATCTCTAGCTTCCTACAAAATCCATGAAAATTAGGCCAAGCTAAGATGGTCCAAAGTAGTGTTTTGGACTAAATTAGCAAAGCCCTTAGTCAAAGGTCCATATTAATCATGAATTTGGGGTCCATTAATTAATATGGACCTATGTTCTTGGATTGACTTAACCTAATGGGCCTAAACTAGCACAGAAATTACTGCAAGGAGGGTTGACCTATACTAAGAAAGTTGCTCCTTTTAAAACAAACTAAATTAGTAAAGGCCAATATGGAAATTCGCTAAACATTCCCAAATTAGTATAGATGATTATGGCAATAACTATTTTAGGAAAGATGTCAACAATGTCCTAAAATGGAAAGGATGAAGTTGATAGGTTTCCCTTTATAGTCGTTACAATAATCTTCCATCTTTGGAAATGGTTAGCAAGGGTCCAAGCCTCCTAATAGTCAACACTAAGCCAAAGAACATATGGTCTAACATAGATTAATTATTCATAACATACATAGCATATAGAACATAGATGGTATAATATAGGCAAACATAAACATATGCATAAGAGCTAACATTCCCAAGCCAAGGTTTTAAGGGTGCTAACGGTCTGTTTGGTTCATGGCCGGTTAAGTCAAGGGGTCCCATTACTAAGGGAAAGTCCTACCGTGTTGCATCATGATGCTACCTACATGTAATATCCATGAATAGGCGCACACCATAGGTTGCACAGTCAAGACTAACCCACATCCAAACTTAGAATGTAAGGTGGAAAACGTAGTGGTCGGGATGAAGTCTCGCTTGCAAACTTATTGGCCGAGTGGGCACAGTTACGATGTGCACGAGCACCTCCCCTGGGGGTAGTTAAGCTACAAAGAACTTAGGTTTATAAAGGTGAACTTAGCATCCTCCGGCCCTCCATGGACGGCTGGCGTTTCGGATGTATGCAATATGATGCAATGTAACGCAAAGAATATCTATAAATTATTAAATTAAATTAATCAAATTAATTGTATTAATAATATTTCAGTTAGACAAATAATATTATCCGAATTTTTTGGGCGCCGATGGCAACTGCGCCTGAGTCTTTTTTTTTTGGTCGGTGCAACTGAGGCGTGCGTACATTGTTTCTGCATGTATGAGAATTGCGCTCTTTCGGATCTGCAATTTCAGGTTTAGGTTGGACACATGTGAGGCCTGCGCCAGGTTTTTTTTAGCGTGGGCCTCATGTGCGCCAACCATTTTTTTCTTTTTGAGGAGACTGAAAAAAATTACGAAAATCTTTTTTTTTTGGGTGGGCCTCACTTGCGCCCCAATTTTTTCGGTTTGCATAATCTGAAAAAAATTTGAACAAACGCATAATCTCGAAAAATAACAGGGCGCGATTGAGGCCCGCGCCGTGCTTTTTTCGAATTTTTTTCTTAAATTTGCAGATCGACACAAAGGTGGTGCATCGAATAAAATTCCGAAAGAAAACGAAACATTAGGGTGTAACATTCAGTTTTTTGATTGTTATGTCGAACCTTTCAAGTCTCTTCCTCTTTTGTTCGAATTTCTATTAATGCAGAAAATCGAATCGTCCCCAGTGGAGTCGCCACTATAAGGGGCCGGGGTCGGCACCCCCCACGAGGTCCTCACTAAGTGCAGTCGTTTCGGCTCGGGTGTTGGAAGAAAAAAGTAGGTCAACAATATAGTAGGCAAGTTGGAGTCGCCAATGAGTTTTAAGGAACAAACTTATAAACCACGTATTGCGTGATTTTTCCCGCAATAACTCCATTAATGGTCTACGAACCATAGTGTGGATTCGGATAAGATGGCACTAATATGATAGAGTGTATCATATTAGCCCGCATGGCGGCCTCTACTTGGTTAAATCAATAAAATTTAATAATTTTTATAAATCATGCAACAATAGTATTCACTTTACAATAAAAATTATAAGTCTGAATTATATGAACACAAATGACTACTTTTTTAGGTCAGATCTGATTAAAGAACATAGTTTTAATAATCAAGGTGCCTAAACGTGCTTAGATTTGTCCAAATAGTTAATCTTTTTTTAGTGATCACAACAATTTCAATATTAAGTTTTTAAACAATAACAATACTGTGATTTAAGTGGGATTATCATAAACTTACAAGAAACGCCTTGGAAAACAAGAGGATGAACGCCTTTGAGTATCAGCAACCCTCTTTTCCAGAACTGTTCCAAGAGAAAGCCTTTAAAATATTCTAGATCTAAGAAAAACGACTACTACTTTTTTTGTTTGTGTTTTTTGTTATTTTTTAGAATAAAAGAAATGGAAGAAATTTAGAGTTAAACAAAAGAAGAATCAGCCTAAGAAAACTTCTAAGCCATTTAGACGATTTAGTCCGAATAAGAGTCATAGAAAAAGGAAATATGATAAGAAGAACTGTAGATGTTGTAATTGTGATCAATTAGGTCATTTTGAAAATGAATGTCCTAAGAACAAATTCACAATAAATTGGGTCCAAGACTTTGGAGAATACAGACAATTGTATCCATTAGAGTCAGATTGCGAGAGTGATCTTTTTCGTGATACAGAGACTATATACGAAATCTATCCTGATTCTGAAATAGAAGAATGACTTTAAACCAGAGTCAAGAGGAAAATTATATAGATGAAACTGATAAAGACAAGTTTTCACGACTTGCTCTTCTATCAGAAGAACAATCTAGGAAAATAGAAAAATTGACTGTAAAATTATCAAACACTGATGGTTTTGAACAAACATTTTTCAGGAATATTTTCAAAAGAGATAATTATGTCCAATATGGGATATACTTCCTCCGTTTTTTACTTTTGACACTATTCACAAAATCTACTTTGACCCTCTTTTGTGATTTATGCTTAAGTGAAAATATAGTCATATGGGGTCTTGTTAGATTCATCTCATTGTATATTTCCATAATATCATATTTTTATAATTTTTACTTATTGATAATCCAAGATATAAGTGATTGAAAATGTGTATTGGCGGCGTATTAATCGACGAAATGCTTCGGGGAGTTGAAAATAAGCAGAGATCCGGAGATTCCCGAATAGGTCAACCTTTCGAACAGGTCAACTAATAAAAAACGGAGGAAATATATATTAGAAGAGCCCATTTCTCTTAAAACTTCTAATGAAAAAATACCCATGAAAATAATGAGCAATGAACAAATAAAGAAGACATTAAAGAAGTGTAAGCATCCTGAAAAGATGCAATGCATTCACTTTGGTACTATTAAGGTAGCTATTAAAGCTAATTATACAGAAAAGATCGATTCTCCGGTGTCGATATCAATACGAGATGGACGATTTAGAAATACTGAAGACGGGATCCTTGGAATAATACAAGGAAATCTATAGTTTAAGCAATTAGAAATAAGTATTTACCCAAAGCTCCATATGACCTTGAAAGATGCAGGAAAAGGTTTGATAGTAGTCGATTGTGATTTTAGCAGAAAAGATCTATTTTCACATAAGGATTATTATATTTATCCCTATAATTTGGTATATTTGTGTTTCTTTTCCTTTGACCAACCGTTGTTATTCATTAAATTTCGCTAATGAGGATACTATCCAAATTGACGAAATATTTAAACAAGCAGGAAATACAATAAAGAAACCAGAAAGATCTATTGGAAAGTTTCCAATAAATTTTCAAATAGACTATAAAGACCCTAGTAGGACATCAATATCTTCAAATGAGGATTTTGTAATAAAAGCAAATAAATTAACTCTTAAGAGTAGATCTATGAGAGAATTTGGATCCTCTAGTAAAAAGAAATATGAAGAACAAATAGATAAGCCTTCAACAACGATATTTCGAATACCAGTTATGATTGAAGGAGAGCTCTATAAACCACTAGTAGACACATGATCTAGTTTTAATCATATTAAACAGAACTAGCTTGTGGGTTAAAGAAGATAAAATGGAATCAATTATCTTCACCAATAGTGTATACTAATTATTTTGGTAAGAAAATTGAGTGTACTCTAGAGGTTACAATATGTTAAAAGAAGAACAATGCAACAAGAGGGAACCAGATAATACACCAGTCCAAGGCACGAAAACTACGTTTTCCTATTAGTTTTAATTCGCCCCTCTAGGATCACCGGGTTGCACGAAATAACTAATGAGATACAATGGAGTAAACAATTCACTTCTATGATCTTAGAAGTGGATCCTTAATAACTCGTGTTTAACGTGTTTATGAAGAACACTTAAGAAAGTTAATCAGAAATTCTTAAGCAAGCAATACTTCAAGTTGTGTCAAAGGATGGAGTGAGCCTCCTCCTTTTATAGTGACACATGCAAGGGACCTCATTAAGGACCTTTAATAGGTTCCTTAATAAGGCCCTTAAATCAGAGAAAAAAGGCCAGCAATGACCTTGCAAAATCGCTCATAAACGAGCAAAAACGCTTCAACGGATATAAACGAGCATATAACAAAACTGAAGCGTCACATGTAGTGCCCAGTCGCGACTCGCTACCACGGGTCGCGGCCCGCGTTTTCTCTTGTTTTCCGGAATTAAAACCTACCTCTATTTAATTCCCCCATATGTGAGCTAACTAAACCCATTACCCTTACAAATGTTCCAATAGGGACGTGCAAATATTTCAACCTTACAATAATTTTCATACCATATTATACTACCAATATTCTAATTTGTCCTTAAAAGTTTGGATATTATGTTGTTGACAATTGACATGTCTCCAATTAGACTAATTCAAAGATATTTATTCCATGCATCCCCAAATGGAAGTTTATCTTTTTTCATCACGGATATTTAGGTTTCGTTCTTTAAGAGTTAGATGAATTAAATTGAACTATGGTTGATAGAACTGAGCTGAGATGTTCTGAAATGAATTGAAATAAACCGTAAGTATAACAAAAGAAGAAGAGTTGAACTGAAATATTTTGAAGTGAATTGAAATGTTTTGAACTGAACTAAAATATTTCTCAATAAAACCAATCCCAAAAAAGAGCCTAACAAAGAAGTTAGGTCTATAACATAGAAAATTATAGCAATGGGCGGCAAAAGATATCATTATTTCTATATCTTTCATCCTAACCACATCATTAATATGCGACTTGAACGAAATTTATTTAACTAATCTATCCCCGGCTAGTAGTAGCTGCCAATGAATAAAAGAAACAAAAAAGAAATAGAGAATTCCATTTTATAGTCTTTCAGGATTAGAAAAAAGAGTAACAAAAATGGCATCAGTATAAAATATCCAAAACTGGTGTGAATATAAAAAAAAGAAAAAGAACTGTTCCAACAATCCTCCTCTCATTTGTAGGGTAATGTTGAACAGTTTACCTCATTCAAAATCATAAACAAACATGCTCATGCATCATAGAAATATCTAACGATTGAATTTCCACTAGTATAAGTAAACTTAACAATAATTATGATTGAAATGATAGACTAAGCTTTGAATCATTCAACCACTACAAATTATTGAAGTTACAAATACACACAAGCACAAAACTAATGTTCTTTAAAACCTCTGAAACCTTAGTAGCCATGGTGTCCATATCCATTCATGAGCGTTCCAAGTCAAGCTTAGACTTGTTGAAGCGGCCAAACCCCTAGCTCATATAGGTAAATCTTTACGCACATGCTCCTGCAATTGAGCACTTTATCAAAGATTTATTAAGAATTTTAATTCAACCTCCTTTACATTGCAATAACAAGCACTAACCTTGGAATGTATATTACACAAGTGCTTCCAACCTTTAAGGAAAAGTACTATCCTCATTGAATTTGAGATCTAATGTTATATTAGACATCAAATTTAGTTTTCCTTAGTTAAAGGTTGATCAATAGGCTTAAGACCCATCCATATGTTCATTTTGTTCACTAGTTCCCTTGACAATGATTTTGTAAAAGTATCCGCCAAGTTCACACTAGACCGAACAAAATCAATGGTTATACAACTATTCCTTATCATCTCACGTACATAGCTATGTCTCACCCCAATGTGCCTTGACTTGCCATTGTAGACTTCATTACACGCTTTGGCTATTGTGGATGCACTATCACAATGGATAGCTAGAGGAGATATTGGTTTGACCCATAAGTCAACCTCACTCAACACATTCCTTAGGCATTCTGCTTCTTGACAACAAGAAGCTAATGCGATGAATTCTGATGCCATAGTTGAATCGATAATACATGTATGCTTCTTAGATGCCCATGACACATCACCTCCTCCAAGAAGAAACACCCATCCACTAGTGGAAGAATAATCTTCCTTATTAGATATCCAACTAGAATCTGAGTACCTTTCTATAACTGAAGGTTCTCCCATATAAGTTAAACCATATTCTTTGGTTTTGTTCAAATACCTTAGTACTCTTCTCAAAGCTTGCCAATGCATCATACTAGGTTTACTAGTATACCGGCTAAGCTTCCCAATAGCAAATGCTATATCCGGCCAAGTGTTAGTCATAGCATACATCAAGCTTCCAACCAAGCTTGCATACACCAATTGAGCAATAGGAGTACCACTACTCGGAACCAAGTGAATACTAGGATCCATCGGAGTAGCAAAATGAGACGAGTTTGACTCATTATACCTCTTTCTCAATGTAATGAGCTTGTGATAAAGAAATAGTCCCTTTACCTCTCATTATTCTAATACCAAGAATAACATCCGCTTGACCCAAATCTTTCATTGAGAAGCTACTTGAGAGAAAAGCTTTAGTGTTTTTCACTTGTTCCAAATCAGTCCCAAAGATGAGCATATCATCTACCTATAAGCAAATTATAACTACTTTACCGTTATTATTAAATGTTCTATATACACACTTATCGGACTGATTTATTTTAAACCCATTAGCCAAGACTACATCAAATTTTTGATGCCATTGCTTTGGTGCTTGCTTAAGTCCATACAAAGATCTAACTAACTTGCAAACCTTAGACTCTTGACTTTTTGACCAAAAATCCTTTAGGCTGATTCATGTATACTTCCTCCTCCAATTCACCATTAAGGAATGTCGTTTTAACATCCATTTGGTGAATTACAAGACCATGAATCGCCGATAAAGCTATGAATAGTCTAATGGTAGCAATTCTAGCTACCGGAGTATAAGTGTTAAAGTAATCGATGCCATATTTTTGCCTAAAACCTTGGACCACTAACCTGGCCTTATGTTTTAATATGGTCCCGTAGATTTTCCGTTTTCTTACGAAAATCCATTTACAACCTAAGGGTTTGCAACCGGGAGGTAAACTAGCTAAAACCCATGTATTATTCCCCATTATTGAATCCATTTTACCATTAACGACCTTTTTCCAAAAGGCGGAATCATGAGACTTCATAGCCTCATCAAAGGTCCTAGAATCCTCCTCCATATTGTGACAATATGAAAATTGAGTCACAATTGACTCCCTTGACCCTTCAACTAAATAAAGTTGAAAATCCGGTCCAAAAGTTTTCTTTTCTCTAATTCTTTTACTTTTCCTAATTTCCGGTGTTGTGGTTTCATGATCATCATTGATGTCACCCACAACCATGGAACTAGTACTAGGTATCATGTCCTTTGGTCTAGGAATCGAAGAGAAACGAGTCTCCTCAAATATTGCATGCCTTGACTCTCTCACGGTGTGAATAGAGACAAAATCATTATGTTCAATGACATAAAACCTATAGGCTTTGCTATTTTCCGCATAGCCTATAAAAATGCAATCAATTCCTCTTTCACCTAAAGTTTTACGTTTAGGTTCCGTCAATTTGACAGTAGCCCTACATCCCCATACCTTAAGGTAATTTAGATTAGGCTTTTTCTTTGACCAAAGTTCATATGGGGTAGTCCTGTTCCGTATATTAGGAACCCTATTCAAGACATAGCATGCCGTTAAAATAGCATCACCCCAAAAACCGTCACTTAGACCCGAATTAGAAAGCATGGTATTAACCATTTCTTTTGAAGTCCTATTTTTCCTTTCTGCCACACCATTACTTTGAGGTGAATATGGTGCGGTAGTTTCATGGATTATTCCAATGGAATTAAAATTACTAGGATTATAGTATTCACCACCCCTATCCGTCCGAAGTCTTTTAACCTTTTCGTTAAGTCGAGGTTCCACTTCGGCTCTTCTAGATCTTAAACTTTTCAAGTTCTTCATCTTTTGAAAATAATAAACAAATATAACAAAACCTTGAAAAATCATCAATAAAAGTTACAACATATTTTTTACTTCCCAAAGATAGTGAACTATGAAAGTCACACAAGTCACTATGCACCAATTCTAGCAATACCGATTGTCTTGCCACGCTAGGAAAAGGATTCTTTGTAATTTTGTTTAACATACATGTCTTACATTTCTCTAAATTCAAATCAAAGGAAGGTATTAAACCTAACTTAGACATGTCATATAATCTACGATAGTTTACATGACATAACCGATTGTGCCATAGAGAAGAAACATCAAGCATGTAAATAGAACTAGCAATTTTATTATCAATGCTAAACTTAAACATTCCGTTACAAAAGTAACCTTGACCAACATAAATACCACTCTTAGACACTAAAAACTAATCGGATTCAAAAACAATCTTAAAACCAAACTTATTCAAAAGACCTCTCGACACAAGGTAATTCCTAACTTCCGGAACATAAACAACATCCCGGAGAGTTAGAGTCTTTCCCGAGGTTAACAACAATTCTACTTGGCCAATTCCCTTAGCTTTACCGTAGAATCATTCCCCATATACAAAATTGGACCATCATCCATTTCCTTCAAAGACATGAAATGGTGCCTATTATTGCACACATGTCGAGAAGCTCCCGAATCAATCCACTAATAATCATCATAGCCACAAAATTTATTTCTTCAATTATGTTTTCATATGCAACCATTCCTTGGTTTTGACCAACACTAGGTTGATCTTTCTTTGTCGTCTTCTTTTTCTTCCAAGACGGACAATCCCTCTTTAAATGAGGACCATTGCACACCTAACAAGTGAGAGTTTTCCTCTTATTGTTTGCAACATTGGTTTTAGATTGAGCATTGGATTTCTTGGTCCCATTTGACCCACCAACCTCTACCATATTAATGGTAGACTTAGGAGCACTAGAAATAGTGTCCTTAACCCCATGTTGAGCCCGGATCCCCTCTTCAATCCGAAGATGAGTTCCTAATTGCTCCATGGTAAGATCCTCCTTATTATGTTTCAAAGTATGTATAGTGTCTTTCCAATAGGATTATACCTGAATAATCTTCTTCTTCTTCTTAGTTTCACCTGGTTATCTTCGAGTTCACCAAACCACCAACTTAACGCCTCTCCCCAGCTTCTCAAATGGCTTGAATTGGATTTACAGACTCTCACTGTGTGGTGAAATTTGGACAAAAGAACGAATATTCAAGAAATATTTCTTTTATTTCATCTGGAATTTTACAATGGTAGTAGCCTTTCGAAACTTAAGGAAATTTACTCCATAAGTCTGGAATAACTTAAAGAAAACATTACTCTCTAGTTTACAAAAGAAAACTCACACTCTATTATTTTTCATACAACCTTTTCTCATCCTAAGTGCCTCTGCTTTAAAACTAAATGCAGGAGGCTCTATACATAATACAAAGGGGTTAAGGCATTATTGCCTTGTGATGTAAGCACTTACGTCTGACACGGTCGTTGCACGTGCCAAATTAATATACCTAACTTAGCCAATATAGGGTAAGAAAGGGTCGAATCCACGAGGAAGCAAGGATCAATCAAGGTTTAAATGTGATTTAGCGAGCTAAGTCTATTTTTAGTGGGTTCTGAGATTAATTGATTAACTAAGAAATTAAGAACGAATTAGCTAACAATTAAAGTGAATGATTAGGTTTAACAATAATAAGAAGACACTAGGGATAGGGGAATCACTAGTTAACTAATTGCTAACCTATTTGTCAAGCCAAGGGGATTCATTAGGGTCAACTAAGGGACTAAGTCACTCATATGTTTCCTAATTACTCTCTTGAGCTAACTAGGAGGACCTAATCAACCAATTTTACCTATTCTCATGGTATAATCAATCAAGTATTTCCACAACTCATTGCGATTTAATTAAGGTCCTATGAGGCCAATCACCTATTCTCATGGTGAAGTCAACCTATTGACTAGCCTAAGGTCCATCAAAAGTTTCATCTCTCAATCCTTCACTTTTGATCTCCAAATCAAGTTCAAATGGTGATCAAGCAATTAAACAAGCAAATAAATAAGCTAAACAACTTAATTTCACCTAAATCTAACCCCCTAGCTTGACTTTTGAGGTCAACTCATGATCACCTAGGTCATCCCCTTCCCCTAGCTAAGGAACTACTCTCTAGCCATGAAAAAGGTAAAATACAAAGGCTTCAAATAGCATTTGTGAATCAACAATGGTTAAAATCAACATAAATGAGCTAAACATCAACTAATCAATACTAATCAAAGGCTAAAACAAAATAAAGCAAGTAAAGAGAAGGAATAGAAGAAATACTCTAAGATAAATGAAAATCAATGGCAAAACTCCATGGAAATACCTTCAAAAGCTTCAATTCACAATTTCTAGATCTACTTTATCTCTCTAAAAACTACTTCTCTCTCTAAAATTCTCTCTCTAATTAAGCTAATAATGATTCAGAAATTAAAAGCCTTTCATTATTATTACAAATATGAGTTTTTATACCCCAAAGTTCTAAGGGCAAAACCATAAAACGCAAAACCGAAACCGTCTAAAAAAACCCGATACAAAACCGAAATCCGCTCTCGGGTCGCTCCATGTTCCTGATTCTTTGTCTTCACTTCTTGACCCATGGAGCGCCCGCTCCCTCTCCTATGGAGCGCCCGCTCCCCCTCCTATGGAGCGCCCGCTCCCCTTTTTGGAGCCTCTTTCTTGCTTGTATTTCTTCAAAACACTCCAAGCAAACATTAGATGGGGGAGGGGGTATGCATATGCAAATGCAATAACCTATATGCACCCTAACTATATGCAAATGAACTAAACTAAATGCTAAACATGAGATTACAAGAAATGATGAAAAAGGGAAAGAAAAGGAAACTAAATGGCCTAAAATGCATCTAAATGCGCTAAAACTACATGCAAATAAGTGAACCTAAAGTCCACTTATCAAATTCCCCCAAGCTTGCCAATTGCTTGTCCTCAAGCAATTAACAATCTCAAGGAAACCTATGCAATAATAAAAACTAAGAAAGGCATCACGAAATCAAGGTCCTCGTCCTAATAGAGGTGTCAAGGCAATGGGAGAACTCGACCAACTTTCAAAGCTTATAGCCGTCTTTCCTTATCCACAAGTTAGGGGTCAAAGGAGTGGTCTAAGCTAGTGTGCAAAGAAAATGATCGTCCTAGAGGTCTCTCAACTATCACACACGCCCTCATTGATCCTAAGTGAAACCTTTCCCTACAAAATGTAAAAACTCGCTCAACCTTGTACCAATCATGCCCCACAAGCTCACAAGATCCCCCAAGCTAGCCTATTTATTCACTAGTTAACTCCTTTTTTTTTGGCAAGGGCCATAGACTACCTCCTCACGCGGTCTACCTCTCACTCGATAGTCATGTTTCTGAGGCACGGTACCGAGCACTCGGTATGAGACGCGATAAGAGGGTAAGGTAGCTCATACCAACGGCATTGGAGCATCTCTAGGGGTCAAAGCATGAATTTTTTTTATAACTATAGGCTTCTAGCCTTGTGGGCTCTTATGCACCACTTATTTGATCCGATAGGCCAAAAGGGCTCTTTTTTTCTTTTCAATTTTTTTTTTTGTGTTTTGGTTTAGTTTCCTCTTTTTTTTTAAAAAAGGCTACTAGCCTTCCACTTTATTGAGCTAGAAGGGTTCTTAAGGTCGCTGAAGGGCTTATCCAAGGTCAAAGGAGAGAGTAAAGACTTTTTATAGGGAAATATTGACACTAATTCACGCTAAAGGCAAGTCTCGGACAATCCAGGGGTCTATTCGTACCAAGACCTAGGCATCCAGGCTTAAAGCACCCCTAATACTCCAAACGAGCACATAAGACACTCAAGCTAATTCACCCCTACTCAAAAGCCAAGTTCCCAACCTTTAACCTCTAAGATCGTTATATAGAGTCATTCCTTGACTAAATGATGCAAAATCTTTTTGCTATTTTTGAAAAATTTTCTTATTACCCTATATGCAACCTAAAAGCAACCTAAAAGGAAAATAAATAAACTAAAATGCCCTCTCCCCCAAGCTTAAATGAAGTGTTGTCCTTAATGCTTCAAACAAGTCAAAAAGGCAAGGGGAATGGGGGAGGAAAGGAAAATAGAAAGAAAGGAAAAAGGGGGAGAAAAAAGAAATGAAAATAGAAAGAAAAAGGGAAAACCTATTTACAAAGATGAATTGTGGTATCTGGTAAATAACACCTCAACGATCGCAATGACCTGTCATATGTAACTGCACACAATTCCGAAAAGACTATATAGGCAATAGCAAGAAGCCAAGCATGCACAAAGTAATATATTACTATATGCCTAAATGGGGAGAAAAGCAAAAAGGTGGGGGAATGAAAACAAAAATCAAGAAAATAAGAAGAATCAAAACCAAAATAAAAAGAAGAAAAAGATAATGAAGAGAAACTATCACTACTATACACCTTTGCTCTCATGGAGTCAACAAGAACATCCGGAGGGTCAAGAGAGATGGGAGACTCCTTGAGTGGTCGTGATTTGGGAACAAAAGGAAAAGAAATAGGGAAAGAAGGAATGAGATCAAGCCTCCTCGAAAAAGGGATGTGAGGGGGCCGAATAGGAACAACTTCCACACTTAAAACCTAACTCACATCACATAATCTCTCCGCATAGAGTCTTTCACATGCTCCCTCAACCTCATATTTCTCTCCTTGTTCATCATTGACATTTCCAACCACAAGCAAAAGCTCTTCTCTCACAAGGGAATCATGGTCATTTGATGATTGAGGTGGGATGGAAGAAAAGTGAATATTGGAGTCAATAAGGGAAGGAGGGGTAAAAAGGGAATCAAGGGATTCACAAATGTCCTCACAATCCTCACCTTCCTCCTCATGATGAATCGGATTAATCCAACCTAGGTTTGACTCATCCTCATCATCACTACTCCAAAATTCATGAACATAAGGTACATGATTCTCCCTAGATGCATTTTCACTCTCTTCATAGGAAGAATCACCATCATCCTCAATCAAAGACCTAGATTCGTAGACATCATTTTCACCCTCTTTTTCCTTTTCATCTCTATTGGACTCTTCACGCTCATCCTCACATCCTTGAGACCGCTCTAGGGCATCTTCCTTCCACCTAGATTCAAGAGAGTCATGTCTACTCACCAACTTCTTGATTTGATCAAATAAATCACAATATTTCTCTCCTCCCTTCTCATAATACTTGAGCTCCTCAAAACTAGCCTCAATAAGATTATCATATTCGACAAGCATTTGAGGAATAAAATCATGCAATTTTGGGCTAGAATCAAGTAGGGAAGAGCTTTGGTTATCAACAAGGGGAGAAGCGTCATTGTAAGTCCCAACATTAAGCATATGACAATTCACATCATCCCAACTAGAAGAAGGAGGGGGAGTATCATGACTATTGCAAGCAAAAGATATTTCATTGTGATTAATGCAATCATTAGACAAATAAGAATCATAATTCATAGAATGCATTTCATCACAACTAGGAGAAAGAGGTGGAGGCACACCTTGGTCCGGTTGAACTAGCCTAAGATTCGTGCCCATGTCCAACTCATACGTTTCTTGAGCTAGCCAATTGTAACAATCCCAAGCTTCATTCAAGGAAAGAGCTTGAAATTCTCCATGATGCATATCCTCAACCACGCATTGATATGTTTTAGTCGTGTCACCTAATAAAAAATAAACCCACGGACCTCTAACTAAGGTAGTCAGTGGAAGCAGGGTCGAATCCACAGGGAGACAGAGTTTCTAAATCAATATTCAACCAATTCAGCTACTCCAGATGAAATCAGGAAGGAATTAATTAAACTAAAGAATCGACTACAGAAGACGGAATAAATCGAGGATTAAACTATGGAATAAAAGTCTAGGGTATTAGGTCGGTCCACCATGCTTATACCAATCAAATAGGGTCAACTACTACCAAAACCTAAGTCAAGAGTCGGGGGATTAGAGCCTATGTTGAGCTATGGTTAAGACTCAACGCTCATAGTTCAACATACGCCGCATGTTCACTAACGTAATCAGAACTACTGACGTGTCCTAGGCCTCTAGTCGTAAGACGGATCTGTGCAAACAACTATTAACCACAAACAACCAACGAAACTGCGCAATAACGTTAATTACTCAATAAAGAACAAACCACATCACAATCACCCTAATCAAGCCCTAGAAATCAATAAGAGTCTAAATCACAATCATGGTATAAACATGGCTTTCCTATCTAACACCCTAGAAAGAGAATACTCAGACATGATCGAATTAACAACGACAAAACTAATATGAAACCCTAACAATTGCATCATGAACGATTAAATAAATAAACTAAGCAATCAAGAATAACAAAAGAGATTAGGGTAAGAAAGAATACCAATTAACGGAAAGCAGGAACTTTATTGAAATCGAAATAGGTTTGATCACCTCTAAATTAATCTAAAGTGTTTGAATCCAACTAAGAACAATGAAGAATAAAACTAGTCTAAAGCTAATGAAAGATGAATAAAAGATGTAAATTCCGATGTCCCTAAGTAATGAGGAAAACGGTATTTATAATACCCCTCAAGTCTAATAAAAAATAGGAAGCAAAAGTCGAAAAGCGCGACAAATGGTGACAGACCCGATCGGGCCCGAGCACAGTACCCGACCGGGTCAAATGCAAAACAGTTCAACTTGCGTTTGGGCTTTAGCATGGCAGCAGCGCAGCGTTTGACGAGAAATTGAGGCCCACCCGATCGGGCCCGAGGCCACCACCCGATCGGGTCTGGCGACAAATTGGGCCAACACGGTCTCCTCGCAAGCAGCAACTCAACGAGAGCTATGAGCAGCCCACCCGATCGGGTCGGGTGGTGAACACCCGATCGGGCCTGGTGCATATGTGCTCGCCCGATGCGATCGGGCAAGACTTGCCCGATCGGGTCCGTGACTTTCATACCCGATCATAAATACTTCGCCCGATCGGGCCATTTCTGCCCGATCAGTGCACGGAAACCTCCTTTGACTCCTTGGCTCTCTAATCTTCACGTTTAGGGGTCTTGGGACCTCCTAAACTATCCATAAAGCTCGTGAGCCATCCTACGTGCCTCGTAACATCTCGTAAAGTCGTGGTTGCTTCCAAATGGCTCGGGAATAAGGAGAAAACTCCCCTAAAACCTGCAATTCAACACTAAAATACAAAACCACAACTATATACGATAGTTAGCACAAAATAGCTCCCAAGAGCTCCAATGACGCACAAATTAGCTTGTAAATAAGGGAGAAAACTCTATATAAAAACGTGATATCAAACTCCCCCAAGCTAAACCTTTGCTTGTCCTCAAGCAAACAAAACATGAACATGGAACAGATTGCCTCACCCCATAGATAAAAACAAATCAAAGCTCAAAACATTTTCAAGACTAAGAATCGTTGAAGCAGGTATAATTCAAGTTTGGCTAATCAAATCCATCCAACCACCAATCATTCAAGCAATTTATCAAACTCAAGCGTCCACAAGGCATACAAATCCTAAAAAGGCTCTCACAAGGGTGTCACTCCTCTCTATTTTGTGGCAGGCAAAGAATATGCCCGAACACTCACCAACCCGACCATAAGTACCCTTCCCACTCACACTCTCATGTGTTTAAGAAGGTTCAATGACGCTCAACCTAGTCAAGTCGACTCAATTAGCAGAAATACTCCCTAGCTTTGACAAACTGACTCGAAATTAATCAAATGAACAATGCAGACATAAGTTCAAGAGGACTTTATAGGGTTGTAATGGGGCTTAGGCGAGAGGTAGGGGATACTTTTGGGTAATGCGGTTGAAAAACCAAGAAAGGGGGAGCATAAATCATTCAAACAAGGCCTAAGATGACCTACACAACTCCCAACAATCACCATAAAACCATGTAAAGTAACCCAACTCTCATAAATCAATGAAAAGCTCATAACAAACCCAATTTTCTAGCAATGGAGCGAATATTCCTTTATGAACGTACGTGAATGAAAGAACTAGAATTCTTTTGAATTTTCATTTCATTTTTCTTTCATTTTTCTGAACTTCATTCACGCAACTCTAAACTTGCTTTTTCTTTTCTCTTTCTCACTCTCAAACCACAGCAAATACACTTTCAAATTCCTCAAAAACCAAACTAAACCAACAAACCAATCTCAAACTCAACCCATACAAAAGCTCCCCCAAGCTAGGCTTGGAATAATATCAAGTGAAGGCTTTTGGCTCATAATAGGGGTTTAAGTAACACGAAACAAGTCATTAGGCTCAGCGGGGCTAAGGAGGATAAAAGTATATATCAAAAACTCACTCTGAAGCTTAAGAATAAGACAAAAGAACGCCTCTATCACAGCACATGCTACAAGTCATCTAAAATCAGACAAGTACGAAGTCAAAGTCAAGATCAATCCACTAAAGAGGAACTAACACACAAGAATAGACTGGATAATAATATGAATCCAATAGGCTACAAAGAGGCCTCACAGTCTAACCAATTCAGGTATGCAGCACAAAGTGGTCTAATATAATCCAGAAATGCTCGAAATCATAGCAATCAAACATCAAATCATAGCCTCAAGATCGCAAATGCCCAGCTATCCAGAAAACAGAGTCAAATCAATTTCAAATAAAGCACAACAAGGGGCACAGGGAGGCAACTAAACCAGACATGGGAACCATATTTTTTTTGATTTTTTTAGTATTTTTCGAAAGCAGTAAAACTATTCTAGAAAGTAGTAAAAGAGATAGGGAATACAAACAGAACTCTTCCCCCAAGCTGAACTTGGCAGTGTCCTCAATGCCAAAAGGTGATAAGGACTATGCTAAGAGGAAAAACAATGTTAGTATCCTCACTCTCGCTCACAAAAAGAAAAAAATAAAAAGAAAAGGAAAAGGGAAAGAAAAGAAATACGAGTTGCCTCTCGCACAGCGCCGGTTTATAAAGGTCCCGCACGACCATGATCCGCCCTCTCTCAAATAGGAGGGGCTTGGCAATGAGTGCCACCCTCATCAAACATCTTTCTCCTCCAAATGTTCTTGACAATGCCTCCAGACGGTTAGGTAACCTTAGGTGGAATTGGAACCTTCTCCACCCCTACTTCATCTAAAACCTTATCCCTGCAACAAGATTGTTCAAGCATAGGAGCCTTAACAGCATTGGTTAGTTTAAACATCATTTTGTCATCGCCAACGCTAAGAGTTAAAGACCCAGACTTAACATCAATTACAGCACCAGCAGTACACAAAAATGGCCTACCCAAGATAATAGGAATCTGGGCATCCTCATCCATATCTAATACAACAAAAACCACAGGGATATAGAATTTCCCAACCCTAACAGGAACGTCCTCTAAAACACCTAGAGGGTATTTTATAGAACGATCCGCCATCTGTAGAGTGATTTGTGTGCATTTAAGTGTTCCCATATTCATTTTCTTAAAAACAGATAATGGCATAACAGAAACAGAAGCACCTAAATCACACAAAGCCTTGTCAATAAAAATAGATCCTAGATGGCAAGGTATGGAAAAACTACCAGGATCTTTTAACTTTGGTGGGGTTTTATTTTGGATAAAAGCACTACACTCTTCAGTAAGAGCGACACGTTCTACCCCACCGAAGTCTCTTTTCTTAGTGATCATGTCTTTCAGAAATTTGGCATAAACAGGCACTTGGGTAATTAAATATGTAAATGGGATCGTTACCTCAAGGTTCTTGACCATAGCCAAGAACTTACCAAACTGCTGATCGACCTTGGACTGTTGCATCCTGTGAGGAAAAGGTAGCCTTGGTGTAAACGGCGTTTCAGAAACCTTCTCCTTTTTCTTCCCTGTTTGTTCAGCTGCTGCAGACAAATCGACTTCAGACGTCGAATTCTTCCTTTTTCCTTCCTCTACCACCCTCTTCTTCCCTGCAGTTGGGGTAACCTCATCAATGGGCACTGGAGGGGCATCATATGCAATGCCACTACGAAGAGTGATGGCATTCACATGTTCTCTCTGAACTGGTTGCCCTGGCAATTGTCCCTGCTGCCTCTATGCATTAGATTCTGCCAACTGAGCAACTTGAGCCTCGAGAAGTTGGATGTGCTTCTCTTGGGCCCTCCTTGTTTCCTCATTTGCCTTTTGCATAGACAATATCAGTTTCATCAGTTCAGAATTGCTAGGCTCTTGTGGGTTGTTTTGTGGAGGTGGGGTGTGGAAATTTTGTGGAGTTTGGAAGTTATTGGGATGATGGATGTTTTGTGGTGGTGGTCTTTGGAAATTTTGTGGGGTTTGATGGTATGAAGGTTTAGGGTAGTTTTGTGGAGGTGGAGGTTGATGGTTTTGTGGGTTTTGGTAGTTATGTGAAGGGGGAAGGTTTGTGGTCTTTGTTGGAAGGCATTGGCCTGCTCCATCTGAAATTGACTGAACTGACAGTCATGCCCAAAGTGACCCTGAACACCACATACCTCGCAGTAAGATGAGGTAATGGGTGCTACTGCAGACATATCATTGATACTCAAAGGGGGTGCTGCTGAGGAAGAGGAATTTAAGGTGTTAATCTGCTGACTCAGCTTCGCCATCTGCGAAGTCAATAATGCAATGGCATCTACCTCCAGTACCTTCCTCGTGATGCTTCGGGAAGTGGAATGATCATTGGCTGCGAGGTTTGATAGAAACTCGTAGCCTACATCCACTTCCTTATCCAGAAAAACTCCTCCTGCAGACGAATCAACAATACTCTTCGTCTGAGCTGCAGACCATTGTAAAATGTCTGCGTCAAGAACCTTTTATCCATGTTGTGGTGTGGACACTCTCTCTGTAAATCCCTAAACCTAGCCCACGCTTCCCGTAATGTTTCATCAGGCTCTTGGGAAAACGTGGCTAGTTTATTTCTGATTTCTGCTGTCTTTGTGGGTGGATAATACTCTCTCAGGAATGCAGCAGAAATCTCACTCCATTCTGTCTCTTTCACGTCGTTCAACCATTTCTGGGCTCTATCCCTCAATGAGAACTCGAACAACATGACCTTTAGTTGCTCTGGAGTGACGCCGGCATGTTTAACGGTTCGACAAAGTTGTTGAAACCGTTGCAGATGATTTGCCGGATCTTCAGTAGGATGCCCACCAAACTGATTTTGCTGGACCATGCTGATGAGTCCAGGCTTAATCTCAAAATTGTTAGCGGCGATGGTGGGCATTGGTGGTCCAGTAGAAAGACCATCCGGGTTGGGCACCCCATATGACTTCAGTGATTTTGACATAACTGAATTCAAGGTGTCTGTGCCAGAGGTGTTCAGCTGAACAGACTGCTTTTCTTTCTGCTTTATCTTTCGAATCCGCCTGATTGTCCTATCAAGATCGGGGTCCGTTGGAATGGGGGAACCATTTCTTTGGGACCTGGGCATACAAAAGAAACAAAAAGCAGCAGTAAAGGGTACCTCGATTGAAACAATGAAGTTCCAATGAGGTACAAAGAAGTAGACCAAATAATTAAATAAAAACTTAGAGAACTAGCCGTCTCCCCGGCAACGGCGCCAAAATTTGATAGGTTTTAGTCGTGTCACCTAATAAAAAATAAACTTACGGACCTCTAACTAAGGTAGTCAGTGGAAGCAGGGTCGAATCCACAGGGAGACAGAGTTTCTAAATCAATATTCAACCAATTCAGCTACTCCAGATGAAATCAGGAAGGAATTAATTAAACTAAAGAATAGACTACAGAAGACGGAATAAATCGAGGATTAAACTATGGAATAAAAGTCTAGGGTATTAGGTCGGTCCACCATGCTTATACCAATCAAATAGGGTCAACTACTACCAAAACCTAAGTCAAGAGTCGGGGGATTAGAGCCTATGTTGAGCTATGGTTAAGACTCAACTCTCATAGTTCAACATACGCCGCATGTTCACTAACGTAATCAGAACTACTGACGTGTCCTAGGCCTCTAGTCGTAAGACGGATCTGTGCAAACAACTATTAACCACAAGCAACCAACGAAACTGCGCAATAACGTTAATTACTCAATAAAGAACAAACCACATCACAATCACCCTAATCAAGCCCTAGAAATCAATAAGAGTCTAAATCACAATCATGGTATAAACATGGCTTTCCTATCTAACACCCTAGAAAGAGACTACTCAGACATGATCGAATTAACAACGACAAAACTAATATGAAACCCTAACAATTGCATCATGAACGATTAAATAAATAAACTAAGCAATCAAGAATAACAAAAGAGATTAGGGTAAGAAAGAATACCAATTAACGGAAAGCAGGAACTTTATTTAAATCGAAATAGGTTTGATCACCTCTAAATTAATCTAAAGTGTTTGAATCCAACTAAGAACAATGAAGAATAAAACTAGTCTAAAGCTAATGAAAGATGAATAAAAGATGTAAATTCCGATGTCCCTAAGTAATGAGGAAAACGGTATTTATAATACCCCTCAAGTCTAATAAAAAATAGGAAGCAAAAGTCGAAAAGCGCGACAAATGGTGACAGACCCGATCGGGCCCGAGCACAGTACCCGATCGGGTCAAATGCAAAACAGTTCAACTTGCGTTTGGGCTTTAGCATGGCAGCAGCGTAGCGTTTGACGAGAAATTGAGGCCCACCCGATCGGGCCCGAGGCCACCACCCGATCGGGTCTGGCGACAAATTGGGCCAACACGGTCTCCTCGCAAGCAGCAACTCAACGAGAGCTATGAGCAGCCCACCCGATCGGGTCGGGTGGTGAACACCCGATCGGGCCTGGTGCATATGTGCTCTCCCGATGCGATCGGGCAAGACTTGCCCGATCGGGTCAGTGACTTTCATACCCGATCATAAATACTTCGCCCGATCGGGCCATTTCTGCCCGATCAGTGCACGGAAACCTCATTTGACTCCTTGGCTCTCTAATCTTCACGTTTAGGGGTCTTGGGACCTCCTAAACTATCCATAAAGCTCGTGAGCCATCCTACGTGCCTCGTATCATCCCGTAAAGTCGTGGTTGCTTCCAAATGGCTCGGGAATAAGGAGAAAACTCCCTAAAACTTGCAATTCAACACTAAAATACAAAACCACAACTATATACGATAGTTAGCACAAAATAGCTCCCAAGAGCTCCAATGACGCACAAATTAGCTTGTAAATAAGGGAGAAAACTCTATATAAAAACGTGATATCACGCATCGAGTGAAATCATTCAAACCGGCATAGATTACTTCACAAACCTCCCATAGCTCACTACTATAGTTGATTGGAAGAGAATCTTCCACCCTAGTGTAATACCTCCAAAATGACTCGTTCTCAAATTGAGGAATCGAGAAACTTGCCATTCTTGAAAATGTGCCCCAAGATGCAATTGCTTACAAAACCATAGCTAAGCAAGGGGTTTGCAATAACAATAATTTCATCATTAGAGAGGGAGGGAAAAAGAAAAAGAGAAAAGAAGGATAAAGGGTGACTTAGACTCGAAAATCGACATCCAAATCAACTATATGCAAATGAACTAAACTTAATGCTAAACATGAGATTACAAGAAATGATGAAAAAGGGAAAGAAAAGGAAACTAAATGGCCTAAAATGCATTTAAATGCCCTAAAACTACATGCAAATAAGTGAACGTAAAGTCCACTTATCAACGTCATTCTACATCTTCTCCTTTTCTTTATGAGCTCTAAGACAGATTAGACAACTATCTATTCTTTTCTTATGGAATTCTTTGCATGCAAGTGTCTTCGTGTAATCTTCGGATTCAATCTCATTGGTCTGGATGAGCTGGATCTTATCTTGAAACTATGTGGTCTTTCCTTTCCTATGTGGATTGTTCCCGTAGATAAGACTCCGTTTATCTTCATATAATACCGACACATTATCATTCTTGATTAGTGCGGTTAGATATCTTTCTAATACAGAATACCCTTCTTTTCTTCTTCTTGCGTCCCAATGCTCTAAAGAAGGCATCCATTTGTCTCCTGTTGGGAGGCCCACCACGGACTTCCATTGTTGTTTAGGATTGTAGCGGGTTGCAGCTGCATTTGTTAAGATTTTCATAATCTGTAAGGCTGGATTGAAGATATCACCATAATCTGGAGCCATTGCTACATAATTGATAGCAAGTTCTTTTACAAATTTGCCCTTGAATTTTCTTCGGACAACGTTTTGAAATTCTATAGGAAATTTGCCTAAACAATCATAGGCATCTTTGGCAAGATGGATTGTATCTATAATCCATACGTGCATAATCTATATGCTTCATCTGGATCTGCATCTCCAAGGATATGGACTCTAGGATAGACTCCTGAATGATCGACATATATAGTAGATTCATCTGTTGGTCGCTAGTGATAAGCAATGTCTATACACTAGAGATACTCATCTGTATAAATATCTTTAGTTTTCTTTGTTAAAAGAAGAAATTCTTCTTCTTCATCCTGTTCCAAAATGAACCGAAACCTGTTCTTTAATTTTCTTGCTGACGAGGAATAATCAGGACGTAGCCTGTCTATAATTTTCTCCTTTTTCTTAAGAGATTTCTCTCAACAGGCTCCTTCTGTTACCAGAATTCCTGTTAGGAGGGAAGATTGAATCTCAGTCTGTATATTTTGATTTTTTGTAGGAGAACTAACCTCTCCTTCTTCTTCTTTACAAGGATGGGCTTCAGGACTGTGATTACCTTCCTTAGTCTTCTGATTATCTTCTATATTTTCATATAAACATATATTACTACATTGATTTCTTAAACAAAATTCTGCTTTATTTAAGATTTCAATAGTCTTGATATTCTCAAGGGAAATGTCTAATGTTTGTATCCAAGAGATTGCATCATGTATAAGAGCATATGCTTCTAAATTGCAGTCATCGATCTTTCTCCATGTCGTCTCCATATTTTCCTGGATATTCTCTGCTAAGAAAATCTGCAAGAAAATTGTTAACTCCCTTAACTCTGCATATTTCAAATTCATAGTTAGCAAAGAATGTTTGCCATCTATGCAATCTTTTATAATGAGGTGTATTAGGTAATTATCAAAGATAAATGCTCTAACCTGCATATTATCCGTATAAACTTTGATTTTCTTACATAGTATATACAAGGGAATTATTTAAAAGCATTCTTAATGGATAAAAGTTCCTTATGGTTAATGTCATAGTTAACTTCAGCATTCTTAAATGTTCCAGAGGAAAAGGCACAAATCTCTCCTTTATCCGTTAATAGGACTGCTCCCCAAGCATTATCAGAGGCATTTGTAAATATTACCAAATTATCTTCCTTTCCTGGAAGTTTTAATTTTGGTAGCTTCCTAAATCTTTCTTTGATAATCTGAACAGCTTTAGTATGTTCATTTTTCCAAAGAAATTTTGCATTTTTCTTTAATAGTTGTTGCAAAGGTTTTCATAACTCTGCGACATTCTTTATTAATTTGCTTCCATAATTAACACATCCAACAAATCTTTGAAGTTGTTTCTTGTCTGCGAGATTATCTGGAAAAGAGTCTAATTTCTCTAAAATATGAGGTTGGATTCTTAAGCCACAACTATCTATTATGACTCCTAAGAACTCAATCTCATTTTTCTGTATTTTAGCTTTCTTTTCAGAAAGAACTAGACCATGCTCATAGGCTATTTCTGCAAATTGCCTGAGATGTTCCTTATGCTCTTTTTCTGTTTTGGAGAAAACTAAAATATCGTCAATATATACAGCTATGAAACTATATAAATGACAAAAAATCTTATCCATAGCATTTTTTAATCCCATTGGCATTACGATCCATTCATAATGCCCTTGAGGAGTGCTAAATGCTGTATAGGGTATTGATTCCTCTTTAAGCTTGATCTACCAAAATCCTGATTTGCAATCAAACTTAGAAAAGAATTTAGCACCTTAAGTTTGATGTATAACGATGTCCTTATTACTGATAAAATATCCATCAAAATAAGTAACATCATTTAAATTCTTGTAGTTGATGACAAGTCTACGCTTACCACGTATTTGCTCTGCATGATTTCTTACCATAAATCCTGGACTAGAATGTGGACTATTAGATGGTCTAATTAATCCTAACTTCATTAATTCTTGGAGTTGGACTTTAAACCCATCATCATCTTCTTTGGAATACCTCATAGGTTTACACTTAACATGCTTCTTATGAGTTTGATATTCTGGAAATACTTTAATTTTTGCATACTCACAAACCTTTTCCATCGACTGATAGGATTTTCAGAAAAAGTTTGTCTTAAGAGATCTTCATTAGTTATGACTAATGGAAGTTCAAACTCCGTGGCATAAACCTGAAATTCGCAACTGTCGTAATTTTCAGTATTTATCAAAGTTTGAAAAGCCTAAAAATAATTACTATCACCACGCTTTCGATGAAAACTTTGCGGACCCATACGGGTTCTATTAGTATTTCTAAATACCTGCACTGATGTACCACAAGGAGTAGTGTAATATACTCTTTTTGGTAAAACAAGGAATGATTTCATTAAACTAGTGATATCCATTCCTATCAGTATATCTAATCCAAATGATTCTATAACAAGTAGGTCTCTAATTGTTATTAGGATTCTATTTGATTTCTATAAATTTGTACCAGGTGTTCTTCCAAAGGTAATCATTTGGTTTCTAACATAATAATCAGAGCTTTGATATCCACTCATCATTTGTATTTTTCTTTTATTACCTTTCTCTATATATTCTTCTGGGATACAATATCTAGAAACACAACTTACATTAGCACCTGTATCTAAAAGA
Organism: Patellifolia procumbens; assembly: GCA_947645195.1. Classification (NCBI taxonomy): domain Eukaryota; kingdom Viridiplantae; phylum Streptophyta; class Magnoliopsida; order Caryophyllales; family Amaranthaceae; genus Patellifolia; species Patellifolia procumbens. The sequence goes on along the minus strand of CANSGD010001060.1, from coordinate 239,288 downwards.
GCAATGAAGTTAGAATCTTCATGAACTTTATAACATAAGGTACATTTTACCGTAAGGATATTTGTTCCCATTAAGACTTTACCTTTGGTAAGGTGTATCCTTTAATTTTTTATTTGTCTGGATATATAGTTATTCGATTATCTGTAATGCATTGGTTCCCTAAAATTAAATTATGAGAGCCATCTTGATCTGGACAACATATAAAAGTAACATCTTGTCTAAATTGTATGAAATCTATATCTATTGTGTTGGAACATTTGTAAGGGTAATGGGTTTAGTTAGCTTACATGTTGGGGAATTAAATAGAGGTGAAGGTTTCCAGAAAACAAGAGAAAAGGGGGGCAGGGCCAGCTCGCAGGCCGCGAGCTGGGTCGCAGGCCGCGACCCGTGGTCGTGAGTCGCGACTGGGCACTGCCTGTGACGCTTCAGTTTTGCGATATGCCCGTTTATATCCGTTGAAGCATTTTTGCTCGTTTATGAGCGGTTTTGATAGGTTATTGTTTGCCATTATTCATTGATTTAAGGGCCTTATGAAGGAGCCTATTAAAGGTCATTAATGAGGTCCCTTGCATGTGTGACTGGAAAAGGATGAGGCTCACTCCATCCTTTTACACAACTTGAAGTATTGCTTGCTTAAGAATTTCTGATTAACTTTCTTAAGTGTTATTCATAAACACATCAAAAACAAGTTCTTAAGGATTCACTTCTAAGATCATAGAAGTGAATTGTTTACTCCATTGTATCTCATTAGTTATTTCGGACAACCCAGTGATACTAGAGGGGCAAAATAAAACTAATAGGAAAACGTAGTTTCCGTGCCTTGGAGTGTTGTATTATCCGGTTCCTTCTTGTTGCATTGTTCTTCTTTAAACAATCTATTAGTTTTATCTTCTTTACGGATATGGCTTCATCACGCAAGGACCTAACTTTGAACTTCCAAAAGTTGTTTAAGTTTGAAGGGGTGGGTTTTCGTCGTTGGCAAAAGAAGATTCATTTCCTCTTAACGACTCTCAATGTGGTGTATGTGCTTACAACACTAATTCCTGCTTATCCGGAAGAAGGGTTTGAGGAACCCTTGGAGACTACACGGAGGCGAACAAAGTGGGAGAATGATGACTACATTTTTCGTGGTCATATTCTCAATGCACTTTCGGATGCCTTGTTTGATCTTTACCAAAATGTGGAGAGTGCAAAGTCGAAGCTCTTGCTTATAAAATCGAATGAATTAAACTTGTAAAACTAGTTGGCCAGACTAAGATTACAATCACTACAATTCATATTAATTGAATTACCAAGACAACCCAATTTTAAACCCTAAAAACTAATCATGAATCATATTTAAAGCATAGTTTCACCAAGGCCTAGAAATAAAACTACTCACTAATCATAATTCAATTCACAAAATAAAAGTCAATAATAACTATAAAAGCATTCATGATTTAACTAAAGAAATTAAAGAGCATAAAATAGAATAATACCTTGAATTGGAATTAATGAATTCTGAATAATGAAAGTTTAGAAAACAATGACTTGAAAATAATAAACCCTAAGAACAATAATCTAGAGAGAACTATAAAAATAAGGTCTAAAAAAAAGACAAAAAAGATGAAAATAAGATCCTAAAACTTTAACCCTAAAAGAGTATTTATACTAACAAGATAAAACCAAAAATTAAAAAACGAAATACTTTAGAACTTGACCCGACCCCAGTCGGATCCTGGTGACCTGGTTGGGTCCGTGAGGAAAGCAACAAAAGAGGAGCTCCAAAAACTGAGTCCCAGGCTTGACCCGGTCGGGTGGTGGCTGACCTGGCCGGGTCCGTGAGTGAACCTCTGAAACATGAACCTTTAAAATCGAAGTACCAAAGGTCTGCTGTCTTTTCCTCGCATGCTTTAGAACTCCAAATTTTGGCTAAGTGTTAACTTCTGACCCTACCGGGTGATGGGTAACCCGGTCGAGTCCGTGAGCTGCTGTTCTTCTCTTGGAGGAAATTGGCTAAGTAAGAGGATTGACCCGGTCGAGTGGTGGCTGACCCGGCCGGGTCCGTGGCTCATCTAGACTGCCACTGAAGAAATCCTCAAAAATACTAAGTGTTGGCTTTGACACGGTCGGGTTATGGCTGGCCCGCCCGTGTCCGTGGCTATTTCTTCAGATTTTGCACTTTGAACCTTCGAAATTCATCCGTTGCTACATTTCTTGCTTTGTAGGATGAATTCTATCCAAATTAGAGCTTTATTCCTGTAAAACCGAACAAGAAACAAAACTCCAACTAAGCATAAAATTCAATGAGAAAATATAATAAATGAGCAAGAAAATGTACATGAATCACAACAGAAATCGGGGTTAAAATACTACTTCCTTCGTTTCTTTTAAATTGCAACGATTGGACATTTTTTCTCTCTACTTTATGTCAAATCGTTGCAGTTAAAAAGAAACGGAGGAAGTATATAATTAAGCGCATCAATAAGCACTTGAGCTGGGCCAGTGCCTGGGGCGACCTTTTGAAAGTTGCGGCACATTGTATGTGGGCCGGGCCCTGGGCCATATCATCAGGCCCACAGGTACATGAGCTTGGCACGAAGCACGACACAGTACAACACAGTACGACACAGCCAGTGCCATCTTTACATATGGGTATTCTCATTTGTTTGTACGGACCACTTGTGTCAAGTTGTGCAATGTACAAGTATTTGTTTTGAGCTTCAAGCTGTTCTATGGGAGGAGTAAGACATTCTACAGGTGTTTGTTTTGATCTTGAAGCTGTTATGTGGGTGAACTCATTCTTCATTAGACGGTACTTCAATTTGACATCTTCCTAGTGAAGTGCTCGTAAGGTTTTCTTTCTTGTAGGAGTATTTAGCTGGGGTCATTTTTACATGTTATTGATGGTTTATGTGACTTTAATACCAAACTAGCTTTTTTAGACCCGTGCAAAAATGCACGGGAAAGTTTTTTGTAAATAGATTTTGAGTTATTATTTAAGAGATCGTAAGATTACAAACTAAGTTGAAGATAAATAATGTAAATTGATCTAATAAAAAAATTAATCAAGTTAACAATATAAATAGACACAAACAATAATTCTGGTTCATTATATATAACCTTTTCACAATATATAAGATAAGGTCGAATAAGGATTAATTAAATTCAATCGGTTTTACAAACTATTTTCAATACAGTGTCGGTTTAATATAATAATAACTATTCTTGCAGATTCAAAAACTCTTCGGGAGTTTTGTTAACCAACTCACGAACTACCCTGTCATACAAAATACAACACTCATTCTTTGTTCCGTCAGATACAATAATCTTCAACCTAGATCTTTTGGGATAAAAAAAATTATCTAAAGTTATGAGGAGTATTTTGTACATTGAAAGTTTCAAAAAAGTAATGCAAATAGATAGTTACTAAGATTGGTTCTCTGAACAATGTATCTATCTTTTGGACAAAATTTGTCTTTACTCTTTACCATCATTAATAACTTTAGTAGCACATCTTATGCAAGCTTGATACCACCACCCAAAATCAAAAATCAATGTCCACTATAGTTGCCAAACAAATAACTTTCCCAATTAATTAGTTTTTTTTTTGTAATTTTAAAGTCATAAATTTAACTAATACCTTTGAATTTCATATATTTCGCTAAGGCAACTAATTTCGGGATCATCTCGTATGCAAAAATTTGAATGTCAACTGAACGGGGTATAAAATCATTTCTTACTTCTTGGCTATAAAGCTCCCTCGTTTCGCAAACAATAAACAAACGCGCGACAAATCTCATATTTGTCACATATATATCACCTATTTATGTAAGGGATAACTATTATTGTATTTAAACAAAACGGTAGTATATTCAAGCAGAATATTATACACATTAGACGATGATTTTATGGCAAAAGGATAGGTAATATGCTGATTGTACGTTTTGTTAACTCGTCATCAATACTTTCCACTTCAGTAGGAGTGACATAGTCATTCCTTTCCCATACACGTATTAGTCGAACCCTTATGGTGTAAAATTTCTTCTCTTTGCTTATTTCATCTATACTCATTATTTGACATAGACGATCCATTGTAGTTTTATTTTGAAAGAACTTAAATATGATTCTTGTAAAGTTGGAAAAATGCAAAATAAATTTGTTAAAAATATTATCATATTTATACATAATATTAAGTAGGTAGTGACTTAATTAAAGGAAAAAACTTCAAATAAGGAAATCCGAAAAATTACGGAAAATTTGTAAAAGTAAAATAACAAAAAAGATAGCATGTTCATATAAAATTTCAGAAAATAATATGGATATTATGTTCTTCTAGAAAAATTAGATTATCTTAATTGCATTTAGTAGTCTTAATCTATTAGACACTCCTAAAATCTTCCTTAATTAAAGGAAAAAACTTTAAATAAGGAAATCCTAAAAGGTGACATGTAGTATTGATAAATATGTTGATTATTATGGTGATTTTTTTGTAGGGGAATCGTTAAATATGGATATTAAATATTAAGTAGTGAAAAGTCAGATTATCTTAATTGTATTTAATAGTCCTAATCTATTGGATACTCCTAAAATCTTCAATAAGTAAAGGAAAAAACTTGAAATAAGGAAATCCTAAAACGTATAATAATAAATTGACAGATATGGTGATTTTATAAGTGATTTTTTGTATGGGAATCTTTATTTATGTTTTTTTTAGAATTCTTATTTATGGTGATTTATCTTATTACTACATAATTTATGAGAATCTTTATTTTGTGCGTGTTGCATTGTAATGTTTATGCTGGAAATTTAGGAAAATACTTAATGAGGGTCATACAATTGCTTCAATTTTCCCTTTCAGTGTAAAAATATTTTTTATTCTTTGATAATAAAATTTGAAACAACATTTGATAGTAACATTTTTTTATTCCTTGTATCAAATGTTATTATCGAAGAATTAAAAAATATGTTATTATCAAATGTTAACCTAAATAAAATTATAACGTCCATAATTAAACTAAATAAAATCAAGATACTTGAGGAAAAAATTTAAGCAGATGGATTATTATGGTTAATTGACCTAATAAAAAGATTATGGGCTTGAATATCAAAAGCTAACGGCTAAATATTATTATTAATAAGTTATGACTTTATGTTTGATTATACTATAATATATTATATGATTATATTGTATGATATGATTTGAAACAATATAGGTGATTAGGAAACTTATTAATCATATGATAATCAATCACATTTTGAATGACGACTATATACATATTATCTCCGTCTTTTTCATAGGGACGTTTGCCTTTCCACACGGTTCAAGAAAAATGTGCAAAAGTAAGAGAGAAGGATGATAAAAGTAAGGAAAAAGTAAAAAAGGTAGAGAGAATGAGAGAAGTGTAATAATTAAGTGAACCAACCTACCATTTATGGTAAAAGGTAGAAGTGTCTCAATTGAATAAAAAGACCTCTAAATGAAAAAATATCCCTATTATAAAAATGGAGGTAGTATTATATAATTAATCTATATAGACTACATGGTTGCTAATCAATCTATATATATAAGTGGATAGATTATAGTTAATTGACCTTATAAAAAGACTGTGGGCTTGAAAATCAAAATAGGAATTTTAGTTGTTTAATGGATTGATAAATATCATCTATAAAAATATATATTTTCCTTTAAATTAAAGTATAAGAATGTGATTGATAAAAAATAGGAAGTTTAGTTTGATTGATAATTATCGTTTAGAAAGTTGATAATTTCATTTAAATTAAACTCTAAAGATCGTTTATAAATGGTAAAGATAAGTATAATCTATGACACAACCATGGAAAATTGTAAATGCTTAGGTTTAGGTTTGAATTTAAAATTTGAACTTAAGTGGATAAAAACGAACTTAGATTATGGTTAATTGACCTAATAAAAATATTATGGGCATGTATATCACAAAATAACGACTAAATATTATGTATCTAAATTATATTATTATTAATAAGTTACAATTTTATAATTGGTTATACTATAATATAATAAATGATTATATTATACGATCGGATTTAAATCAATATAATGAGATTTCATTACTATAATTACTTAAAAAGATATACATAATAACTAAGTGATTAGTCAACTTATTAATCCATTGGCAGTCAATCACTCTCTTAATGGCAATTTAATACATGTTTTAAAAAACAAATTTAAATTATTATAATTATAATATTTAAAATATTATAATCGTTTTTTATAATAGGAGTAGGATTACAATTGTTGATTGATTGATTATGTGATAATTTGATTGAATTATGGAATGTTTGGTTGATTTAATTTTGAGAAGATATTGTGTCAGACGCGTCTGACCATAAGTTATGGTCAGACGGACTTCAGTTGGTTCCAATTTTTTTTTCAGTTGGATGTATTTTGATTTTAGTTGTTCAGTGAATATGTTCAGTTAGACCTTATATTCTTTTAGTTGGTCATTCTATTTTTTCAGTTGGACCTTTCTATTCTTTCAGCTGAACCTTCTCTTCGTTCAGTTGGACCTTCTATTCATTCAATTGGTTGTATTTAATTTGATTGTTACCAACTGAAAGAATAAAAGAACCAACTGAAAGAATAAAAGAACCAACTGAAAGAAAAAAGGAACTAACTGAAAGAATAAAGTGACCAACTGAAAGAATAAAATGACCAACTGAAAAGATAAACCAACCAACTGAAAAAAACAACACCCAACTGAAACAAAACAATACCTAACTGAAACAAAACAAATACCAAATGAAACAAAAAAAAGTTCCTGAAAATGGAATAGCACAAACAATACCTAAATTATGGAGATATTTATGAATCAACAATTAAAAATTAGATGAGAAAAAAAAATGAAACTGACCTGCTGTTCCTTCATGACTCTAGTGCAATGCTTCTCAAAATCAACCCATCAAAGCAGCAGCAGCAGATAAAGCAGTAGCAGTAGCAGTAGGTTTCTTCTCCTTCTCAACCTTCTCAACCTTCTTCTTACTCCTCAATTTCTCTCCTCCTTCATCATCAAATTCATCATCAGATGAAAATGAAACTCCAGCTTTACTCCAATCCTCCTCCTCGCCATCATCGATGTATCCGTCACCGGCTTCGCCGACGACGAAATCACTGAACTCTTCTCGACGCTTAATTTGTGTTTTGGCAATAGTGGTCTGACCAAATGTATTGGGTCAGACGGTCTGACCCAATAGTTTCACTTTAATTTATTAGTTGATTCAACTTAATCAATCAATATCCTATCAAATTGATTGATTTAATTTGAAACCGTGATTGATTTCTTGATAGGAAGTTTAGTTGTTTAGTTGAATGATAATTACCATTTATAATACTTGATTGATTGAGTCCGTGATTGATCTAATTTGATAGGTTATTGATTGATTGGGATAAGCTAAATGATTGATTGATATCATATTTCAAAACGTGATTGATATAAAAAGAGGCAAGTGTTTTATGTAATTCTCAAACAGATTCATTTATAAGACTATTAAAATTTTATTTATTTTATAATATTTAAACATGATTGATATCAGAATAGGAAGTTTAGTTGTTTAATTGATTGATAATTACCATTTATAAAACCAAATTAATTTCCTATAAATTAAATTCAAAAGATCTTTTATAAATGGTAAAGATAAGATAATATCATTTGTAAATGGTAAAGACGTTCATTTAAATTTATGGGTTAGTCAAATTTGAATGCATGAATATAGTTAAGGAATATATTATCTAATTAACTTGGGAAATATTTGTTAAGATATTTTGCTATAAAAACGAAAATTTACAAAGTTAGTCAAATTTGAATAAATTTAATCAGTTAAGGAAAATTATATCTAATTAATTAGGAGATTTTTGACAAAAATAGGCGTTATTGAATAGTCTACCAAAGAAAAAAATTCCAAAAAGATTTTTCGTAATCTTTTGTTAGAGATTTTAATCTACTGATTTCTTTACATAACCGGATTTAAAAAGATTTTAAACACAAAAATGGAAAAGATACAAATTTGAAGAAGAAAAGATGTTAGTCAAATTTGACTACTTCGACAATAAAAAAGAAATTTATGGGTTAGTGAAATTTGAATACATGAAATAAGTTAAGGAAAATATTATCTAAATTACTTGGGAAATATTTGCTAAGATATTTTTCTGTAAAAAACGAAATTTACAAAGTTAGTCAAATTTGAATAAATATAATCAGTTAAGGTAAATGGTGTCTAATTAATTAAGGAGATTTTTGACAAAAATAGGCGTTATTGAATGGTTTACCAAAGAAAAAAATCCCAGAAATATTTGTCATAATCTTTTGTTAGAGATTTTAATCTACTGATTTCTGTACATAACCGAATTTAAAAATATTTTAAACAGAAAAACAAAGAAGATACAAATTTGGAGAAGAAAAGATGTTAGTTGTATTTGACTACTTTGACAACAAAAAGGAAATTTATGGGTTAGTCAAATTTGAATACATGAAATAAGTTAAGGAAAATATTATCTAAATTACTTGGGAAATATTTGCTAAGATATTTTCCTATAAAAATAGAAATTTACAAAGTTAGCCAAATTTGAATAAATGTAATCAGTTAAGGAAAACGGTGTCTAATTAATTAAGGAGATTTTTGACAAAATAGGTGTTATTGAATGGTTTACCAAATAAAAAAAATCCCGGAAAGATTTGTCGTAATTTTTTGTTAGAGATTTTAATCTACTGATTTCTTTACATAACCGAATTTTAAAATATTTTAAACACAAAAGCATAAAAGATTTTAGTCAAATTTGACTACTTTTACAATTAAAAAGGAAATTTATGGATAGTCAAATTTAAATACATGAAATCAGTTAAGGAAAATATTATCTCATTAACTTGGGAAATATTTGTTAAGATATTTTGTAAATATTTATTCTATTGATTTCAATGTATAACCGAATTTAAAAAGATTTTAAACCAAAAATCAGAAAAGTTAAAAAATGGGAGGGAAAAAATGTAAATGGATAAATATTTTTGACAAAATAGGCGTTATTGAATGGTTTACCAAAGAAAAAAATCCCAGAAAGATTTGTCGTAATCTTTTGTTAGAGATTTTAATCTACTGATTTCTGTACATAACCGAATTTAAATATATTTTAAACACAAAAACATAAAAGATACAAATTTGGAGAAGAAAAGATGTTAGTCAAATTTGACTACTTTTACAATAAAATAGGAAATTTATGGATTAGTCAAATTTAAATACATGAAATTAGTTAAGGAAAATATTATCGAATTAACTTGGGAAATATTTGTTAAGATATTTTGTAAAAATTTATTCTATTGATTTTAATGTATAACCGAATTTAAAAAGATTTTAAACCATAAATCAGAAAAGATAAAAATGGGAGGGAAAAAATGTCAATGGATAAATGATTATTTTAACAAAATATGATTATAATTTTTAAAATGAAAAATAAAAAATATTACGAAAAGTACTGTGAACATTTTCAAATAAAATCAATTTATTACTTGGGTTAACGTAAACTTCAAAATAGTATATAATAATCATTTAATAAATCGGTTGGCTACATCAAGATATTGTATTCAACAAATGCAAAGAAAATTAAAAATTACTACAACAAAACACTACAATTTACTAATACTCAAAAAATAATTAGGTAAAAATCTAGAATAACTTTGAGATAGCATAAAGAACAAACAAAATGTATACTCGAATAATCGAATTATAATATAAATACGACAAAAGAATAAAAAAATGAATTTATTATTATTCAATAAAGATAAGGATTACATTTGATGAAATAACAAACAAAAAAATACATAAAGAAATGACAATACAAAAAAAACCCGATTAGATCGATGATACTTTCATGAAAATATTCAAAACCTCCATTGTGATGTTTTGTGATGATGATTATGAAACTTTCTTCAATCGCATTCAGAGAATTCATCCAATATTCTTCGAATCTGCGAAATAAAACATTGTAACAATCTTCTTTCAATCGAAATTTGTCAAACCACTCCAATATTCTTGAATGATTTTATTGAATGGAGCCATGTTTTTATTTTGAGAGAGAAACATTTAGAATGAGAGAGGCTAGATTTAATTTCGATTGAAATGAGCTATCTTGTTGTATGTATTTATAGTGGCATATTTATGAAACAATGAGCTAACTTTCTTAAAAAAATGTTGGTCCTTTTCATTCTATGATGATTCTTTCCTATAATTACTCTTTCCTATAATGAAGATTAAATTTAAAAACATTGATATATTCAATTTTGATTTGTTAAAATTCCTAAAACATGAAAGCAGATCTTAACTTTTGATTTGTTATTTTAAGCAATTATGTAATTAAGCGAATTGATTAAGGAACCTAATTGATTAAGGAACCTAATTTTAGGCAGTTATATCGAATTGATCTCAATTAACCCTTTTAATATCAACGATTTTTTAGGAATTTTTTAATTGCCGGATTTCTTAGCAGATTTTATTCAATTAAGGCATTTATGATCAAAGCTTTTTTAGAAAATGATTGAAGATATGATTTCCTAAATAAACCAGCTATCTAATTCAAAAAAACATAAAGCTATAATGCTGACACGTGGCAAAAAAAAATGCTATGAGGCATGTTAGTGTAATTTTATTTTGCAGATCTAATTTTATTTTGCTTTAGTGTAATTATATAGATAGTATGTCCGAAAATAATATAGGAATGTTAATTATGGCAAGTAATATTAATTGATATTATAAGCTTATGGAATAATCATTGAAATCTATATAATTTAAATATTATGAATGCAATATACTTTACAAATTTAGATTATGGCAGAAGAAATATTAAAAGTGATCAAGTACATATAAATGCAATTCGTTTTTTAAAAATAATGCACAGGGATTTTATTGGATCATCCCATACGTGGGCTATATAATTGCCAAATCTTATGGGATTTGAGAAGAATAATTCTTACTGAAATTAAGCCAAATAATTGCCACAATATTTAGGAAGATAATGAAAAATCAAATCTATTCCTTAATTAAAGGAATAACGGAATAAAATTTAGGAATCTATTTAATGAAGGATTTGAAAATCACGTTAATTTAGGAATAGATTAAGGGACTGATTTTTATTTTTTTGAAGATCCTTTAATTAAGGAATCAACCGCATAAAATGGAAGTAAATGGGTAATTCTTACTGAAATTAAGCCAAATAAATGCCAAAATATTTAGGAAGATAATAAAGAATCAAACGCTAATTTAGGAATAGATTAAGGGACTGATTTTCGGTATATGAAATTCCTTTAATTAAGGAATCAACCGCATAAATGGAAGTAAATGGGTTGTTAATTGTTGCCTAATTAAACGGAAATATATTTTTTTTAAAAAGCAAAACGACACCAAGTTGACACGTTGGTATTTTAATTGCTATAATGCATTTTAAAAAAGCAAAAAAAATATGTTGCTGACACGTGGCTTCTATAAACGCTAGGATGCTTGGGAGATCAAGGTTTGCTTTGGATTCATCTGGTGATGACACGTGGCAAAACCCATTTTGCTTTAATGTAATATATAGATAGATGGAATAATAATTGAAATCTATATATGATAAAAATTATGAATGCAAACAACCCGTTAATTTTTTTTGAAAAATCCACTAATATAGGAATAGATTAAGTGGGTAATTCATATAGCAAGCAACCGATTTTATTTAGGAATATGATTCTCTTCTGGCGTTTTTATTTAGTAAGATAATGAAAAACAAATATTTTCCTTAATTAAAGCAATCAACCTATACGTGGTTTTGGTAAGTCCACTAATTTAGGAATAGATTAAGGATTTTAATTTCATTTTATTGAGTACCATTTAATTTAAGCAATCAACCGAATCAAATTTTCATTGTTACTGAAAATAAAGCCACACTTAATTAGCTAATATTTAAGAAGATATTAAAAGTAAAACGCTAATTTAGGCATAGATAAAGGGCATTATTTTCGGAAATATGGGAATAGATTAAGGATTTGAATTTCATTTTATTGAGTACCATTTAATTTAAGCAATCAACCGAATAAAATTTTCATTGTTACTAAAAATAAAGCCACACTTAATTAGCTAATATTTCAGAAGATATTAAAAGTCAAACGCTAATTTAGGCATAGATAAAGGGCATTATTTTCGGAAATTTGTATTCCTTTAATTAAGGGAAATCGATGGCTAATTACACGGAATTACTATTAAAAAAAATGCAAAATAACACCAATTTGACACGTATATTTTTTAACTGGTTTAATGAATTTTAAAAAAAGGTAAAACATCTTTGGCTGACACGTGGCGACTTAAATGCAAGATTGCATGAGAAATCAAGGTTTGCTTTGGATTAATCTAATGACGACACGTGGCGAAAATCATTTTGCTTTAATGTTATATATAGATTGAGCTCATGAATGTGAGAGAAGATCGAGTAACTACATTTATTAATACTTAACTATTATTATTATTACTTTTATTAATTATTATGTTTTAAACAATAAGTTGAACTTTGGATTTTGGTTTGATGAATTTGAATTAACTTTGAGATAATTTGGGTTTGTTTTGAAATAAGGGCCGTTACGATTCCATGTTGTAAGACTTAATTAACTTATTTGGTTTGGTTTTTTAAGACATAATTATGTTGGTTTATTTATTTTCCGCTGTAATATTCTGATTAAGCCGTAACATTTTTACACCTGGCAGTAACACTAATAGTTCCTTAATAATTAGCTAAAAATGGTTTTTACACAAGCCCTCATTGATCCTAAGTGAAACCTTTCCCTACGAAATGGGAAAACTCGCTCAACCTTGTACCAATCACGCCCCACAAGCTCACAAGATCCCCAAACTAGCATATTTATTCACTAGTTAACCATTTTTTTATTGCAAGGGCCCTAGACTACCTCCTCACGCGGTCTACCTCTGACTCGATAGTCATGTTTCTGAGGCACGGTACCGAGCACTCGGTATGAGACGCGATAAGAGGGTAAAGTAGCTCATACCAAAGGCATTGGAGAATCTCTAGAGGCCAAAGCATGTTTTTTTATCACTATAGGCTATTAGCCTTAAGGGCTCTTATGCACCACTTATTGGATCCAATTGGCCAAAAGGGCTTTTTTTTTTACTTTTCATATTTTTTTCATTTTTATGTGTTTTTGTTTTTGTTTTGTTTCCTCTTTTTTTTTTTAAAAAAAAAGGCCACTAGCCTTCCACTTTATTGAGCTAGAAGGGTTCTCAAGGTCACTAAAGGGCTTATCCAAGGCCAAGGGAGAGAGTAAAGACATTTTACAGGGAAAGAGAGACACTAATTCACGCTAAAGGCGAGTCTCGGACAATCGAGGGGTCTATTCGTACGAAGACCTAGGCATCCAAGCTTAAAGCACCCCTAATACTCCTAACGAGCACATAAGACACTCAAGCTAATTCACCCCTACTCAAAAGTCAAGTTCCCAACCTCTAACCTCTAAATTCAAAACATAGCGTCCTTCCTTAATTAGGTGATGCAAAAATCTTTTTTTGATGTTTTTGAAATTTTTTTAAAAAACATTTACATGCAAACTACCAAAGACAAATCCTACATGCAATTCATAAGCTACATGTAAAACTATCATGATATGTAATTATACTACATGCAAGTCTGAGACCTAAAGAGGAGAAGAAGAAAATAAAAAGAAAAGTAAAGCAAAAAGATATATATACAAAGAAACAAAAAGGTAGAAATAGGAGAAAGAGATATACATGTAATATACAAGGAAAACAGTAAACCATGGTGCCTATCATCAAATTTCTCAAGGCAATGAACAATGAAGCACACTCTCCTATCATGCCCCGTAAACCCGACCCAGCAATGCATCATCTCTAAGACGCGTACCCAAAAAGACACCCCAAACCCTATAAAAGAAGCCACATCCCGCGAGCATAATCAAATAGAAACACCCCCCAAACATCAAGGCACCGTCCTCGGTGCAATCATTCAAAACAAGTAAAGGGGGAGCGGGGCAAGAGGAACTAGTCCTCGTCTATGTGAGATGGACCTTCTCCCGAAGGGGGAGGTGGTGGCATGTCTCTCGAAGGGGGAGGGCGCGGCATCGAGCCGTATAAAGCTAAAAGGGCGGGGCCATGAGGCTCCTAACCTCCCGTGTAGCCCGGCGGCCAAGCGCCTTAGGGGTGGGGATAGGCGGGATCACCCATGGGGTTGGAACCCCTCGGGTGCTCGCCAATCATAGGGTGGGTCGTGATGGGGCCAATACGGGTACGTGGGTTAGCGTTCATTCCATCCCGGTACCGCCCCATGTTGAGGATGCCAATTGGGAAAGTTGACATATGGGTCAACATTTCCACTCTCCACCTGGTGATGGTATATAGCATTAGTTTGTACCATCATACCAATCAAGTCTTCTCTCATGCCTTGGATTGTATTCATCATACGATCTTGGTTGAGAGAAAGACTGTAATAGGTCCCCTCGTAGTCAAAAGAGCAGGACGACACTGAGGCACGACGACCGGAACTCGGCTCCTCGTGATGGAGAGGAGGAGCTAAGTTGCCGCGTGCGGCCTGGGCTTCCCCGACGGGGGGCTCAAAAGGGATGAGAAGAATATCAGCATCCTCCCCGTCGCGGTCAAATCCGGTCACCTCTGGGTTTGGTAGGTAACAATGATGACAACCCCTTACCTTCCAAACGAACCGCGCGGGGTCGGAGGTAAAATCAATCCACCCGGCGGCTCTAAGATAGTTCAAATCAAGGCAGGGGTTCTCATCAATAGGAGTCAACAAAGAGAGTTGCTCCCCAAACCCAAGAGCGGAAGCAATGATAGTAACCATGCCCCCACAATGAATATCAGATTTGAATAGTTCCCCACGGCGTATAGCAAGACACTGTTGGAGAAATAGAAATCCGACATTCAACTTGCCCCCAATTTCGTTAGGGTGATGGGCGGCAATGTAGAGTGCACTCACCTCCTCCGAGGCTACCTTACTTGGTTCCTTTTTTGAGAAAATGGCGGTAACCAAGAGGCGGTGAATGTATCTAAGGATGGGGGAATGCATGTGAGATGAGTAACCCGTCTTTGGATCAAAGGGGGCATATCCGGCAATGTCACGCCAAAATACGTTCCTTTGATAGAAGATGAGATATTGACAAGTCTCGGGGTTGCGAATGGCGTTTGAGGCATCACTTTGGAAAATTTCATTAAGCCTCGCCAAAGAGATGCATTGGGGTTGATTGAACAATTGGAAGGATATTTCATACTCCCCCTCATGTCCCTCAACCTCACGTCTCTCGAGAGAGGCTAAGAATTCCAAGGTGAGGCGCTCATACGTCAAAGCGCTAAATGTGTAAAAGCGTTCCATGCCTAAAACAAACAAGGCACACCTTACATCACTTCTTATCCCTAGACTTTCAAGGGTGTCACCAGTGTAAATCTTTGAAGCTTTAATCTTCTGGTGCTTAAGTTCGTCATACCAACGTTTATGTTCGGGGTTGACGAACTTCAGGGTCGGAAGGGTGCCCTTTTAGTTCTTTTGGGAAGAGGAGTAATGGACTATTTTACTTTTTTACGTAAACGAAACATGCTTTGAGTTTACAGAGAATAACTCAACCAAGTAATGATTTTGAGAAATCAAAAGACCACGAGCTCAGCCCAACAAATAAGCACGAAAATAAGGGCACCGACTAAGCCAAAAATCAAAGTAAAAATTAAGGAAAAATGAAAAGAAACTAGAAAAATTAAAAACAAAAGAAACTAGGAAAAATTAGGCTAAAAGGAGTAAGCAACTAAAAAGAAAAGAATGAAAGAAATCACAATAAAATTCCAAAAATCAAATAAAAATCAAAATCTATCAAAATCTACTAGCTAAGTCCACAAGAAGCACCACAATCATCATATATTCGAACTTATAAACCAAATCTAGAAGAAAAATGAAAGTTAGGGTTAGGGTTTTACCTCCCTCTTTAAGAGGGGTGAAGAAATTCCACAATTACGAAAAATGTAGGTTACTTCAAGCTTCAACCGTGTTCCTTAACCTTTTTCTTCAAGAAAAATCCCCAAACTTCAACTTTGAAGTAATGACGAATTTTTAAATATGGGTCTTTTTGAGGAAAGTGGGTTCTTTGTGTAGAGGAGGAGAAAAGATGAAGGTTTGAAGGAATGGAGTGAAAATATTGAGAAATGAAGGAGATATGGAGGTTTGAAGGTTGAGTTTTAATGAAGTTTAGAGAGAGAAAAGGGGGTTTGAAAGAGATGAATGAGTGAATGAGAGTGAAAGGATGAGGGTGATGTGAATATGAGTGAAAGGGAAGTGGACGGATTGGGGGGGTTAATAAAAAAAAACATGTGAAGGTTTTTTTAAAAAAAAAACAAAGATCGCGTGCTGGCAGCTGGAGCGCCCGCTCCAGTCAAAAGGGAGCGCCTGCTCCAGGCTTGGAGCTGGGCGCTCCAGGAACGCTCCGTGAACGCTCCAAGTTCCTGCCTCCTCTTCTTCTTTTTCGTGCACATGGAGCGCCCGCTCCCTTTTCTTAGGAGCGCCCGCTCCGTGCCCCCCTTTGGCTTGTTTGGGGCTCGCTCATCCTTCACTTCTTCCTTACTTAGTCAATTTTTCATGTTTTTCACTCTTCCTCTCATTTCTCTCATACTAAACCTCTTATTTCACTCCTCATTTTTTTGATATATATATATATTTCTTTTTCTCATTTTTTTTCTTTTTCTTTCTTTTTCTCTTTTTTTGTTTATTAATTTTTTTCTTCTCTATTCTTTATTTTTTGAAAAGCTAAGAACCCGGGTTGCCTCCCGTAAGCGCTTCTTTAAAGTCATTAGCTTGACCTCCCTACGATTAAAATTCTCATAGGGGAAGGGGTAGTCATCCAAAGCAATGTGACAAATGTGCTCAATTTGGGTTCCATCGTGGTAGACCTTGAGTCTTTGCCCATTTACTTTGAACGTCCTTTTTTCTTCACTCCACACTTCCACCGCTCCATACGGGAACATTGTTTTTACTTCAAACAGTCTACTCCACCTAGACTTAAGTTTCCCGGGAAAGAGTCTTAGCCTAGAGTTGAAGAGAAGGACCTTGTCTCCTACCTTGAACTCTCTCTTCATTATCCTTCGATTATGCCATGCCTTAGCTCTCTCCTTGTAAATCCTAGCATTTTCATAGGCATCCGGCCTAAGCTCTTCGAGCTCGTGTACATCCAAAAGTCATCTTTCCCCGGATGACTTGAGATCGAAATTCAAAAGCTTGATGGCCCAATATGCTTTATACTCTAACTCAATTGGCAAGTGGCATGATTTGCCATACACAAGCTTGTAGGGGGTTGTGCCAATTGGTTTCTTAAAAGCCGTCCTATAAGCCCATAAAGCATCATCGAGTTTTAATGATCAATCCTTGGAGATCGGTTCACGGTTTTCTCCAAGATGAGCTTCACCTCCCTATTTGACACTTCCGTTTGGCCGCTACATTGTGGATGGTAGGAAAGCCCCATTTTATGATGCACCCCATAAAATTTGACAACGGCGCCAAAATTTGACACGGTCGTTGCACGTGCCAAATTAATAAACCTAACTTAGCCTAATATAGGGTAAGAAAGGGTCGAATCCACGAGGAAGCAAGGATTAATCAAGGGTTGAATGAGATTTAGCGGGCTAAGTCTATTTTTAGTGGTTTTTGATATAAATGATTAACTAATAAATTATGAACGAATTAGCTAATAATTAAACTAAATGATTGGTTTAAACTATAATAATAAAAGGCACTAGGGGTAGGGGAATCACTAGTTAACCGTTAGCTAACCTATATATCAAGCCAAGGGGATTCATTAGGGTCGATTAAGGGACTAAGTTACTCTCTCGAGCTTATTAGGAGGACTTAATCAACCAATTTTACCTATTCTCATGGTGAAGTCAACCTATTGACTAGCCTAAGGTCAATCAAAAGCTTCATCTCTCAATCCTTCATTTTTGATCTCCAAATCAAGTTCAAATGGTGATCAATCAATTAAACAAGGCAATTAAATAAGCTAGACAACCTAGTCTCACCTAAGTCTAACCCCCAAGCTTGACTTTTAAGGTCACCTAATGATCACCTAGGTCATCCCCTTCCCCTAGCTAGTAGACTACTCACTAGCCATAAAAAGGTATAATAAAAAGCTTCAAACACATATATGAACCAGCAATGGTGAAAATCAACATAAGTAAGCTAATCTTCAACTAATCACTACTAATCAAATGCTAAACCAAAATAAAACAAATATGAAAGCAAATAAAGAGAAGAGTAAGAAGAAATACTCAAAATGGGATGGAAATCAAATGATAATCTCCATTGAAATAGCTTCAAAGCTTCAATTCTCAAATTCTAGATCTAGTTTATCTCTCTAACTTCTACTTCTCTCTCTAAAACTCTCTCTAATTAAACGAATTAATCTCTAAAAATTAAAAGCATCCTTAGGATTATTACAAAATTGGTTTTATACCCCGTAGAAATAAGGGCAAAACTGTAAAAGACGAAACAAAAATAAGGAGACTGGGCCATGGAGCGCTCCAGCGTCGCTCCAAGCCACTGGCATCTTGTCTTCGTTTCTTCATATATGAAGCGCCCGCTCGTCTTCCTATAGAGTGCCCGCTCCCCTGTTTGGAGCCTCTTCCTTGCTTGTCTATCTTCAAAACTCTCCAAGAAAATATTAGATGGTGGAGGGGGTATGCATATGCAAATGAAATGACCTATATGCAACCTAACTATATGCAAATGAACTAAACCTAAATGCTAAGCATGAGATTATAAGAAATGATAAAAAGGGAAAGAAAAGGAAACTAAATGGCCTAAAATGCATCCAAATGCCCAAAAACTAAATGCAAATAAGTGAATCTAAAGTCCACTTATCAGTCAGTATCTTCACACATGGTTCGAATTACATCACTTGGTGGCTATAAGGAAGGCATTACATCTCTACTCTTTTAAAAGAGAGAACTTGGGAGTATGTAGCTTATGAACAGTGAATTGACTATTTTGCCCATCTACATAGTTTTACTATTTTGCCCTTGTACATCCACATGTTCAGCTTGTTCTTCCTCTCCCGTATTCACTTTCTCTCTCTCTCTCCTCCTCCTATGCTCTCTCCTCCAGTCTTCAGTTCACTCAAAAATCCTCTCGTTTTCTCCCCCGGCTTCATTCATCAATGTTTCAGGTGAATTTCCGCTTTGAAACTCACAGGAAAAAATGGCTGCCATTCTTAACCCTCAACATCACCGCTCAATTTCCATCAGCATAACTCGCCTAATTCAAGAATTTCATGTGCCACAACAATTTGCAGATCGTCAATTTCATCACTGGCCAAAACGACAATAATTCTCTCTCTCTCTCTCTCCTTGTCTGTCTCTCTCTCTCTATCCAATTTAGTTTTGTAAACACTTTTGCCCTAATTATTAGGTTTGTCGAGGAATGCTCCTAATCGTTTATCCTTGCCGATCGGTCGCAGCGGGGATAAGCTTGTGAAGAGGCGAGTTCTGGTTTCGAAATTTAGGTGAATTTGATATAATTTTTCTGAATTTATGAGCAACTGATTTTTTTTGTTAAATTTTTGTGGTTTGTAGGTGAGTAAAGTGCTTTTTTGAAAGTTTTTTGATATATCTCGCTTTCGATTCCCATTGTTTCTACACTTCCTCCATCGTTGGTAACTGATTACTCTGAATTGTTTCTCGCTTACGTTTAACTGATTACTCTGAAAAATTTGTGGATTCTTCTTTTATCATGGAGAGAGAAGCAACTTGATTGTCTGGTTTTTATTACTTACATACTTTATCAGCTTATTAAGGGTGTAGTTTTCAACTTATTTTGATGAATAACTTCTTTCAAAACAAAGTAAGTTCAAGTAAGTTCGAGTAAGTTTAGGTGAGCTTATATAAGTACCAATTAGTTTGGATAAGTTTATATAAGGCCCAATGACTTTAGATGAGTTAGTTAAGATAATTGATAAGCTTAGGAAGTTAATTCTTATGAATAGAGCTCACCCTAACACTAATCACTTTTAAACCATTAGATGTAGAGGATTTTGATTCATGTTGTGTTGCTTCAAATCCCATGTCAAAACCCCTAATTTAGCAGTTATTTATTTATTTGAATAATGAAATTGGTATATACTACCTGTATACCATGAGGAGGTTTGCTTTTCCTTACCATTATCATGGATCTTATACGGCTGTTTGATTGCCAGACCAGCTATCAACTTTTTCTAAAATATTTCTAATGAATCTGGCAGGTTGAGGACAACAAAATCTTGTTCGTGTTCCACCATCGGCATGCTTGGTATCAGTTTGTGACTGTTATATTTTGTCATGCGAATTGGTAAGCTTTCAAAGCTGTAATTATTTTTAATTGTTAGCCCCAAGCCATTGATGTGTAGAGTGTCTAGAGTTTAATTGTGTGTTTTATTTTATTAAACAGTCCCACCCCATCTTACATGCAAACTTTTCTTTCCGTTCATTTTTTGTAAGACAATTGGATAGTGAAGAATGTTGACTATAGTGTGAATGTCTTGTGTTTGCATATTATGAGATTTGGAGTATTTCACCACTACATGCGCAGGAAAGCTCGTGCAAGAGGAAGAAGTTAGCTTCGCATTATGGCTCTCATATATACTAATAGGTGCTGGTGCTGGTGCTGGTGCTGGTGCAAACACTAGTTTCTTAATTGGTTGGTTTCCCCAAGAAACACTTTCTGTTGGAGCCTCTGATGCTGTTTTTGGGTTGTTTTGCAATGGCCCTTGTGAAGGTAATTCTGAGTTGTGAGTGTTTAATTTAGCAGGCCAAGCCCTATTGTGCTTGTGTCGTTCCTAGATGCTTGCAGATGTCAGTGGATCAGAGAAAGAGCCTTTAAGTATTTATATTAGGCCAATTCGCGATAGAAAAGGTGAGAAGCTCTGATTCTCCTTTATTTACAACATTCATACTTACCTTTAGGGAAAATAGAATTCTAATTCTACCTGTTCAACTTGTCATGATACATACGAAAAATATTATTTTCATAATTTCGAATTACAAAGGACCTGTAAACGAAAATGCTTTGCTAGGTTATGAAATTTTGTTCTGTTGAAAACATTATGGTTTTTGTATGATACCTTCAGCCACCAAATGATATCCAATTAGTACATTCATGGCTTGACCTACAAATTATCTGTTTGTATGGGACTTCTCTGAATATAACATATTTTTTTAACTTTGTTGTCTTCTCCCTAATTTCCAAAATCTTTGCTTCTGTGGATGCTGACTCTTATCTTTGTAAATTTTTTGACGTAATTGATGCACCCTTTGAAGTAATGTTTAGTTCTTCGGGAACATCTAAAAGAAAAGGCTCTGATGACATGATGCACACGTAATTTTTTACATGTATTCTTCTGTGACGCTAGGTGATGGAAAAAACTCGAGCATTAACTGGTTGTAGAATGGCGTCGTCGGAACCAACTCATTACAGAGCTCGAGTCACATTGCACACATATTAGGCACTTTGGTTGGAGTAGTTTTGCTATGGTTACTCAGCAAGGTTTTGTCGAAAAAAGGTTGCTTGAGAAGCCTAACTATAGCAGTTTACAAATATCGCTATGAAATGCAAACAAAACCACTTGTAGCATAAGTGCTCTTTCTATATTATTACATACTGATTGCTTAATATTTCTGTATACATCGAGGGTGGGTGGTGTTGGGTTTTTATCTAGAAGTCTCAGATACCTTGGGGTTGAGCTAGGAAGTTGTATCTTCATTTACACGACAGGTAATTGTCGCGTTGTGAATTTCCTTATAAATGTCTCATGGTGGTTCAACGCTTCTAGTGGGGTGAGGGGAATTCTTACCTGCAAATTGACTATGTGTGATTTGTTGCATTTGATATATATCATAGACCGGCCATAAAAACAACCAGACCTAGACCTGTTTTAAAGCCCACTCTGCTAGGCATTTAAACTTTCGTAAGTTTATAGCTTTGAAAATCATGTTTGATTGGTTGCATTTGATATTAATCATTTCGGACTTTCTCATTGTTTCTTTAACTCTTTATTTCCGTTGGGTGTTATTGGTGTTGGGAAGAGGTATATGATGAGTTGCAATGCGCTACCATATACTCTCTCTCTTTCGATTAGTAGTTTGGTAGTTAACGTGTTACATGATTAGACATAGTGATTAGTGATTAATAGATTAGGGATGACAAGTTGTTCTGTTTTACATCTTTGTCTCTCTCACTGCAAACTCGCGTTTTCCCATCTCTCCAGTGAGATGAAGGTACACATGTACATTGCTTTTTATACGCTTTGGTGTTTCTTTAGTGTATCTTAACCTGTTAGCTTATTTCTCGTGCTATCTTTGCAGGTGCATTTGTGAAAATTGGACTCATTTCAAAGCGTGAAGCTGATATTTCATCTAATGCAGATAATTTCAAGGATGAGGAGCTTCAATGGATGAAGCCCTGAATTCTCGTGCATCTAAACACTTTTGAAATCTCCAGTACATGGAAATCTGAAGTTCAAGAGTCGACAAGATTCGTTTTTGGAACCACATGGTGCTGGAAATGGTGTTGTATAGAGGCCTGATGATCCCAAGGGTTATTTATTGATGGTGTAATCTGGTCTTGTTGCTAGACAAATGTGATTGTTGTACTCTATTTTAAACTCTATTTTAATTGTTAATCTTTATTTTAATTGTTTTAGAGTTTGATGAACTATGTTTGTGACTGTCTTGTTCTAAAATTATTCATGTATGTGATTGTTGTACTTGACTTGAGAGGACACACAATATATGGTCCTTTTTTCCATGACAAGCTAACTACTGTTACATTATTTGTATGTTTTTGTAATGAAGTGAGATTTGATGAACAAAATTAAGAGAAGAGGTAGATCTGGAACTGATTATCACTTAAAACACAGTGATGCTATAAATCATTTGAGAGGTTAGAGTGCTTGATTATCCATTAATTTTATGATTAGTAAATAAAACATCGGGGTAGCGCGCTTGTAGCGCGCGGTACAACAACTAGTCTAAATAAAAGCTTCAAATTTTTACTAAACCAGAGAATAGTGTCATAATCCATTTTAGCCTCCAAGAACTTGGTGATTTTTCTTTCGTATACAAAGCAACACAATTCCCCACGCACATAAGCCATTGCTAGCAGCTCGATCGCGTAGGAAGCTAGCTAGTATCAGGCAAGCTTTTAGGGTTCATAATTTGTATACTTTTGTGCAAGTTTTTACTTTAATAACAAGTAAACAATTATTTTTTTTTTATTTTTTTTTGACATAACTACACAAGAAAATTATGCATTAAGAAAAACGCAATCATACAAACTAAAGAATGAAGAGCAAGAAAGCCTTTACTACAAAAGCTTGCAAGCTCATGCATTCTGAGTAACTAATACATAGAAGGAACAAACCTAACAAACATAAAGCTGCTAATACGGTGTAGAAGGACATCATAACATGGAACTTCATCATATGATGGAGGGGCTGTAAGAAAACCACATTAATTGTCCTTAACTTAGTAAGCAACCCGATGGTACAAAATAATGGCGAGAGACACATCCTTGAACATTCTTGAAATCGGAAAGACAAACGAAGAGGTAAGAGGGTATATCGTCCATAGGCAAATTGAACAACTAACTTGGCCGAGCCATAATGCTCGCTACTCGAGCATTCCCAATGACCTTCTGTAGACGACTAAGATTCTATGCTCACAAGAATCATAGAACGATGCAACTTGAACAAGTGATGCGTTGAAGTTATTCGCCAATCTTAGGCGATTTTTGTATGGTTTTGTGAGTCGGTTTGTGTTTAGAGTTCGGGTTTTGGTTTGGTTTGGTGTGGTGTTAAAGAGGTCTAGAGAGTCGTGTCCCAAGTTTTGGTGTTTGTCTTGATCGTGCAGCATTCTATAATTCTCCGAAGCATCAAGTCACTCAACTTCCTAGCGGCACATCATCTCGAAGCCTTCCGAAGTCCTTTAAGCTTCCGAGCCAAGCTCCAAGTCTTCCGATTCCGAGCTTCGAGCATCGAGCCATTGCAGCGGCCAAGCCACCAAGAAAGATCCTGCTGGGCAATCCAAGGCTTTCTTCCTTCCCCTTTCCCTTTTTATGTTAGAGCTTTTAAGAAAGGCGGGGCAATAGCCTATCGCGAGTCGCGATAATGGTCGCGGGTGGCGACCTAGCACTGCCGCCCACCTCTCTTTTCTTTTATCTTTCCTTCTACGGATGGTTTTTGGCTTATGTTTTTTGGATCGTCTTTATTTGTAGTGAGAAAAGGAGAACAACAGAGTACTTAGGTTCCATTTCTAGGGTTTAAAACACTAACAACTCTTATAAATCTTTCGTGTAATCCATGTATGCTCTAGCGTAAACTTGTTCTTGGATCCGGTTAGTTGAAGCTTTCAACTCTTGTATGTGAGCTCTTGTTCTTCTCATCTCCTTTGGTTATTGTAAGGTCTCTTGAGCTCATTTCATTAATATTTGCATAATCTTGCTAAGAGTACTACTAGTGTTGTGTAAATGATCAAATTCTAGAGTTAAGAACATATTCGGTTAGTTATGTCCTTAGTTCTTTGGTAGCACACTAGATGTTTGTTGTAATGCTGATTTTTGCTTCAAGTACTTAGAGAGATTTTACTTATTGCTTGAATGTTAATGCTTCATTATCATTAGTAATCCTATTGTGCCTCGGTTCTAATACTACTATTGGTGTCAACTTAAATGCTATTTGTTTGAGTTAGGTGATAGTAAGAGGGGGTTCAAACCACGTTGATCGTGTTTTTTTAACCACAATCTAGGAGGTTAGAAGCTTAGACTTCTCAATAGGTGGCAAAAAGGGGAGTAATATTTATGAGTTCCGTGATCGATACTTTGGTTGAAAGTGGATGTTAATCGAGTCCAAGATTCTTTTTCATTGATTTAACTTACAACATTTATTGGTTAATCTCTATAATTGTAGTCCTTGTTCCTAAGCAAACACCCCCATTGGTTACGTGATTCCTTGAAGACTCTAGGGGTTTGATTCCGCTACTTATACACTTGCACTTTGCTCCCTGTGGATACGATCCTTACTTCCGCTATACATTCAATTGTTAAGGAAAGAAAGTTATTCTATTTGGTTAGGAGTTTACGGCAACTTCACACCAAATTTTGGGAGGTTAGAAGCTTAGAATTCGCAATAGGTGGCAAAAAGGGGAGTAATGTTTATGAGTTCCGTGATCGATACTTTGGTTGAAAGTGGATATTAATCGAGTCCAAGATCCTTTTTCATTGATTTAACTTACAACATTTCTTGCTTAATCTCTATAATTGTAGTCCTTGTTCCTAAGCAAAACCCCCCCATTGGTTACGTGACTCCTAGAAGTTTGATTCCGCTACTTATAGACTTGTACTTTGATCCCTGTGGATACGATCCTTACTTCCTCTATACATTCAGTTGTTAAGGAAAGAAGGTTAATTCTATTTGGTTAGGAGTTTACGGCAACTTCACACCAAATTTTGGCGCCGTTGCTGGGGAGGAAGGTGTACTAGTTTGTGTTTAGCGTATTTTATTATTGATTGTATTGCTTGTTTTATGGTTTATGGTTATTACTCGTGCTACTAACCAACAACCCTTGCAATACGATCCGGATTTGGAATTAACTCTTTTCAGGTTGAGAAGGGAATTGCGGGAAAACTTCAGGGAGCTTCCTTTTTCTATGGAACTAGAATAAGAGATGCCTCCGAGAGTTGAAAAACGCACATTACAGGAGGTCACAGCTCCGAACCTTGATCAGCAACCCCTATGCATAACATTTCCAGAAGAAGAAGAAGAAGGGTAAACTTTTCAGCTGAAATCGGGGTTCATACATTTACTTCCAACATTCTATGGGCTAAATGAGGAGGATCCGAACAAGGACCTTTCTGAGTTCCATGTGGTTTGCAGCAGTATGAAGCCTAGCGGGGTGTCGGAAGAGAAGGTGAAACTCAAAGCCTTCACGTTCTCATTAAAAGGAGCAGCGAATGACTGGTTATACTACCTTCCACCGGGTAGCATATCCACATGGGCTGATTTAAAGAAAGCTTTTCTCGGAGCCTATTTTCCGACTTCAATGTCTTATGTGTTGAAGAAGGAGATTAGTAACATCGAGCAAAATAACAATGAAACCTTTTATGAGTATTGGGCGAGATTCAGGAAGTTATGTGCTAGTTGTCCATACCACGGTTATTCTGATGAAGATCTAGTACTTTACTTCTACAATGGGCTATGTGATGAAGATGCTAGGATGTTAAATGCAGCGAGTGTTGGCTCTATCATTAATAAAACTGCACAAGCTGCTAAAGATTTGATGAATGATTTGGCTGAAGGCTCAAGGCAGTTTACTAGAAAATCAGGGGCTCGTCGAGTGGTATCCGAGGGTTCCACTTCTTCTAAGTTGGAGGACCAAGTACAAGCTTTAACATCCATGATGAGGGAGTACCTAGTTAAAGAGAAGACACACACGTGAAGGCTTGTGGTATTTGTTCATCAGATCATCCAAATGATTGATGTCCTCATCTGCGGGAAGAAGGCAGTGAGGAGGTAAAGGAGGCCGGTTTTCAAGGCTAAGGTTTCCAAAAGCGTTATGATCCATATTCCAACACCTATAATCCGGGGTGACGAGATCATCCTAATTTAAGGTATGGAAGTACATCTGGGAATCAACCGCCACACCATCAATTAAACCGTCCACCACCACCTTACCAACGACCACCGGAGCAAGGAGCAAGGAGTTCCATATTTCCGGCTGCAAGGCCAAGCACAGGGATCAAGTTCTGGCATGTCAACGGAGGATATGATTAATGCTTTAACTAAAAATGTGACTAACATGCAGGGAAATATGGTCCAATTTCAGGAGGAAACCCGATCGAGTATAAAGAACTTAGAGAAGCAACTGAGCCAAGTCTCAGGATCAGTGGGCAGGCTAGAGGCCCGTGATCCGGGTAAGCTACCGTCACAAACGGAGCTTAACCCCAAGAAACATGAAAGTGCCATCACTCTACGGAGTGGTAAGGAGTTAAAAGGTAATGAAAAGGCAATTGTGAGCGAGAAGGAGATGGAGGAAGAGGTAGTTGTTCCTGAGCCGGTGCCTGAAGCCGAGCCATTGCCATCCACATCAGGAGAACAAGATAAGAAACAACCACTTCCACCCTATGAGCCAATTCCACCATTTCCCGAGGCACTAAAAGATACTCGACAGAAGGAAGGTGAGGACATTTACGAAGTCTTTCGTAAGTGTGAGGTAAACGTTCCCCTTTTAGATGCTTTAAAACAAATTCCTAGGTATGCTAAATTCCTCAAAGAAATGTGTACCATAAAAAGAAAGCAAAGATCAAGGGGAGTGCATAAGGTAAAAGTAAGTGAACATGTATCCACGATGTTACAAAAGAAACTACCTCCAAAATGCAGTGATCTGGGCATGTTCACAATACCATGTGTTATAGGAAACACCAAGTTTCGAAGAGCCATGCTTGATTTAGGTGCCTCAATTAATGTAATTCCTTATTCTTTGTATGAGTCCTTAAAGCTTGGTATCTTATATGAAACAGGTGTTGTGATTCAGTTAGCTGACCGTTTCAATGCTTATCCTAAGGGAATAGTAGAGGACGTGTTAGTTAAAGTTGAAAAGTTAATCTTTCCTGCTAATTTTTATGTCCTTGACATGGAACATGATAAACATGCAACTCCTATCTTATTAGGTATGCCATTTTTAAAATCCGCAAGGACTAAAATTGATGTGCATAGTTGATGCTTGACTATGGAATTTGATGGAAATATGGTAGAGTTTAATATTAATGATTCCATGAAATTCCCGAGTGATGATCACTCGTGTTATTCCATAGATGTTGTTGATGCTATTTCACAGGAAGTGTTCGAGATGGATGGTGAGGACGAACTTCAAGTAGCTCTTGAAAATAGTATGGATAATGAAAATGTTGAATATGTTTTGAGTGCTAACTTTCAGGAGGCGGTTCAGGCTTTGGAGGAATATGAAAAACTTCCTATCGTTCCCTTTTCTAAAGGGCCGATACCACTAACCGTCCCTCCGGACAAGCTTTTACCATCTATTGTGCAGGCACCTACTGTGGAGATGAAATCACTTCCCGAGCATCTTAAGTATGCATTTCTTGGTGATGAAAATACTTTGCCAGTGATTATATCGAGTAAGTTAACCAAGGAACATGAGGAGAAACTTATCAAAGTGCTGAAGGAACATCGAGAGGAAATTGGATGGACTATTGCAGACATTAAGGGAATAAGCCCTACCACCTGTATGCATCGAATTCTATTGGAAGACGGTGCAAAACCGGTGAGACAGCCTTAGAGACCGCTAAATCTACCTATGATGGAGGTGGTGAAAGCCAAGATTTTGAAATTACTCCAAGCAGGTATGATTTATCCTATTTCTGATTGTGAATGGGTTAGTCCCACTCAAGTCGTGCCTAAGCAGTCTGGAGTAACAGTTGTTGAAAATCAAGATGGAGAGTTAGTGCCCACTCGTATTCAAAACGGGTGGTGGGTTTGTATTGACTACCGTAGATTGAATGCGGTAACGAGAAAAGATCATTTTCCATTGCCATTCATAGACCAAATGTTGGAAAGATTAGCTGGACATTCATTTTATTTCTTCTTAGTTGGCTATTCAGGCTATTTTCAAGTGGCAATAGCACCGGAAGATCAGGAGAAGACCACATTCACGTGTCCTTTTGGCACGTTTGCGTATAGACGCATGTCTTTTGGGTTATGTAATGCCCCCGCTACTTTCCAAAGATGTATGGTAAGCATTTTTTCGGAGTATATCGAGCAATTCGTAGAAGTTTTCATGGATGATTTTACCGTGCATGGAAACTCCTTCGATAATTGCTTAGATCATTTGACTTTAATGCCTAAACGATGTATTGAAACTAATCTTGTTTTGAACTCCGAAAAATGTCAGTTTATGGTCGAGCAGGGCATTGTTTTAGGTCATGTAGTCTCTGAAAAGGGTATTGAAGTTGATAAAGCGAAAATTGACATTATTCATTATTTACCTTATCCGACTAACGTGCGAGAAATTCGATCGTTTCATGGACATGCAGGATTTTGTCGCAGGTTCATTAAGGATTTCTCGAAGATTTCGTCTCCTTTATGCAGGTTGTTGCAGAAGAATGGTTATTTTGTGGTCGATGAAGCTTGCAAAAGAGCATTTGATGAGCTGAAGAGGAGGCTAGTTTTTGCTCCTATAATCCAACCCCCAGATTGGTCCAAGCCCTTTGAGATAATGTGCAATGCAAGTGATTACGCGGTAGGGGCTGTGCTTGGGCAAAGAGTGGGAAGGATGCCTCATGCCATTTATTATGCATCCATGACATTGAATGAAGCGCAGCGAAATTACCCCACCACAGAAAAGGAGTTATTAGCTGTGGTCTATGCTCTTTAGAAGTTTCGATCTTACTTACTCAGCACCAAAGTAATTGTTTATACGGATCATGCAGCCCTTCGTCATCTAATGACAAAGAAGGAAGTCAAGCCGAGATTAATAAGGTGGATTTTGTTGTTAAGTGAGTTTGATTTGGAAGTAAAATATAAGAAGGGAAAGGAGAACCTGGTTGCAGATCACTTGAGTCGATTGGTATCATCATATGATCTAGAGCCTAGTTCGGAGAAGCCGTGGAAGGAACCAATCCGAGAGGAAGGAGGATTTGTTTGCTCTTGGATGCTCACACCCATGGTATGCTCATATTGTGAATTATCTTATTTCTAACCGTTTTCCTTCTCATTTCTCAAAAGCACATAAAGACAAGCTGAAGAGTGATGCTAGATGGTATGCTTGGGGTGATCCTTACTTATGGAAGCATTGTTCGGATCAAGTGATAAGAAGGTGCATCCCGGATGAAGAGGTAACTTCTATTCTCACTTTTTGTCATTTCCACGCTTGTGGAGGGCATTTTGGAGCAAGGAGGACAGCTAGCAAAATACTTGATTGTGGATTCTTCTGGCCTACTTTACATCGAGATTCATATCTCTTTTGTAAGACTTTTGATAATTGTCAAAGAGTTGGAAATATTTCCGAAAGGAATGAAATGCCCCAATTTTCTATCTTGTATTGTGAAATTTTTGATGAATGGGGCATTGAATTTATGGGGCCTTTTCCAAACTCTATTGGTTTTCAATACATCTTACTTGCAGTTGACTATGTCTCAAAGTGGGTGGAAGCCAAGCCCATTGGAACTGATGATACTAAGGTGGTTGCGGATTTTGTGAAGTCTAACATATTTTGTAGGTTCGGGATTCCACGAGCCTTGATTAGTGATAAAGGAGCACACTTTTGCAACCGGGTCATAGGAGCATTCCTGAAGAAGTATCATGTGACCCACAAGACGTCCACAGCATACCATCCACAAACAGATGGTCAAGCGGAGGTTTCGAATCGAGAAATCAAATCCATTCTTGAGAAAACAGTGAATCCAAGTAGGAAGGATTGGAGTTTGCGGTTGGAGGATGCATTGTGGGCCTATAGGACAGCTTACAAGACACCTATTGGTATGTCCCCATACCGGTTGGTGTTTGGAAAGACGTGTCACCTTCCGGTGGAGCTCGAGCACCAAGCATATTGGGCAATAAAGAGCTGTAACATGAATATTGATGAAGCCGGGCTACATAGGAAGTTACAGCTTCAAGAGTTGGAGGAAATCCGGAATGAATCCTATGAGAATGCGGCAATCTACAAGGCTAAGACGAAGGCATGGAATGATAAGCTAATAATAAGGAAGGAACTCAAAGTTGGTCAAAGAGTTCTTCTTTTTCAATCCCGTCTACGCCTCTTTCCAGGAAAGCTCCGTTCTCGTTGGATTGGGCCGTTCATTATCACAAAAGTATTTCCCCATGGAGCTGTGGAGATCATGAGTGAAGCCACATTAAAGGTTTTTAAGGTGAATGGGCAGCGGTTAAGCCGTACTTTGAAAGTTTTCAGCAAGCAGGGCCGAGGATGTTCCTCTCGGTGACCTGAGTATGGATGAGTCTTTGAGGTTTGCAACGTCGTGTTGAAGACGTTAAATAAACGAGTCATGGTGTATATAATTTTATAAAGCTAGTTTCTTTCTTTGTTTAATAGGATTTTACGCTTGTTGGTTGTGCTTTTTGCAGGAAATCCATGGAGCACTCATAAAGTGAGTTTGAGAGGTTTGAGAATAACGAGAAGCTTGTGTGAATGTTGGCTCGTGATTCAAGAATTGCAAGGTTTGAGAGAATCGAGCTTTGATTGCAAGACCTATGAGCGTGAAAGAAATGAAAAAGAGCGAAAAGGAGGACAAGAGTGAGGAGGGAGTGGTAGACTTGAAGACATGATAAGAACAAGGAGGCAAGAAAGAAAGAAAAAAAAGAGAAGAACGAAGCAGGTTCCAGTTCGCTACGGGGCACTGTCCCGCTCCCTTTTTCTTTGCAAAACTCGACATAACCCCCTCCCCTTTCATTTCACTCGTCCCTCACCACTCTCACACCATCCTCCTTCTCACTCTAACTCTCGCTCACACCTTCTCACAACCTCCAATCTCCCTCAATAAATCCCTCAATCTCCCTCATTTTCTTCAAATCCTAACATAATCTTTCTCTCCACACTCACATTACTCACCTTCTTCACAAAAATTCTGAAATTCTTCATATTTCTACAAACCCTAGAATTTGGGGGTTTTCATTTGGAGCAAGTTTCACCACAATTGGAGCTTGGAAATTCATTTTTGAAGATCAAGGAAGCTTTCTTCAACCTCCATTGTCCTTCATTTCCACAAAACAACCAACTTTTGGGGTATAAATCTCTTTTCCTAATACTCTTTGTTCTTGGTTAAAATTCTTATCCTTGCTTGCCAATAAGAGTATTTAGTGTCATTAATGGTTGTTGGTTGTTTAGTGTCATTCTTGGTTGTTGTTGTTCATAGTTGTTGATTGAAATTGTCGTGTTAGTTGTGTGTTTGGAAGTTGTTGATTGGGAATTGAAGAAGTTTTATTGAAGAATTGTGATAGTGTTTAGAATTGTTTAGTGAGGGTAAAGAAGAAAAACAAGTGTCAAAAAAATGAGCAAAAGAGCCCGAACCTCCACTCCAAGTAGTTCTACAGGACCCCTCCCTGCCATTAATGCCCAAGGCCTTAAGAAACTTTTAGTAGGGATGCTAAGAGACGTTGGGATAGACTAACAAGACCGGGCAGGACAATCCAAGAAACCAAATTTGTTGACATGTCTACCTTAGAACAACTAGGGTTGCTAGAGTCTGTGGAAGTACTTCTCGAAAAGGTTGGACTTAATTTATTTATTTTCAAACGAGCAAGAACCTACGAGAGATACACCCTAGAATTTCTAGCCACATTGGAGAACCATGAAGGGGGTGAGGATGAGGAGCCTTATATCACTTTCCACCTTAATGATCGTGCATATACAATGACCTATTCTGAGATCAAAACGGCGTTTGGGTGGGATTATGAGCCTGATGACGCATTCTTAGAAACCGAGAATTTCATCAATGCTGTTTTTTGGTATAAATTCACTGGTGGGCAGCAATGGCATAGCAGGTTGAAAAATAGTGGTATCCCCCACCCCGCTCTTCGTTTTGTGCATCGGTTTCTCTCCATGACCGTATTTTGCCAAGGGGAGCCCATTAACCTTCCCGACTTTGACCTTAAATGTCTTTGGGCTATGACTAGTGAGGGGGAAGGCATTCCTGATTGGGTGAGCGTGTGGGTGACAATTGCCTAGCCCAATCGGCGGAGGGGAAGACCTCGGGAAAATTGAGCATGGGGGTATGATCATACTCCTAGTCACATACATAGGAGTTCAAGTGCCCACTGATAAAGGGAAGCCCATCTTTGACCCTTTGGGCTAGGACGCAGAGCGTTTTTCACGGGGTACCAACATCTATGGTGTCCACCAGTTACAAACAGCAGCAATGTTATGGTCCAAACATGTAAGAGGGGCAACTAGGTATGTATGGTTATTTGGGGCTCATCATGTGAAGTATATGGTCTTACCGCAAGAGTAGACGACCATTACTGTGAACACTACAGTGGAGCAGCTCTTTTTACCTCCTGATGAGGAGTATAGGCAGGGGGTAGAGGAAGAATTGGGTATCCAAGTAGCGCCAGCACCTCCCAAGCACCATCATCATCATCAGCAGCCAGAAATGATTCCACCCCCATTCCAGGCTCAGGTAATGCAGAGGCTAGACACTTTTGAGGGTGAGTTGGGTGATTTACAGGAGAGGTACTATGGGATGGAAGACACCATGTATATCATGAGTTCAATGGTCTCGGCCATGAACACTTTCTTTGTGTCGCGATACCCCCATGGTGGACCGGAAAACCAAGAAATTGGGTACACCGATCCCTCTTCTGATATTGAGATGGCGCGCGCCATACGCCGCCAAGAGAGAGAGGCTAGGAGGACTGCCCGACGAGGTGAACACGGGCGTCCCTCCGGCTCCTAGAGATTTCCCTCCATTTCCCTTCCCCACTTATTCTTTTTGTCCTTTCCACATTGAGGACAATGTGCCTTTTAAGTGTGGTGGTGGAGGATATTTTTATTTCGCATTTGATTTTAGTATATTTTGAGCTTTGCTTTGTAATTTGATGTAAATTTTTTTTTAAAAAAAAGGGAGAAAGAGAAAAATAATGGAAAGAAATCCCGCTGAGTTCAAAACTCGCAAGGGCGGGCGACTCGGGCAAAATTGGGAGGCCCCATAGGTTGAAAACCCGAAAGGGTGGCCTATGCAAAAAAGTGGCTTATCATGAGCGGGTGAGGAAGTGAGCCAAAAGAAAAGAGAGATAAAATGAATATAAAGCTAGGATGAAAACCTGAAAGGGCGCCTAGGCAAAATGAGAGAAAAGAAAAGAGAGAAAGAAAAACAAATTTGTGTATTCATCTCATTTGCCGGTGTTGGCGTCATAAGTGGGGCGACATTGGAGTTTTTTTTTTTCTTTCAGGGTTAGGCTAGGCTTAAGTCTTGTGTCTTCGAAAGCGATGACGTGTTTCTTTCTTTTTTGGCTCCTTTTTGGTGTTGTTCGAGTGTGTATTGGGTGAAGCGTGGGGGAGTCATCGAGTCCTTAGCGTTTAATCTTTCAAAGCATTTTGGGTTGGTAGATTTATGAAGGTGATTGTTAAAACTCGATTTCTGAAACTTTTCGGAATTTGAGTTTGATTTGTAGAGTATTCTTTTAGGGCATTGAGTGGGATATACTTCTTTTTGTGTAATCCCAAGTTTAGATGGTTGGGATTTGGTAGCTTGGACGGTTTGGAGTGGAGCAATAAGGGGATATGTAGCTTGGTGCGTGTTGTAACTTGTCGGTCTTTTTCCCTTTTATTTTGTGTTACTCGAGGTCGAGTAAGGTCTAAGAGTGGGGGAATTTGATGCGTTAAAGTTATTCGCCAATCTTAGGCAATTTTTGTATGGTTTTGTGTGTCGATTTGTGTTTAGAGTTCGGGTTTTGGTTTGGTTTGGTGTTAAAGAGGTCTAGAGATTCGTGTCCCAAGTTTTGGTCTTTGTCTTGATCGTGCATCATTCTATCATTTTTCGAAGCATCAAGTCACTCAACTTCCTAGCGGCACGTCATCTCGAAGCCTTCCGAAGTCCTTTGAAGCTTCCGAGCCAAGCTCCAAGTCTTCCGATTCCGAGCTTCGAGCATCGAGCCATTGTAGCGGCCAAGCCACCAAGGAGGATCCTGCTGGGCAATCCATGCCTTTCTTCCTTCCCCTTTCCCTTTTTATGTTAGAGCTTTTAAGAAAGGAGGGGCAATAGCCTATCGCGAGTCGCGACGCTGGTCGCGGGTCGCGACCGGTTGCCCGCGAGTCGCGACCGGTTGCTCGCGAGTCGCGATAGTGGTCGCGGGTCGCGACCTGGCACTGCCGCCAACCACTCTTTTCTGTTATCTTTCCTTCTACGGATGGTTTTTGGCTTATGTTTTTTGCATCGTCTTTATTTGTACAGATAGAAGGAGAACATCAGAGTACTTAGGTTCCATTTCTAGGGTTTAAAACACTAACAACTCTTATAAATCTTTCGTGTAATCCATGTATGCTCTAGCGTAAACTTGTTCTTGGATCCGGTTAGTTGAAGCTTTCAACTCTTGTATGTGAGCTCTTGTTCTTCTCATCTCCTTTGGTTATTGTAAGGTCTCTTGAGCTCATTTCATTAATATTTGCATAATCTTGCTAAGAGTACTACTAGTGTTGTGTAAATGATCAAATTCTAGAGTTAAGAACATATTCGGTTAGTTATGTCCTTAGTTCTTTGGTAGCACACTAGGTGTTTGTTGTCATGCTGATTTTTGCTTCAAGTACTTAGAGAGATTTTACTTATTGCTTGAATGCTAATGCTTCATTATCATTAGCAATCCTATTGTGCCTCGGTTCTAATGCTACTATTGGTTTGAACTTAAATGCTATTTGTTTGAGTTAGGTGATAGTAAGAGGGGGTTCAAACCACGCTGATCGTGTTTGTTTAACCATGATCTAGGAGGTTAGAAGCTTAGACTTCTCAATAGGTGGGAAAAAGGGTAGTAATGTTTATGAGTTCCGAGATCGATACTTTGGTTGAAAGTGGATATTACTCGAGTCCAAGATCCTTTTTCATTGATTTAACTTACAACATTTCTTGCTTAATCTCTATAATTGTAGTCCTTATTCCTAAGCAAACCCCCCCATTCGTTACGTGACTCCTAGAAGACTCTAGCGGTTTGATTCCTCTACTTATAGACTTGTACTTTGCTCCCTGTGGATACGATCCTTACTTCCGCTATACATTCAGTTGTTAAGGAAAAAAGGTTAATTCTCTTTGGTTAGGAGCATGGTTGTTAGAATCGCGATCCTATTGTAGAATCGTACGATTCTACGATTCAAATATGACCATACAATTCTACTTACGATTCCACATGATTCTATAACTTTCTTTCAACTATCGAAAACCTTACAAATTTAAATTAGATTTAATCAAACCAACAAAGATACTAATAAAATATATCATCAATTATCATTATTTTAATTGTTAAACAATTATAATTTTTATTTTTGGCCTTTTAAACAAATATTATAAGTGTAATATCTGAATTATGCGTGTTTGTAGAATCGCACGATTCTACGATTCGATTCTACGATCCAATTCTAAGAGGGTCGTCCGAACCAAAGTAGAATCCCGATTCTAACAACCTTGGTTAGGAGTTTACGGCAACTTCACACCAACAAGATACCCGAATTAACGGGAGATCTTGGTCTCTTTCCTTTGAAGAGACTGGACTTCACTTGGAGGGTATGAAAAACCACCATTTACTAGGTAAACAAAATTTACTAGGTATGTACTAATTGTGTATTAGTGAACTTCCTAGAATGTGGAAGAAAGATACATACTATTAGAGTTACTTTGTAACAAACAACTAAATTTGTAAATTGCCTAATTACTAGAATAAATGTTGGTTTAGCTGATCAAGTATATGCTGTAACAAATTCTTGAATTGCTTACTTGCTTTATGAAGTTATATTTTGGGTGAAAAATAGATATAGCTATGTACTTCATATATGATGCTTGATTTAGATGTAAGAGTCCTGTGGAGCCTCTAATCACTCAATTATTGAAGTCTGACTACTTTATTATTATGCATCAATAAATTTAATTTGGCTTAATTAGAATGAAAGGAGCATAAGCTCGATATATACTATATTGAAGTAAAACTAAAAAAAATCTCATAAAGAAGACAACTATAGAAAGAAAGAACTCTATTAAGCTTAGGTGCATAAAACTATACTCGTATAAATTATAAAAACCCCAAATAAGAAAAACTATATAGAATTATAAAAAACCCTTTTGTATTTTGTTATGCTTTGTGATACAAAAACCACGACAATTGCATTTGTTCTTCTCTTCTTTCTTTCTTTCTTTACAGCCATGGTAGCTTATTCAAAGACAAACCCCAAAAACCCATTTAACCTTCAAACCCAAACCTTGAAAAAACCCATTGAACCTTCAAACCCAAATCCCTGTTATGCTCTATAATGCTCTGTAAACACCTCATCAGCTAAACATCACTAACAAAAACCTCAGCAATTGCATTTATTTCTTCTTCTCCCTTCCTTTCTTTCTTTTCAATCATGGCAGATTCATCAAACACAAACCCCAAAAAACCCATTTAACCTCCAAACCCAAACCTTGAAATAACCCATTGAACCTTCAAACCCTAACCCCTGTTATGCTCTGTAAACAACTCACCAGTTAAACATCACTAACAAAAACCTTGGCAATTGCATTTATTTCTTCTTCTTTCTGGTCTTTCTTTCTTTTCAACCATGGCAGATTCTTCAAACAGAAACCCCAAAAAACCCATTGAAACTTCAAATCCAAATTCTGAAAAACCCATCAAACCATCAAACCCAAATTCTTAAAAACCCATTAAATCTTCAAACCCAAACCCTGAAAAACCCAAAAAACTCATTGAATTGCAACAAAACCCCATAGACAAACTGTATCAAATAATTGAATCATTCTCTAAATTCAACGCAAATGGTACAACATTAGTGGATAGTTATGAAAAGGGCTTCAAGATCTCTGTTCACAACGATGAAACTCAAGCAGCTTGCAATCTCTTCTTGAAGTCTTCTGGGTTGACCAAATTCCATTGCAGTAATTCCGTCGTAGGCAAGAAAATGAAAAGTGGGCAGACAAGCATAGGCGGCCAACAACAAGTAGGCGACTTGGTGATGGTGAAATTACTACCCCAGCAATTCAAAGTCCTTCGCACCATACACAAAGGACTTGTGCGGAAGTACGAAGGGCCATTTCCCATCCTACAGAAGGTTGGGAGGGTTTCTTATAAGGTGGAGTTGCCGCCAAAATCAAAGATCCACCTGATGTTCCATATGAGCATGCTAAAGCCTTATCACAAAGATAAGGAAGATCCAGCAAGGGGCGAATCACGAGGGGCACCCACCGTCGTTGTGACCTCATTCGACAGAGACATCAAATAAATCATGGCTCAACGACTCATCCGAAGGAGAGGAGTGCCAAGCTATAATGAATATCTCATCCGATGGAAGGGTCAACCGGATAGTGCGACAACATGGGAAAAAGAAGAAGATCCATGGCAATTCCGGGACAAAGTTGCGGAATATGAAAAGCAGCCTTGACAAGGACGTCAAGATTTTGGTGGGGGAGCATGTCACGGCTCGTCTTTCGAGCATCGACACAATCCGCACTTCAACCGAAAATTCCGATGGACAGCTTCTCTTATATGTACTTTATAGAAGATTCTAGAAGAACCTAGAATCCCTTAGATTTCTCTAAAGAAGCCTAGGACCATCATGTAAATACTAGTGTTGTATAGATTTTTGTAGAATTGTGTAGAAAACTCTAGAGCATTAATAGGATGGTGCCACTTGGCCTAATCATAGCCCTTTGTTGAGGAGGTTAGGAAGTTTCTAGCTAACTTAACTCCTCAATAAATAGGAGGAGGCTCATTTGTACATCCATCACTTAAGAGCATTCAATACAAAGCATTATTAAAAGCATCCACCCATCCTCTCTTTGCCTTACTTAGCCTTTTCCACTTAACCTCCCTTAGCCACAAAAAAAAGCCTAGCCAAGCCTTTGAGTGCCTTGACTTGCCTTCCGACGGGAGTGTGAAGCAAGTAGGCCACGTATAGAGACGTTGTAAAGAGTCATTACATGACAGTAAGCTCTTATATACTTCAATTTATCAAAAAAAAATTGACATTATTGTCTCACTTAGAATTAGTAAACCTTTGTGCACTTAAATCACTGTGTAGCTGAAACTAGCTTAAGAAGAAAACAAATTGCGTTAATGGACTCTGTCAAAGAGTTCACAACAATGGAGAGAATTTGCAGAAAGAGGTGAAAGTGACGGCGGAGTTAGAGAATTCCAACGACGATAAATATGGGTTTTTGTCCAAATGACCCAACTTCGAGTCTGCTCAGCAGGTTCTGATTCTCTTTTAAATTTGTAATTCCTGTTCCTTCTAACACCTTTAGACATCTTCGTCTTCGCCTGCACCTCTAACCAACAGTGGAATCTGTGCCATTTCCAACCACACAGTGCAATTGTGACAGAGAGAAACAGAGGAGATTAGAATTGCAGCGTGTGTGATGTGTTTGGATAGGAAATGAGGATTAATTTGTTTTTTAGATTAATTAAGTTTCATTTTTTTCTTTATTGGTGGTGCACGTGCACCACCGTGTTAGTAGCTGCCTCCACCATTGCTTCTCTCTTTACCTTATATGATATCAGATTTTCTTTGATTTTGCTTATTTATTCTTTTCTAATCTCCTTATCCTTCCAAGACTTTCACTCTCATAATCTCATCAAAACAATAAGAGGTTGCTTCTGCTGTAAATTGTCCTAAAATTAAATTTATATGATAGTTTCCGGTTAGATATATTCAGATAAATTTGTGCTTCCCTTGAAATTTTATAGTTAATAAGAAGTACAATCTAGAGTTGTTGGGAAAAGATATGTTACATGAGAAGCCTGATGTCACTATGCTTTGTGAGGCAATTATATCGACAGAGTTTTTGACAGAACTCATTACGAGGCTACAAATGACTAAGAAAGGCTTCATAATAGTAGAAGAAAGAGGGATTGAGGTTGAAGTTGGGAAGGTGAAGGTGTAGTACTGAAGCAGCTTGGGCAGAAGTTTGAAACTTCCTTCATATTAACACATGAAGAAGCACTTGCAAAGGCTTCATGTGTGGCAAAAAAATTTCTATTGGGCTTTGTTGATAAGCCAAAAGAACTGATAACGATGCACTTTTCTGTTGAATATGTTCTCGAGGTTGAGTTCATCTTTCCTGCAACACAAATGATTGGGAACAACACTCTCTTCTCCGTGCAACTAATTGATATATAGAAACTCGATAAGCCCCTCAAATCTCTATGTGATAAAGAACTAAACTTCACACGCCTAGGTAGGGTGGACATAACTAAGAAAGGTTTCTACATCACTATTTGCAACTCCAACACTAGCGTTACTGCCCATCTTCAGCTATCTTCTTAATTGAATGACTTCAGTTGCCGTAAAGCCATTATTGGCAAGCTGGTTGTTGTTGCTCAACTTCTTATCCTAACAGTTCGAGCTATTCGAGGCAAGAAACCTCTTTCAATCTATCTCGTTGAAGGGTCTTAGAAAGTATCTTTTCGTATTGGTAAATTATCTTCTCGCATTATCTGTTCTATTCTAAGTGAATGTAATTGGTATATTTACATCTTTGAAATAATGCTTTTTAATATGCTTATAATCAGGAACGGATAAAGATACAGATCTACACATAAATTTCAAAAAGAAATGGCATATTATGTGAGGCTGCCTACCAACAGACCATTCTTTGAAGCTTTTCTCCCGTATGAGAAACTTAGAGACATAATCCAAATGCTCCAGGTTCCCGGAATTTCACAAAACGGTCAGACTCCTGCTCTAACTATTATGTTTAATTGTTATTTTTTAATTAAGTAGTTAATGTTGAAGTTGAGGAGGGTTAAGTTACTATACAAAGTGAAGGGAAGACTTGGAAGTTAATGTATAATCCAGGCAAGAGGAGGGGTCAAAGCTTCACAGTAGACTTTCAAGCAAATCACCTGCAATCCCTGAAGGAAGTAGCTTCTTTGGATGAAGGTCCTTAGGTCAGTTTTCAATTGGAATCGAAAGAGGTCAACTTAAGATTTAGCCTCCAGGAAGTTGGAAACTATGTGTTAAGCTATCCTGCAATTTGTTTTCGTTTTGGTACATAGCTAACCTGCAATTTGATTACAATATCATTGGTTTGATAGCTTGATTAGTGAAGATAAAGCAAGGATTGTAAAGTGCTTTATCAAATACAATAGATGTGTTTTGATTAGGGAAGATAGTTCCTGTTGGAACTTGCTCCAAATTTTGCTCTCTCTCGATCCCGTGAACATTTGTATGATCTGATAAGGTACAAAAAGGTCTTCAGAGTTAGATATGCAGCATGATATGTATTAGCTTGTAATGCTTTACCTTCTTAGAATCATGAATAGAGGTTGCAACTGATCTTGATTCATAAACGATGAATCCCAAAACTAGAAATGACGTTGGTGTGATTGCTAGAAGTCCAAATGCTCCCTACGAAAATGAAGTAAAAATTCGCAAACAAAAGCATATATATCATTATACAATATGCTGCAAAATTAGCCAAATTACTGAATCTGATCAGAACTTAATCGAACAGGTTTTCAGTATTCACTACACTTCTGTCTTCTGTGCTTTATACTCTTCTAGGTGTAAAATTATAATTTGTTCCTTTTCATCTTAGATAAATAATCTCGTTTTATTATCAATTATGTAATAAACTCATCATCATTCCTTGTCACCAAATTATGTTGTATTATGACCTTTATGAATCATTGTACAAGAGATTTCTAGTGCAGTCGATACACCCAAGAATTTCTATCGTATGAGAATATGATGCACGCTATATTTTCACGTTGATAATTTAATATTCCCCGAGAATTTAAGAAACTAAATTCAGGCATTGCCATGTGAACAATAACAAAGAAAGGGAGTGAAAAACAGAACAAACCTGAGTTTCAAGCAAATGAACAACAAAGCCACTAATAGAGAATCCAAATAAATCTCCAAAAGAAGACAAACACCGCGTAGTGACTGTAATTTAGCTGCTAATTCTTTCACCTCTATACTTTGCTTAGCAATACATTTGCAATGGACATTCCAGTAGCAACTCCAATGAAACAAACAGGAGCTGAACTTGTAGGCAACGTGGCGATCACCGTCACAAGAGCTGCTGACAGAGCTCCAATGACACCGGCAGCAATGAAGTAAGGCCGCCTGTGATCCCCCATTATAGGGTAAACATCACTTAAGAGGCCCCAAAGGGGACTTAACATCCAAGGAATGAAGTAAAGGCCAACATAGAATTGAGCCAAAGAAGGGTTGATTCTTTGGATGTCTTTCCAACAGTCTTCTAGTCTGTCACAACGGAAATATGACTCAATGAAGACAAGGTTGGGGCCATAAACAATGATGCCAATGATAAGGGTGGAGTGGGAAGTGGAAGACATCATTTTGATCTATTGAAGTGGTTGTGAAAGAAGTGAAGTCGTCTGCTGATGTTGAAAAAGTGCAATATTTTCGGGTTTTCGTTGTGGTGTTGATGTGATGAGATCCTCTGCTTCATTAGAGCTCATAAAGTGGAGCTCATAAAAGAGAATGAAGTTGGTTGACTTTGAAAGTTCTCAGATTTGAAGAGGTGCAAATCTAGTACTACTTTACGTAACATGCAAGTTAATCAAATAAACTCATATGAAAGTTAGCCCTATGGAGTGGAATTGTTTAATGTAATGGATCTACTACTTGGTAATTATGAACAAAGTAATGGGTTTTTAATGAAAAAGAAAGTATTATTGAGTAATGTTTAGAAGTTTAACGACAACAATACCATATTTTTTCCTTAAGTCACCTGAAACAATTACATTATACCATGCATTCATACTTTATCTTAGCTGTGAATTGTAATTTGTGCAGCATTGTAAACTGTTTATTTTGATCCAAATACAACGATATTCACATATATTTATGAATGAGCAATGTTAATCTTCCCTCGACTATGAAATTATGGTACTTTACAATGTTGCATAAATTTACTACAAAACATCCGAATATCAATTAGAAAGAAGGTGAGAATGGTAAAAACTGATGCATAAATAATCAGAGAAACTGATTTAAGAAACCAACCTAAGGTCCTCAGGTCCAAGCAAATGAAGAAGAAAGCGACTAGTAGAAAACCCCAACAAAGCTCTCGAAAGAGTGGAAACAGCCGCCAATATATCAGCAGCTAACTCGTTCACCTCGAAGCTACTCTTGGCAATACAAGCATCAATCGTCGCAATTGCAACGGGGGTCTTAATATCCAAGGAATGAAGCAAAAGCCAATGTAGAACTGAACTGAAGAAGGGTTGATCATTCGGACG
The DNA here is from genome assembly GCA_947645195.1 of Patellifolia procumbens. Lineage (NCBI taxonomy): Eukaryota > Viridiplantae > Streptophyta > Magnoliopsida > Caryophyllales > Amaranthaceae > Patellifolia > Patellifolia procumbens. The sequence goes on along the minus strand of CANSGD010001060.1, from coordinate 196,284 downwards.
TCTTTTCAGTAGTGGTCAGTCACGACACGGAAGTAGGAATCGGAGAAGTCGAGGTTGAGATTGTAGACTAGGATGAGGGTTGGGTGGGATGAGGAGGAGAGCATTTGGAGCCATTGCAGAGGCTGCATGATAAGGATAGTGGAAGTCGTGTTTCGGATAGCTTTTGGTTCGAGTTTTGATGGTGGAGTGGTGAGCTTGTCTGTATCATTGGAGCTCATGGGAGGTCGTAGAAGGGAAAGAAAGAGAAGGATGATGAGAAAGGAAGGAAGAAGGGAAATGGGGTTGACTTTGAAATATGCTAAATTCTTATGTTTGTGTCCTACTACTTTGTAACAGCTCGTCTTGTGAGAGATCGCCTAATTTTAACCTTAAAATTAGGCAGGCCCAATAAGCCCAGTATCAAAACAACCCATATCAAAATGAACTCCAAGCGCTCCACGCTCGCCACTCTCTCCACGACAAATTCAAAAACCACCTGATTCTCTCTCCTCTCTCTCTCCTCTCTTCACTCTCTCTGCTAAAACTGCACCTATAAGACGCAAAAAAACTCCTTCTTAGCGGCATCTAAAGCTATTTCTCAGTCGATTTTTGCAGAAATTCACTCTCAAATCTGTAAAGGTAAGTTAATTTGAGTTCGAAGCTTGTTTTATGCATTTTCGAGCTGATTATTTGTGAAAATATGTGTTCTTATCTCGTTCCTTCATCAATTTACATGCATATGTTTAATTTGCTCAAGTTAGGGTTTTCGACATGTTAATTTGGAGGTTATTTTCAGGTATTGTAACTGATTGTTAGAAAATTATACATCCAAGCTTTTGTAACTGATTTTGGTATATTAGAATGACTAAAAGGACTGATTTTGACGTCCAAGCTTGTTTTATGCATTTTCGCGCTGATTATTCGTGAAAATCTGTGGATTTTGGTCCTAAATAAGCTATTGTGATGTAGAAAAGATATTGTTGTTGTTGACAATTAGAAACTAGTTTGTTGTCAGAAGTTTTCTTTTTAGCTTCATTAGTAACTAATATAATGTTTAACTGATTAGAAAGGTTTTACAACATAAAATTAGTTTATAATAGAAATTGTTGATCTGGAAAATAAGGCACTAGTTAATTTCGAATAGTATCATGTTCAATTACATTAGAGACCAAATTAATGAGTCATTGAGTGTAAACACCAACCTTAAGGTATATGGGTGTATTTGCAGGTTAATTGCAAACAAAATGGCAAGACCTAAGCGTAAAGTTATGAACATGACCTTTGAAAATGAAGCTGAAGATGAAGATCAAACTCAAGGTGAAGTACATAATTCAACAACTACAAGTTAAATTGAGAAGTTTAATCATGCCTAAAAATCCGAAATAATGGTTGATTTTAGTTAGTTTATGTAATTCATAGAAGTGCAAATATTGGATCTTAAGTAACTGTTATATGTCAATTAGAAACCATGATATGGCAAATAGTCATCTATTCATTTGCTATTTTATTTGCACTCAAATTGAATCTTCATTATTGACGAAACTAACAAAATATTTTAATCATTATGTCTTGATTAGTAACCATTAAATATCATTCAGTAACCAATATAAATCAATCAAACACCACTATAATCTAAGCATTAATTGACAACAATGCTAACGAAAGTTTTTTGATTACTGTGATTTAACCAATATCTAATGTCAACATTTATTATACGTAAAAACAATGATAACTACAAAACTATAGCACAACAGTTGAATGAGAAGAATAAAATGGTAGCATTGGGAAGGAAAAAACTGTTGGCCAAGAAAAAAGTAGAAGTTGCAGCAAAAACGCCAAAAAGACCACCAGTACGAAGAAAACTACAACCTAGTCTAGAGGAAAACCAAACCAAGAGAATCAGGATCATGAGGAAAACCAAGGAAATGAGGAACAAAACAAAGATAATGATGAAAAGGGGCAGGAGAGAAATGATGATGAAGGGCAGAAGAATAATAAAAAAAAAACAGCAGCAAAAAGGCCACAAGCGATAAGAAAACAACAACTTACGAAGGGGAAGAAAACAGCAAACACAGAAGAAAATGAGGAAGAATATCATCAGGAAGAAGAAGAACGAAATCCGAAAAATAGGAACAAAAGAAAAAGGGTTCAAAAGAAAAGGGTACCAAAAAGCCGTAAAACAAGAAATGAAACTGATGAAGAGGAGGCACATGATGCAGAAGAGGCACATGATGAAGAGGAGGAACAACAACACAATGAAGAATCTCCAAAAAAAATCGTAAACCAAGGTAAGATATGTAATTTCAAATTCATTTTCACTATAAATTATTATATAATTACTGATTTTAATACTAAGTTAGTTACATTTTAAGTACTCTTTTTTCATATATGTAAATTAATACTCCAAAATCTGATTTCACTTATTTCAATCACTTGTTAAAAGTATCCATACATTAGTACCTAATATAACTTGATTGGTGATTACTATAAGTCATTTAGGAACCAGTTAATTCATATTCACTGTAAATTATTATGTAACTCATTTTGGAACTTGATTGATGATTTCCATACATTGGTACCTAATATAACTTGATGGTTGACCACTGTAAGTCATTTAGGAACCAGTTAATTCATATTCACTATAAATTATTATGTGAGTCATTTTGGAACTTGATTGATGATTTCCATACATTAGTACCTAATATAACTTGATTGGTGACCACTGTAAGTCACTTAGGAACCAGTTAAGTCATTTGACCTAAACTTGATTGGTGATTTATTTTAAAGGAGTAAACTAAGATTGTTACAGACATTAAGTATCCACTTTAACTCATTTAGAAAGCATTTTAGGTTTATTTGTGACTATTTTAACTAAATTCCCTATACTTTCACTAAGAAGTTTCAAATTCATCTACTTATGGCTTTCCTAATTCATCTACAGAGCTAGAGAAGTTCTCATTGCTTCATACTGCTCTCCAAGTGGATTGTTCACATTGAATAAAAAACTCACAACTGATCAAATCACGGATGTGAGGAACATGGGATTTGGGGGCATGCTTGAAGTAAACAAGAGAGCATATTATCAAGGAATGGTGGATTGGCTTGTGAAGCAATACAATGCAACAAACAACTGGTTTATAGTAGATGCTGCCAGAGGTTGTAACATCACAGAAGATGATGTCCATGACATCTGTTTGTTGCTCAAAATCGGGGACCTTGTTGTGCAAAACTTGCTAGCCAAGCGAGACAATCCTGATGCTTGGGCCACACAGATGTGGCGTGAGGAACTAGGGTGTACGGATAACACAGAAATAAAGTTGTCCAAACTCGCTGAAAAAATTGAGAATCTCCCGGAAGGAGGACAAAATTTTCAAAGGTTTTATGTCATGTATGCCTTATCGACGCTTCTCAGTCCTATTACACACAACTAAGTTGATATGGATATATCAAAGACGTTGTTGGATGCGACAACAATCCCAAAGAGCAATTGGTGCAAGTATATTTTGGACAAGTTGGGAAAAACGATAACAACTTGCACCAATAAAAAGGCAAAGAGCGTAGGTGGCTGCATCTTGATACTTCAACTTGTGTACTTCCACCGTTGACGTTGGAAAGGAAATAAACCCCAATCTGATCTCCCCCTAATCAAGTGCTGGACTTATGATTATTTGTGGGGGCGTGTGTTGGAAAAAGTGGCAGCAAAACAAATTAATGGAGGACGATTTGGTATGGGTGACTGGGATGTAACAACCTACCCAATAAGCGCCAAGGAGTAGACCACAACTGAAAATGCAGCAACCCGGCCAACCATCGAATTTGCTGAACATCAAGATCAACAACTACTGCAGTTAGGAGGTCGTCAGAACCAAGGAATGGTAATCACAAATTCTGCTGAAAGGCTGATCATAATCAAGCTTCCGAAAGGAACAATGACTGATGAAGAAATTGAAAAAAATACACGAGATGTAAGTATTTATTGCCTTTAAACACTGTGATATGTTATTTTCAAATGCTCAGTTTGACATATTGGTATATGTTTGATAAGCAAGTTTAAATTAGAGGTGTGGAATACATATATCTTTTGTTTAGTTCATTTAGGGACTACTTTAGTACATTTATGGACTGCTTTAGTTTATTCATCAAGTAACTAGTTTTTTGGCAACCATTTTGAATCAGTTTGTTTTCCATTTAGATATTAATGCTGGTGATGATGTTGTTGTTTATTCTATGTTGATGATGATCTAGGGTTTGAGATGGATTTTTTCTACATGATTGTGACGTTAAGTTGTTAATGTTATGGCAGCTTTGTTTTGAAAAGCATCGATTTTGGTATGATCATGATGATGGTGATGATCTAGAGTTTGAGACTGATTTTGGGTGGAAGTAATATATTATATGGTATTGAGTGTTTAAGGACTTAGTTGAATTGCAATGGTATTTGCTTGTGTGGAAACATTGGTGATTTTCGGTTATGGTGATAAGTTGTGTGTGATTTTACTTGTTTGTTTGCTGAAGTATACTCCTTTTTAGGGACTTGTTTAGTTCATTTAGGGACTGCTTTAGTTTATTGCATCAAGTAACTAGTTTTTGGCAACCATTTTGAATTAGTTTGTTTTCCCTTTAAATGAACTTGCAGATTAATCAAATTTCACTTTTGACTTTCATTTTTTGCACAGCCCTTTAACCAAGGCGTGACTTAGATGTTTGCTACAACATGCACACAAGAAGGTTGGAGGAGCTCAAAAAGAGTGCAAAAGAGAACGCTGAAACTGCACAAGATGGATCATCAATAATGACTCAACTGCTGGAAAATCCAGAAGTGTTGAAGCAAATTGATGAGATCGAGAGGCTCCTACAAAACACTAAGAAAACAGTTGCAGACATGCCTTCGTTTGACATGGATGTACCTGGGCTCCACGATCCACCACAGACACGAGAACAACAACATCAGCCTCTCGCCAAGCAACCAGTTCAAGCTAATCCAACAGTTTACAGGAGATCAAAAAGAAACCAAGAATCAACCAACACAGCCAAACAAGTCCTACAGAAGCTGCAAAAACCATCTCCCCCGAAGCAAAAGGAACCAGCAACTAGAACCTCTCCAAGAAAATAGTTTGAACAGAAACTCATTTTGACTACTAACAGTGATGATTAGTTAGTTTTGAACAAAAGTATAAGTTTATCTAATTGATAGAAATACAAATATTGGCACTGCTTCGTAATTTTGCAAATATTATGCTGAATGGTGCTCAACTTTAGGTTATATGTCAATTGGAGACCATGATATTCACTCCAATTACTTAGATTTGAGAGGATATGGGTGGATGTAATTTTGAGAAGGAAAACAATTGCCACTGGTTTGTAATTTTGCAAAACAATGTTGATGTAATTCGTACTAAACTTTAGGTTTTATTTTGATGTAAAGTTGACTAGTGACTATCAAATATCAATTAATGACCATTATATTCTAATTAGTGACCACTATATGGCAATTAGTGACCATCATATGTCCAAGCTTATTAATGTTGCAAAGTCAATTCAAAATAATGGAAAATGACAAAGCTTATTCAATACAAGATATTTCAATAAGGGACTACTTTAATCCATTTGACGCCTACTTTAATCTGATTAATTACTATTAAAGTAATTAGATGCAAAACATATAAAAATAATTGGAAAGAACCAAAATAACTTAATTACCATTATGACAAAAAAATGTCACTCAAATTACAAGTATAGGTCATAAAAAGGTTTAAAAGATTAATAAGTGACCAAAAAAATCCATTTTGTAACCACTATAATACATTAAGTGACCACTATAAATAAATGAGAAACTACAACAATCTAGCAGGAGAAGTGTAAGACGCAAACTCCTTGTCTTCATTAGAAACATTAGAAGAATTGCCGCCTCGCTTTTTACTTTTCTCAATCCCTGATTTTGGCCTCACATTTCTTCCCTTCGTTTTGCATTGAAGAGGATCAAGCATTGTAACAGCAGAAGAACTTCCTGTAGAAGGATCTACAGAATGAGATTCTAAATCAAACACATTGAGGTTAGAAAAAAAAAGCCTACCCATTTGATAACGCCAAGGGATGCGATCTTTCTTCAACATGACATATCAATACGTTCTTGCTTCAATCGGTGCCAAAGTTTAGGCAAACTTTGTCCAACGCTTTAAAATATACGTGGACGGTATCTCAACAACCGAAAGCATGTGAAACACCCTAATGCAATGATAACACAACAAACTAACCTCCTCAAAATCTCTACAAGAACAAGAGATAAGATTGTTCAAACAATCAAACACTACTTGGTGTGGTCGTTGGGGATACTTCTCGGGCCAAACTTTATACAATAACGTGCTACCTTCCATACTCATCAACATAGAAATAGTACCCATAGAAAATCCAAACTCTTGTTCAAAATGCCTAAATAGAGTAGATGTATAAACTTTACTTGCATGTTTAAGAAGGCCAACCATAGGTAAATAAGATTTCGGGACTGATTTAGAATCCTTAAACTCGTCGTTGGATTCTATGCTCCTCCAACATAGAACAGTGTTGTTGAACATCCCATATAAATGAAACAAACTTGTTGTTTTGGAAGACTGAAATCCCATTGCATTGTTGGTACTTTCACTACGTTGTAAAGACAAAATTCCTGCCGAGAAGGAATCCTTGCTCAATGTTGTGCACCATTTATCCTTTAAGCAATATAAACGCTGAAACCATGTATCCACTTGCAACCCATATTTTACAATCATATCTTCCCAATAACTATCAAACTCACCACTATCATAACAACCTCTAAGACACTTGTTAAAAGCATCAATAAATGTGGAATCACTCTTCAGAGTTTCAAAATGACTCAATGCATTTTGTTGGATATGCCACTGACATAGTCTATGCCTTGTATTAGGAAAAACCTGAAAAAGGCATTTCAGTTACAACAGTTTGATTATAGACTAGTTTAAATATATAAGACACCATTTTAATCTATTAAGTGACCAACATAAATAGATAGAACAAACATATGTTAACCAGACAGTGGCAACATATATTCAACAACCTATAAACCTCAAAAGGAGACCAGGATAAGACTAATAGAGACTAACAAAACTCATAGAGAGACTAGTTTAAACATATAATACACCACTCTAATCAGAGTTGTGTTAACAGTGGCACCATATATTCAACAACCTCTAAACCCAAAAAAAAAAATAGGATAAGAGTAATCGAGACTACCAAAATCCATATAGAGACCAAAATATCAAAAGGTAAGTAATTATACAAAAAAAGTTACCTGTGCAAGTGCGTTGTTCATGGCTTGATCTTGATCTGTAAACATAGTTACAGGAGAAATACCTCCCATCGATTTCTTTAAAACCTCAAAAAGCCAGATAAAAGACTCAGTTGTCTCATCGGACATAAAACAATACACAAACAACACATTCTTCTAATGATTATTTATTCCTACAAAAGCACCACATATTAAATTAGCCTATTAGTCCGGTAGGTGGTGTCTAACACACTAACATCCTCGTACAACTCATAATCCAGCCTCATCATAGAATCCAGCCAAAACAAGTTACATAATCTGTCTGTGTTGCCAAGCTTCACCTTATAAAAAAATTAGCTTCTTCAGCAGCCCTTTGGCTAAGTCCATCTAGAACAGCATGTGCATCACCACCCTCAATTACTTTCATCTTTAGCCAGTTCACGAAATTGAATTGGTTACGAGAAGTGCGTCCAAGGGTCTCTAGAACACCATACTGCTGACATTCATAACGGTATTGGACCGCAGGTCTCATTGAAGCCTCTGTCATCACCATGATCTCTTTCGCTTTCCCTTTCTCAATAGACCTCTCCGAACGATGGAAGTTGTTGCCACTCAGGCCTTGTAAGCTCATGATTGCGTATAAGAACATGAGCTATCACTTCATACATCCCCTTATCATTCAACTTCACTCTCATCATAGCATTACAATTGGTCTTCGTAAAAGTAACCCTACGTTGCTTACGCTTCCTCTCAATCCCATCATCACCAACAGAAACATCAGGAGCAGATACCAAATCATCTTTCCCATTTGGTTTTCCATGGCATGAACAAACAAAGTATTTTTCCTTAGTCATATTAACGCACGATTTACCAATACCAACCCTAGATGTGTACTTCCTAATATTAAATTCCAACGCTCCGGAATGCAGCCGATATAACTCATACATCTCCTCAATTGATTTCTTTTCCACACCAAGGAGACTACCACTAACATCAATCTCATCAGTAACATCAATCTCATCAGCAACATCATCTCCTGCCACATCATGACAGTTTACTAAGAGACCAATTTATTCTATAAAGACACCAATATAAGTCAAAAAGGGACCACTTTAAAAATCTTTAAAAAGACAACATATGAAGCACAACTAAGGACCTTGATTCATTGGACTCCTAAACAATGGAAAGATCTGAATTTTCTACTTGATTCAAATCTTCATCTTGTGCAGGCTCCAACAAAAATTCTTCAAACCTTGAAACAAATGAAGATTCCACACACATAGAAGATTCTAATTCAGCAGACTTTTGTGCATCCTCTAATAAAAAATTTTAAACCTTCATACATTGAATCCATCGACAAAAAGAAAGAACAAAATACATGCATAAAAAGGAAAAAAGGAATGGATGGCGCAAGAATTGAATAGAGTACAAACATAAAAGTCTAAAACTGAAATTAATTACAAATTACATACAAAAAACAGTATTTTTAAACTCTGGAGATTGTTGAAGTGAAATTAATAACTCCATATAATGTAACTATGGAGTTATTCAAATTTCTGATTTGAAGACATGCTTACCAATATTGGAGCTTGAGGTTGATGACGAGCGAGAGAAAACCGTTATTGCGCGCCAAAATTGATGAACTTGAGGAAGAGGAAATCTTGGAGGAGCGTCGTTATTGCCCCACAATTAGTGAATTTGAGGAAGAGAAAGGACGTGGCACAGGAGAACTGCTCGGTTAAACTCAAACACTGAATTTGAGGAAGAGAAAAGACGTGGCAGAGGAGAGCTACTAAGTTGCTGCTGCGTTAGAGCCTCTTTGGGCTGATTTAATGGTTTGGGCCTTGTCTATTTAATTGGGCCTGGGCTGCCTAATTTTAACATTGAAATTGGGCAGCCTCTTTGGATAATTTGATTTTTTTCACCAACTCGACTAACTGGCTGCCATATTAACCACTCAAAATTAGGGTTGGGAAAAGCTGACCCAACCTACTAACCCGACCTGAAATAAGTGGGTTTGGGTTAAGTTTTTCGACCTGATTAACTAAATGGGTTGACCCGACCTGATATGTTAATTAAATGGGTTAGGTTAAAGTTGAAATTTACAACCTGAACATAGCCTGATTTGACGCATTTTTATAAAATAATCCCAAAAAACTAATTTTAATAAATACTAAAATAGGTAAATAACGAGGTCATGGACGAACTAACGAGGTCAATTCAAGATGATATACCGTGGTGTATGATATTTGCGGATGATATTGTGTTGATTGATGAGACAAAGGAAGATGTTGAGAGTAAATTTGAATTGTGGAGGCATACATTAGAAGCCCGTTGTTTTAGATTGAGCAGAAGTAAGACGGAGTATATGGAGTGCAAGTTCAGTGGGTTACAAGCAGCGAGGCGGGGGGGGGGGTCACTTTGAATAGCAAAGTGGTTCAGGGATCGAACGTCTTCCGTTACCTTGGATCCATTCTCCAAAAGGATAAAGAACTGGATGGAGATGTGCCTCATAGAAATAACACAGGTTGGTTAAAGTGGAAAAGCGCCACCGGGTTCCTTTGTGATTCCGGCATTCCCCAAAGATTGAAGGAAAAGTTCTACCATACGACAATTAGGCCTGCTTTATTATATGGCACTGAATGTTGGGCGGTGAAACAATGCCACGTTCATAAGATGAACGTGGCGGAGATGCATATGTTGCGGTGGATGTGTGGCCACACAAGGAAGGACCGATTAAGAAATGAAGTGATTCGGGAAAGAGTTGGAGTTGCATCCATTGAAGAAAAGATGAGGGAGAATCGGTTAAGATGGTTTGGTCATGTGAAAAGGAGATCAGATGGTGCACCAGTGAGAAGAATTGAAGAGTGGAGGAGTAATCAAATTTTAATGGGTAGGGGAAGACCTAAGATGACTTGGATGAAGGTAATTGAAAGTGATATGAGGCTACTTGGGATTGAGGAGAGCATGGCGTTGGATAGAAGTGGGTGGATAGCTTTGCTTCTATTTCTCTTTTCGTACCGGCGAGCCGAAGATTACGGCTATACCCTCCCTCTAGAAAGGGAGACTGCCCCCACTATAGAGGCAAGCTTAAGCTTGACAGCCGGGCTGCTTTAACTAAGTAAGTCAACTACCTTTTTCGATGTTACGGATTCACAACTTCTACGAGAAGATCGGCAGCGGTTGGGCTATCTCATTGCATTGGATGGTGATGTAATAGGTCCCGCAGGTAATCAAAAAAATCCCCCTTTAGGGTGAGGGCATCTTCTTTTAGGTTTAGGCAATCCTTACTGTCCATCTTTATCAGCCAACTCCCCCGTTTCCCCCAATTCTTTCTATTTTTCCGAAGAAGCATGGTCAAGTGCTCTGCTTTTGGAAGTAGTCATTCTTCCATGTCTTAGGGATCACTTTCTATGAGAGAGGATTCATTCCTTTCTACATCCCCTCATGTGGTCCAATTTTCACCCCAGAAGAAAAGAGAAGACAGGGGCAAAAGATGCTATGCTGCCTACCAAGATGGATAAGTGGGCGAGCAAGCGAATCCCCAGGTTCAGCAGGCCGCATCGCCACTCCCTTTAGAAGCATCCACTAATTCAGAACTTAATTTGAAAGCCATATTTCGAGGTCAGGTCCCGTGTGTGTGCTCTTTATCACAATCCTAAAGAGGCGGGCTGGCTTTTCAATCAATCACCGGCCGCTCTCTGGGTTCGAGTGGCATTACATACCAGCCGTCATACGCTTTTTGCCTTAAAGCCTTTTTTTGGGCCGGCAAAAGTATACAATGACAATTTCCAGACACTCATGCCCGATCGTGAGACTGCCTGTTGAACGTCCGATGGCACCTAAGGGCAGTATCCATGTGGAGGAAGGGGTGTGATTACTGCATTTATTTGTTTTTCTCAATTGTGTTGGTATTAAAACCTTTTGTTAAAAACCTCCTTTAAATTTTTTTGGTGTAAACCTTGTTTTCAAAAACTTTTTAAAAATTCTTAAAATTTAAACCCTTTTAAAATTTTTTTATCACTCTTGTCGATGCCATATCTTTTGGTAACGGTTTCAGTTGACGATTCATGTTAGCCGACCCCAAATCACTTTGGGAATAAGGCTTAATTGTTGTTGTACTAAAATAGGTAAATAAAGATAAAAAAAAGTCTAAAGATGAATCATAATTATCATCCTTTTAGAAAAAAAATCAAAAAATATTCATTTTATGGTGAAATGTATTATTAATTATTTATAATTACAATTAATTAAAAAATTAAGTAATTGGGGTTAAGTGGGTTAAAAGGGTTAAGTGGGTTAAAAGGGTTAAGTGGGTGACCTATTTACTAAATAGATTGGGTTAGGATTGAACTTTTTGATCTGTTTAACAAATGGGTTAGGTTTGGGTTGAAGATTTTCTAACCCATTTAATACTGAACCGAACACGAACCTGACCCAACCCGACCTGTTTACCGGCCCTAATCAAAATGCTGAAAATAACAAACAAAAAAATGAAATATACAAGGACTGATTGATCTGAGGGAAAACAAAATGGATATTGGTGCTCAGCAAATACAGAATAATTGATTATAAATATAAAGTATCAAATCAAATCTAAATTGAGAAGGACAAAACTCAGGAATTGAATTTCTAGAACACGAAGGAGTAAAGTTGAATTCAAACGGAAGCATATAATTTAGGTACAAAGGAAAACCATCGAAATCCAGAGGTCCATTTGTGAGGCAGAGTAGGACACTTAGGCAACCAATGCCAAGTCCTCCTTGAAACCCTGTAATACAAAATCTCAGGCCAACTGTAGCAACATATGCATATCAAACCATTGTGCCAAAAACAATATATATGCTCATAGTTGTGATAGCAAACTGATACCAATTTCCTGCACATTAATTCTGGCAAACTTTCCACTTCAACCCAATTGTTATTATGCCTTAACTCCCACGCCTTCAAACACGTTGAAATCCCATTTCTTCCTACTCCTCCAATTACATACACTTTATCGTCAGCGATTACAAGTCTAGCAAAAATGAGGTCATTTGTGGGCATTTTATCGAAGGGATTTCCCCAAATACCCGTTTCCAAATCGAAGGAAACAATGGTATAAGGGTGGGAAGTGGTGAAATACAAAGACCCATCTTTGTAAACACCTTCTTGTTGAATATTATCATTTAAAATGGAATCAAGCCCATCAAAGTTTCTCCAAGATCGGAGCTTGGAGTCATAGAGGAAGACATAATTTGAGGAATAAATGAAGATCTTGAATCCTCCATTTGGGGAAGAGATTAGAGTGAGAAAGTCAAAGGTGAAGGGTAATTTAGGGTATTTGATGAGAGTAGAGGAGAGAGACAAGAGATTAGAGACAAGAAAGGAAGAAGAAGGAGGAAGATGGAAACAGAGGAGGCCATTAGAGGAAGAGAGGAGAGATGAAAAAGAGGGAGAAGGATTAAGGAGGTAAGGAGTAGAAGAGGACTCTCTCCAGGTGCAAGAAACTGAATTGTAAAGAGGGAAATCGTGTTTGAAGTGAGGATGAGACAACAAAATATAGGATGAAAAAGGGGTACAAGAAGAAGAAGAAGGTGGGTAGAATTTGGAAAGAAAAATGGGGTTAAACAGGAGAGAATTGATGCGTTTACAAGTTGATCTGAGATTCAGGATGGAATTTTTTGGGAGAAAATGGAGAATGTGATCTAAGAGTTCATCTGGCAGTTTACTCCATATTAAAGGATCTAAATCCATGGAAACCTTATTGGATTATGATACACGAATCGAGAAGAAGGTGATAATTTAGATTTATGAGTATGATTGAAATTTGATAGGAGAGAAGCTCAATGTTGAAACTTATCTGCGTCATATATTAGCTCAACAGTTTGTACTTTGAATATATACGTGTTTCGACCTTCGAGCTACCGCTGCCTGTCCGAGCACGGCAAGTCAACTCTTAATGTTAGTGGCCCCACCGCCCCAGCTAGACATACTTTAAGCTACTAAAGTATCACAAATGTTTCAAGTAAATGTATTGGGTCAGATCTTATGTTTAGACCAGACAACCCAATCCTCATAGGAGTATTACACTTTGTTACCCTACTTGAACCCCCTTCTCCTTCTAGATCAAATATCCTTCCTTCTCTCTCGCAATTTCCAAGCCCTCCCAATTCTCTAATTCTTCTTGTCTCTGTACGATCTGCGAATTTGGTGACTTCTGCATATTGTTTCTAAAATTCGAGTGCTAATATAAGTAGATGATAACCGATAAGTTTATATATATGAAGATGGGTTGGGTCTAGGTTGTCACCACCTAGACCAATTAATTTTTTCTAGACCGGGAACTAGATTCGTTAGGTCTACCTTTACAATTGGATCCTTCATAATTTGATGTTTTAATCTTGTTTGTTAATCTAATAAATTATTTTTCTCTATTTACAGGTTCGCGTGACAATGACTTAAACTTTGTCTTCACAAAATTCCGAAACTTAAAAATAACTCATAAAAGCGTAAAGGGGTATGCGAGCCGGGTTATGATCTGACTTATGTAGACCTGGACCCAGACTTGACTCAGGCTTTCTTGTATCCTTACCCGAACTTGTCCCATTGGATTTAAAAATGGTGTAAGTCTAAAAATAACCTCCAATAAGATGGATGATAATTTTAAACTCAAATAAACGAGAACCCTCACAAGAACTTTAAACACTCAAAAACAAGGATAATGTCAAAATCACAAGAACTTACTCAATGATTTGGGGTTTTTAGACAAGAGATAAGACTCACTCAATCTCTCCTAAGATTATCACTCAAGACTAACTCAAAGCAATAAGGGATACTTTGATCTTTGGACAAACACAAAGAGAAAGCTAAAAATACAAGGGTTTTTTTAATCACTTAAATCTGATTGCATAGTACCATAAGCTCTCCTTATATAGGGAATTGGGCTAGCAAAAGAAGTCCAAAAGATTAGACACAGACCCTAAAAACCCGTCCAAAAGGCTAAAGACAAGGATGCTACAAATGCGCCTTATTTTACGCCCTTTATTAGCTCCTAATAACTCCTCTTCATTAGGCTGGTTATAACCAGCATTTGAAGAGCTAAGAAAACACTCCTAGACACCTAAACATACTTCCAACAAGAGCCTTCTTTTAGGAATAACTCTTGGACTTTATTACATGCAATATTTAACTTGTAAAATAAAAGCTAGGATGACCAAAACCAGAACTTTGGGCTTCACATGCACATGTCTTCTTCTCTTTGTTGATTCTTCTTTTCGGCCTCATTCATAACCAAGTAATGCATGTGACAAACTCAAGCTTATAAGCAAATAGAGAGAATCCAAGAGCTTCTAACACAAGAGCAATCGGTTCATGAACCAAATAGCCTTTGAGTGGGCTTGATCTTGGATCAAAAAAGGTTGACCCCTACCCTTATAAATGGTTCGGGTCTAAGTCCCTGTGCCATCTCTCGTCGGGAGCCGTAATTCTCAGGCTGGTGCAATCGCAAGCCGCTCTAAGAGGAAGAACGAGAGGAAGGCATTGGTTTTGAGTTTCTATTTCAGTTGCTAAATCAACAAACAACTGGGATTGAAAAACGCGGTGTCCTAAAAAGAGACGATGACCAACATTGACCATGGTAAAGCACCTTATCTAATAGTATGGTGATTTTCTATCGTAGAGAACTAAGGTAAGCGAGAATGGAGAAAGAAGTTTAATTTAATTTTTTTAGGAAAAAGGATATTAAGTGAATATATGAAGATCTTATTTCGTTATGTGATTATTGGAGTTGGGGATTCCAATAAATGATTTCGTAAATTGAAAAACACATTTCATAAATTAAATAGCTGATTTCAGACATTGAATATCTGATTTCAAATAATCAATTGGGTGTTTCAAATGATAAAAAATTAAGTTTGATAATCAATTGTTTAGGTTAGATATTCAAATTTTTGTATCAGATAATCAAGGTTTTAAAATTAGACGATCAAATTTTAAATTCAGATATTCAATGATTTTAATTATATAATGAATTTTGATACTCGTCATAAGTTATGGACGGCCAGTTTGACTCAATACAATTTCAAGTTCTAATTAGACTACTAAGGCCGTCCCTTATTGTATTTTTCTTTTGTTTTTTTAGTTGTTTTTGAAAATTGAAAACAAAAATAAGGAAGCTAAAAAAAGTAGTTTCCACTTTTTTGGTGTCAGTTTCCACAATAAGCATGATTATTACCAGTATACCCAATTTCAAGTACATTATAAAAGTTGATATTATATGAATCAAAGATTAGGAAAAGCAAAAACTGAAAACAGACAGTTAAAATACTAAATATTGATGTAGTAATTATTTTGTATACCGTGGAGTACTCCACACCACATATACTACATATGGTACTCACAAAAGTACGAGCATACCAGAGTTTCGTACTTTTGTCATTGAAAACCACATATGTACTTTTGGAAACACAGAAGGTACCTCAGTGGAGTAGCGGTATGTGGTTGATGTGTCTAAGTTATTGGTCGATCATAGGCGAATTTTGGGATATTATGTGAATTGGTTTGGGCATAGATTCGATTATTTGGTTCGGTTTTGGCGTTAGCGGGTTTATTAAGTCTTGTTGTGGAGTATTGATGGGTTGGTATGATGGTTTGTTGGTGTGGCATCTTCCAAGGAATTTCCATGCGTCCGATCATCCTAACGGCAAGGCGTTCATGCTTCCCATCTTCCTAAGACAAGTCGTCCGAGCATCTGAGGCATCTTAGCATCAAGGCTTGCTAGTTCCGGTCCGAGTTATGAGCTCCGAGCTTCCGAGTTAAAGGAGGACCAAGCAAGGCATCCATGGCCTGTTCCCCTTCCCCTTTTCCTTTGTTATTATTGTTGTTAGAAATTGGGAGGTAGAATGCAATTGTCGTGAGTCGTGACTCGTGACGATCGTGGTCGTAAGTCGCGACCCTGCTTCTACTAGCCACTTCCCTTTTCTTTTCTTTTCGTTCTACGGAGGATTTTAATTATGTTCTGTTTTCAAATAGCTTTTATGCTTAGAGCTAGAGTCTGAGTGTTCTTGAGAGTAATTCACTTCTACGGCTTCAAACTATCAACTTTTCTTGCGCGACTTTCCATGATGATTTTGTATATTCTTAAACAACTTATTAGATTCGGTGGGTTGAAGCTTCAACCTTTGTTTGTGAAAACTCTCTCATCCCATCATCTCTTTTGGTTTTTGGAAAGTTTCTTGAGTTTATTTTGATGATGTTTGCATAATCTTGTTAGGAAAACTACTAGTATGGTTGTGTAAATGATCAAATGTTAGAGTTAGGAGCATAATCGCTTTGTTACTGTTCCTAGTTCTTAAGTAGCAGACTTAGTGTTTGATGTTATGTTGAATCATTGCTTCAAGTACTTAGAGAGACTTTGCTTATTTCTTGAATGTTATTGCTTCAATATCATTAAATTTCCTATCGTGCCTCGGTTGAATGCTACTATTGGTTTGAACTTAAATGCTATTCGTTTGAGTTGCGTAATAGTAAGGAGGTTCAAACCACGCTGATAGTGTTTGTCTAACCATGATTTAGGAGGCTAGGAGTCTAGACTTCGCAATAGGTGAGTGAAAGGGAGTATTAGGGTTGTGAGTTCCTTGATCAATAACTAGGGTGGAAGTGGATATTAATCGAGTCCAAGGCTTTTCTTTATTGACTTAACTTAACTTATTTTCGTTTAATAATCGTAGTTTGTAGTGCATTGTTCTTAAACACCCCCATTAGCTACTTGGTTCCTAGACCATTCTAAGGACACGATTACGTTAATTGCCGACCTGTAGATTGCTCCATGTGGTTATAATCCTTACTTCCACTTTACTCTATTTTGTAAGGGGTAGGTAAGTTAGTTATATTTCGTTAGGGGTATACGGCAACCCTCCACCAATAATACATAAAATAATTTGTAAATTGGCGATTACGTCAATTATAATAAGAAATGTTTTTTTTACTTCAAATGTGAATGTGACAGTTAGCTTTTGACAATTACAAAAAGGCAAGTTAAATATTACACATCCCTCTAAAGATAGCCGTTGCTCCTAGCCAACGATTAATTTTCCTTTACTTCTTATCTCCTAGAGTACTTCAAGCTTCATTTCCAATTCTTTCAGGATACACGGTATCCCATTTCAACTAACAAATTCTCCTTTGCAGGCATGAAATCAAAGAAGCGATGTTATTTATCTTGATTTTTAATAAAAATTTGAGTTGAAGAAGGTCAAAGTTTATCTAAATTGTTATGTAAGAAATAAGTTTCTCACCTTTATGTATTTGAGAACACTTGGGAAGGAACCTCTTCTTTCCAAGTTCCTATTTGTGAAAAAAACTTTAATCCAATGAATGTATTATGAAAATATTAAAATTAGAGTAATAAAATTTATATGTAAAGCTAAAAATGAAATGATTTGTCTAGATGGAGGTGGTGCTGGATCTAGTTTGAGATTGATGTAAGTCTTGGACCACGCACATTGTGCATGATCTACTCGTATTTGAAAATCAGAATAGAAAGCAATTGCGTGTGTTTGTCGGCATGGAAGGCCTAGTATTCATCTATTAGAAAAAAATATAAAATTTAATCAATACTCATACCATAATACACGTTTAAGAGAAAACAAAGAAATATATACAATATCTCAACTAGCAATCTTTTCAAAATAATTTCAGTATGCGTAAATACCAAATCCCTTATTGTCCATAGGTGTAGGATTTGTTGTAGTGTCTTTAGTGGTCTAGTGTATGGCTTAATGGATTTTGAACATTGATACAACTTCTTATTATTTCCTGGTATTGCCACAAAGGCTATACTTGATAACAACAACAATTTCCCTAAACTTTCCTTCCACCGCGACCTCATCATATGTATCTTTCTCTTTGTCTTTTGATTGTTGTTGATCTTCTTTTGGTGGGGGTTGTTTTTCAACATCATTGGTATCCTTTCATTCTTGGTGACCACTTAAAGGCGCTAAGAAATTATCATAAACCTTCAAATATGTATCCTTTTTTCTTGTGATCACTCACGTAGTTTTCTATTTGGTCTCCCTTGTTCTGTGTGGAAGATATTGCATGCTTGTATCGAATACCATTGAATTGCCCAAAATTACATTTGCAAGTTCTCTAAGCCAAATTAAGTACATAATTCAATTGAGTTACACGCTCGCTAAGACCGTATGGGAGAGCCCCATCCCAAAAGGTATTTCATCTCATTGCTCTCACATTGCAATAGATTTCTTCGACGAATTCTAGAGTTGGGCATATTCCGGGCGACATCCCTGCCTCAATTTTATTTGGCTTGGCTGTGAATGTCCATGGTCAACCTAGTATTTATCGATGTAGGGAAATTTGGCCCTTGTCAAACAAATAGCTCGCTTAAGACGCCAACTTCTGCTTCTAACGTCCAATTCTAAGATGGAGGAGTCTACTAGATGAACAAAAAGAGAAAGAGAGGAGTAACCCAGCTAGAAGCTTGTGCTTCTGGTTGTCCGCGAGAGCGGATTCCAAAGCCTGATGTTGTTGAATCGTCTGAAAAGAATGATAAATCAGAGACCTCAGCTCATGAGTGACGCATCTAAGGCCCCTAGCTGACCCTCGTTTTATTCTTACTAGGAAAAAGTGGATGGATAGAGTAAACAATAACCTTGACCTCTTTTAGCAACTATTCCCATGTCGGGTTATGAGTTCATCATACCTGGCAAAAAAGGCACCATTGTCGACGCCTCACAATGCCAATTTACCGCTTAAAATCGGCGCGAGACGCGAATCCTCGCTTTCCTTTGCACGAGTTCATTAAAGAAGTAATCCGCCACTACATGTTAGGCCATAATTAGTTGGTCCCTAATTTATGGATGAACGTCATGTTATTCATTGCTACTTGCCACTTTAGTGTAGTGAGGCTATCTCTGGCTGCCTTCACCCACCTTCACTATTTGACCAAAGGCATCAAAAAGAGTGGACAGTAACTGAAATAACATCTGCAACTGATCTATCTATTTGACGACTTAGGATAAGCTGTCTAAGATGCACAACTAGAAAACGGAGTTCATATACTTGTGCGCTCCAAGTCCAACTGGTCGGTGATGAATTGTGGAAGGGGGATCCCTTGCGAGATCTAGAAGACGAATATGATGATAACATCATTAAGCGCTTCCAAATCATGGATTATCTGGATACAACTCCATCAGCTTAAACTCAAAATATTAGGGTGTATAAAGCTTGCAAAAGATTGTTACTGTTGTTGGAAACTTCATCAAAGTAGATCAGGCTACTTTGAATAGAGACAAACTAATCTATGCTAAAGTAATGGTAGAGATTTGTATGCATCATATCCTTCTTGAATCTATAAGGTTTGAGAATTAAAAGGGAGAGCATGTACTCAGTTGGTGAAATATAAGTGGAAACTTGAGTTATGTAAGGTTTGAAAGGGGATTGGGCACTCAGAGAGGGAATATGTTAAGAAAAAAAGGCATGTTTGGGTGCAAGTTGGGAAGAAGCCTGTTGGTAAAGAGGATTCCAGATTGTAAAATCTCACAAAACTAACAAACCTCAACAATCAGAGAAAGGGAAGGATGAGTTAGTATTAGTGCAAAACTCTTTTCAAGTGTTAATGAAAGAATAGAGTCAGAAAGAGTATGATGTAGTATTTATGGAGCCACAGCTCATTGTGTAACACCCCGTAATTTCGGTAAAAATTCTGCGTGTGAAAATTATGTTAATTGATCAAAATTTATATTTATATTTAGATTTGTATATATTTTATGCGTATTTAATTTCGTAAATAAAAACTTTACTTGTTAGATTATTTTTATTTTGTATTGTACCGGAAAATGTAAAAGTGAATAATGTGATATATATATGCTTGTACGTAATGTAAATGATTATGATGTGTTTATATATATAACGTTATTATTAGTAATTTTTATTTATAAAAATATTAACGTATGATTTTTATATTAAGCGTTGAGCGATTTTGTGAACCGTCTAGTGTACGAACGGTTTACGCGTGCCATATTAGGCCTTATTGGGGACCGAAATTCTGATATGAGGAGAAGAATTTGAAGGGTTTGGCCAGCTTTCTCTATGATATGTAATCTTTAGTTGACCCTTAATTCAAGCCCCTTCATAATCCCCCTTAATGTGCCATCAAGCCTACTTATTGGGCACACACCCTTAATACCATCTATATTTCACTCTCTAAACACCCCTCATTGCTGCCATTAAAACCCATATATTTTGTTGTACAATATTCCTCTCACGCCAGCCATTAAAGAGGAAGAAAAACAGTTTTTCCACCCATCGCCATTTTCGGCCATTTCAGCACATTCATCTTGCTTGCTTCATATCTCGGAAGGACCTTGATCATGGTGTAATTAGTTTTTGGAAAAAGTGAAGGACGTGGCTGCAGTTTTGGTTTTGGTCAGACGTGTTACGGAGGTTGTGTTGGGATTGCATTGTTTCTGCACGTCACGAGTTGGCCGAGGTAACTAGCATCTTCTCTAACACGCTAGGATAAGAATAGTTGTTTTAGGACGTTAGTACTTTATTCGAATAACAGGTAGAAAGCATGATTAGGAATAGATTTATAGCGTATTTCGCACATTGTTATTACAACAGATTTTTGAGTGTTTATGATGCTTATTTTGATGAGTTTTAATCATGTTTTTGTGCTTAAATTCGTTGGATGTTTAATCCTATTTGATATGTGATCTTAAGACGGTGTTTTCATTAGGTTTAAATCATGTTTTTAGGGCTATGTTAGGGTGTTCTTGTTGCTGCCATGATGTGTGTTGTTGTGTGTTTTGTGCTTATTTG
Organism: Patellifolia procumbens; assembly: GCA_947645195.1. Lineage (NCBI taxonomy): Eukaryota > Viridiplantae > Streptophyta > Magnoliopsida > Caryophyllales > Amaranthaceae > Patellifolia > Patellifolia procumbens. Next base: position 175,205 of record CANSGD010001060.1, on the reverse strand, counting down.
GGCATGAATATCATCCTTGTTTTTAAGCCTAAATTTGCATAAGTCAGTTAGCATCATGTTAGGATTAATTAGGTGCTTATTTCATGTTTAAATTATGTTTTTGAACATGATTTGGCCTTGTTTTTGGAAGCATGAAACTAAAAACAGATAACTGAAATTACAGCACCTTAGGCGTGTAATCAGGGGTTCTAAACTAATTTATTTTACTTGATTTCATGCCCTAATTTAATAAGTGTCATGTTAGGACCATGTATAATTTGATTTACTATAATTTTAGACAAGTGTTAATGATTATATATGTCAAAAAGTGGATAGAGGTGCTGCTGCCTACTAATACACATAGGTGTGTGTTGGAGTGATCTTAGGGGATGAATTGCTTAATTTTAAGGCCAAAAATTATTCCTAATGTGTTCTTTCATGTCTTATGAGCATGCATGATAATGGACTAAGCTTTAGAATGTATTCAAGAGGGATTTTGTGGTGGTTTTATGCACCTATATGCTGTTGTGTTCATGTGTCGGGCTGTTGTATTTTGCAATTTATTTGAGCATGTTCTAGGGCTGAGTTTAAGTCCTTTATGAGTTTACATGTTGCCTATTAAGTGTATGATCATGCATTAATTTTTATTTCGTCTTTATAGCATGTTTGATTGTGTTTTTGGAGTGGTTTTGAACTTGTAGTGAAGCTGCCATGTTTTTTGTAGTTGAGAGGAAATGTTGGTTTGTGATTCAAGTTTTTTAATAGAATTTACAGAAGTTAATAAGTATATATTTGTTGGTTATAATTCTTGACTTCGTTTAAGGATGGTGTGGCTTGTGTTTAAATCTTTCACGCATTGACATTATTTTGAGTTATCGGCGTCGAATTGCTCGGGGGAGAATAATACTGCCCTTAGCATTACTTCGCCAAGAGTTATGTACGGAGGGTGTTATGAATTTTTGTAATTAACTTTGTACCCAAACTCAGATAACGAACTTATTGGTTGACACGTTAATTTTGTTAAAATCGATGTATGTACATGTTGTCAGAATTGAAGTTGAAGTGTGACTTAGTAATTATTTTGAAGTAATACTCGAAGTACGTTAATTGAAGGATTATTTTGATGTTTGAAGCATGTTTTGTTTAAGTTTATGATGTATGCTTAGTTGTTATTTTGAGTCGGGTAGGCCAAGGGACAGTGTCCCGAAGGTATTGAACATGCACTCTTAGGGGTCAGGGGACACTGAGCAGGGTGTTACCCTACATTGGATAAACCTAGGACTTGTTGTCGTTCGAGGGGTCGGGAAATACTAAGTAGGGTATTATCCCGCATCGAGAGTTTGGCCATTAGTAAGCCACACACAGTAGCGATCGTAACCCATAAGCCATTATGTAGATTTATATCTAACATTTCTATAGGAAGTGGGCTGCGGATTAACTAGCGTTCAACTCACTCAAATTTTTTTTTGAAGTACTTAATTATTATATAGTTTATTTTTTTTGAAGTTATTATGTTGATGGAGTTCCAATTATGTGGATTTATGTAATGTTTATATGAGCATGACGTTATGAACTTGTTATATTCTCAATGTTAGATTCTGTCACTATTTTGAGCATGTTGAGGTGTTACTCTGTATATGTAATATGTTATATAGAAACTGTTATTTGAATCCTATGTTGGGTTGGGAGAGCTGTTAGTTACTCCTCACTGATTGTGGATTTTTATTGTATATTTTGCAGATGCTGACGATTAAGGTTATTAATTATTGGTTCGGGGTTGTGAGAACCGGACGTGAGGTTTTTGGGAGTGTGTTTATCATTATAGATGAGAACTACCATGTAGGAATTAAGACCACTTCTTTGATAGGCCTTAGGAGCTAACCAGGTTTATGGTCTTTTTCTCGTTACGTTTTGGAATTGATGTTTTATCTTAGATAATATATTTTGGATAATTTCTAAGTTTTGGATATTACCTGGAGTGAGGGTATGGGACCTCATCTCCTTTTTACATCAAGGTTTATTTAATGTTAAGGCTTATTGTTTAGTATTAATCCTCATATTATTTGACCGTAGAGTGGCATTTGCGTCACGGTGGTATTTCCGCTACCACCGATTTATATTTATTAATGGTTTGTCTTCAAGTAAAGTGTCGTTAGAAAGGACTGGATGTTAAACACTACATACAATAATGAGGGGGAGCCCTCTGTATGCAATGGATAACATTCTCAGTTGGAGTGTGAGGGGGCTAAACATATCTCATAAACAGAACAAAGTTAAAAAATTTATTTTAGCTCATAAAATCAAGTTGTTTGGCCTCCTTGAAACAAAGAACAAAGCAACATCAAATAATTCTTGTTTGAACGTTGGCAGGATTGTGATTGAGCAGGAACCCACTGCATATCATGTTGGTAATAATATGTTTTTCTGCACATTTGTTTATGGCTTTAATGATAGACAATCTAGGATTGATCTTTTGATGCAAGTCAAACCTCAAAGTCAACTATTGTGGAAGAACCTATTTGTTTAGTCCTTGAAGCATTTGGGTTCAACCTCCAAGCAAACTCTTCCTTTGTGTCCATGATTACATGGGATGATGGTCAAGGCATTGAAGAATGATATGGAGCGTCCATTTTGACTCCTATTGATATCACGTATTTATATAGAGTTTTCTCCCTTATTTACAAGCTAATTTGTGCGTCATTGGAGCTCTTGGGAGCTATTTTGTGCTAACTATCGTATGTAGTTGTGGTTTCGTGTTTTAGTATTGAATTGCAGGTTTTATGGAGTTTTCTCCTTATTCCCGAGCCTTTTGGAAGCAACCACGACTTTACGAGATGTTACGAGGCATGTAGGATGGCTCACGAGCTTTATGGATAGTTTAGGAGGTCCCAAGACCCTTAAACGTGAAGATTAGAGAGCCAAGGAGTCAAATGAGGATTCCGTGCACTGATCGGGCAGAAATGGCCCGATCGGGCGAAGTATTTATGAACGGGTATGAAAGTCACGGACCCGATCGGGCAAGTCTTGCCCGATCGCATCGGGCGAGCACACATGCACTAGGCCCGATCGGGTGTTCACCACCCGACCCGATCGGGTGGGCTGCTCATAGCTCTCGTTGTGAAGCTGCGGATGAGGCGAGCTTGTTGGGCTCGTTTGTCGCCTGGCCCGATCGGGTGGATGCCCACGGACCGATCGGGTGGGCCGTATAATTTGGTTAATGCTGCGCTGCTGCTATACGAAAGCCCAGAAGACAAATTGCTGAGAGTGTTGTTTGACCCGATCGGTTACTGTGCTCGGGCCCGATCGGGTCTGGTGCCTAAATCGCACTTTTTCGCTTTCTTATTTCCGTTTTTAGTGAACTTGAGGGGTATTATAAATACCGTTTTCCTCATTATTTAGGGACATCTTGATATACATCTTTTATTCATCTTTCATTAGCTTTAGACTAGTTTTATTCTTCATTGTTCTTAGTTCATTTCAAACACTTTAGATTAATTTAGAGGTGATCAAACCTATTTCGATTTCAATAAAAGTTTCTGCTTTCCGTCAATTGGTATTCTTTCCTACCCTAATCTCTTTTATTACTCTTGATTGCTTAGTTTATTTATTTAATTGTTCATGATGCAATTGTTAGGGTTTTATATTAGTTTTGTCGTTGTTAATTCGATTATGAGTGAGTAGTCTCTTTCTAGGGTGTTAGATAGGAAAGCCATGTTTATACCATGATTGTGATTTAGACTCTTATTGATTTCTAGGGCTTGATTAGGGTGATTGTGATGTGGTTTGTTCTTTATTGAGTAATTAACGTTATTGCGCAGTTTCTTTGGTTGCTTGTGGTTAATAGTTGTTTGCACAGATCCGTCTTACGACTAGAGGCCTAGGACACGTCAGTAGTTGTGATTACGTTAGTGAACATGCGGCGTATGTTGAACTATGAGCGTTGAGTCTTAACCATAGCTCAACATAGGCTCTAATCCCCCGACTCTTGATTTAGATTTTGATAGTAGTTGCCCTTGTTTGATTGGTATAAGCATGGTGGACCGACCTAATACCCTAGGTCTTAGTCCATAGTTAAATCCTCGATTTTTCCCGTCTTTCTTAGCTTAATCATTAGTTAAATTAATTCTTCCCTGATTACATCTGGAGTAGCTGAATTGGTTGAATATTGATTTAGAAACTCTGTCTCCCGATGGATTCGACCCTGCTTCCACTGACTACCTAGTTAGAGGTCCGTAGGTTTATTTTTGATTAGGTGATACGACTAAAACCTATCAAATTTTGGCGCCGTTGCCGGGGAGACGGCTAGTTTTCTAAGTTTTTATTTGATTATTTGGTCTACTTCTCTGTGCCTCGTTGGAACTTCATTGTTCCAATTGAGGTACGTTTTACTGCTTCTTTTTGTTTCTTTTGTATGCCCAGGTCTCAAAGAAACGGTTCACCCATTCCAGCGGATCCCGATCTTACTAGGACAATCAGGCGGATTCGACAGAAAAATCAGAAAGAAAAGCAGTCTGTTCAGCTGAACACCTCTGGAACAGACACCTTGAGTTCAGTCATGTCAAAGTCACTGAAATCATATGGGGTGCCCAACCCAGATGGTCTCTCCACTGGACCTACTATGCCCACCATTGCCGCGGCCAATTTTGAGATTAAGCCTAGACTCATCAGCATGATTCAGCAAAATCAGTTTGGTGGGCATCCTACTGAAGACCCGGCAAATCATCTGCAGCGGTTTCAACAACTTTGTCGAACCTTCAAACATGCCGGGGTCACTCCAGATCAACTAAAAGTCATGTTGTTCGAGTTTTCATTGAGAGATAGAGCCCATAAATGGTTGAACGACGTGAAAGAAACAGAATGGAGTGAGATTTCTGCTGCGTTTCTGAGAGAGTATTATCCACCTACAAAAACAGCATAAATCAGAAATAAACTAGCCACGTTTTCCCAAGAGCCTGATGAAACATTACGGGAAGCGTGGGCTAGGTTTAGGGATTTACAGAGAGAGTGTCCACACCACAACATGGACAAATGGTTCTTGACGCAGACATTTTACAATGGTCTGCAACCTCAGACGAAGAAGTTTTTCTGGATAAGGAAGTGGATGTAGGCTACGAGTTTCTCTCAAACCTTGCAGCCAATGATCATTCCACTTCCCGAAGCCTCACGAGGAAGGTACTGGAGGTAGATGCCATTGCATTATTGACTTCGCAGATGGCGAAGTTGAGTCAGCAGATTAACACCTTCAGTTCCTCTTCCTCAGCAGCACCCCCCTTGAGTATCAATGCTATGTCTGCAGTAGCACCCATTACCTCATCTTACTGCGAGGTATGTGGTGTTCAGGGTCACTTTGGGCATGACTGCCAGTTCAGTCAACTTCAGATGGAGCAGGCAAATGCCTTCCAACAAAGGCCACAAACCTTTTCCCCTTCACATAACTACCAACCCCCACCTCCACAAAACTACCCTAACCCTCCTACCATCAAACCCCACAAAATTTCCAAAGACCACCACCACAAAATTTCCATCACCACAATAATTTCCAAACTCCACAAAATTTCCACACCCCACCTCCACAAAACAATAACCCACAAGAGCCTAGCAATTCCGAACTGATGAAACTGATATTGTCTATGCAAAAGGCACATGAGGAAGCATGGAGGAACCAAGAGAAGCATATCAAACTTCTCGAGGCTCAAATTGCTCAGTTGGCAGAATCTAATGCACAGAGGCAGCAGGGACAATTGCCAGGGCAACCCGTTCAGAGAGAACATGTGAATGCCATCACTCTTCGTAGTGGCATTGCATATGATGCCCCTCCAGTGCCCATTGATGAGGTTACCCCGACTGCAGGGAAGAAGAGGGTGGTAGAGGAAGGAAAAATGAAGAATTCGACGTCTGAAGTCGATTTGTCTGCAGAAGCTGAACAGACAGGGAAGAAAAAGGAGAAGGTTTCTGAAACGCCTTTTACACCAAGGCTACCTTTTCCTCACAGGATGCAACAGTCCAAGGTCGATCAGCAGTTTGGTAAGTTCTTGGCTATGGTCAAGAACCTTGAGGTAACAATTCCATTCACAGATTTAATTACCCAAGTGCCTGTTTACGCCAAATTTCTGAAAGACATGATCACTAAGAAAAGAGACTTTGGTGGGGTAGAACGTGTCGCTCTTACTGAAGAGTGTAGTGCTTTTATTCAGAATAAAGCCCCACCAAAGTTAAAAGATCCTGGCAGTTTTTCTATACCCTGCCATCTTGGACCTATTTTTATTGATAAGGCTTTGTGTGATTTAGGTGCTTCTGTTTCTGTTATGCCATTGTCTGTTTATAAGAAACTGAACATGGGAGCCCTTAAATGCACACAAATCACTTTACAGATGGCAGATCGTTCTCTAAAATACCCTATAGGTGTTTTAGAGGACGTTCCTATTAGGTTGGGAAATTCTATATCCCTGTTGATTTTGTGGTATTAGATATGGATGAGGATGCCCAGATTCCTATTATCTTGGGTAGGCCATTTTTGTGTACTGCTAATGCTGTAATTGATGTTAAATCTGGGTCTTTAACTCTTAGTGTTGGTGATGATAAAGTGATGTTTAAACTAACCAATGTTGTTAAGGCACCTATGCTTGAACAATCTTGTTGCAGGGATGAGGTTTTGGATGAAGTAGGTGTGGAGAAGACTCCAATTCCACCTAAGGTTGCCTCGCCGTCTGGAGGCATTATCAAGAACATTTGGAGGAGAAAGATGTTTGATGAGGGTGGCACTCATTGCCAAGCCCCTCCTATTTGAGAGAGGGAGGATTATGGTCGTGCGGGACCTTTATAAACCAGCGCTGTGCGATAGGCAACTCGTATTCTTTCCCTTTTTCCTTTTCTTTTCATTTATTTATTTATTTTTATTTTTCTTCTTTCTATGAGCGAGAGTGAGGGTACTAACATTGTTTTTCCCTCTTAGCATAGTCCTTATCACCTTTTGGCATTGAGGACACTGCCAAGTTCAGCTTGGGGGAGGAGTTCTGTTTGTTTTCTCTCTCTCTCTTTTACTGCTTTCTAGGATAGATTTACTGCTTTCGAAAAATACTGAAAAAAATCAAAAAAAATATGGTTCCCATGAATGGTTTTGTTGCCTACTTGTGCCCCTTGCTGTGCTCTATTTGAAAATGATTTGACTTTGTTTTCTGGATAGCTGGGCATTTGTGATCTTGAGGCTATGATTTGATGTTTGATTGCTATGATTTCGAGCATTTTTGGATTATATTAGACCACTTTGTGCTGCATACCTGAATTGGTTAGACTGTGAGGCCTCTTTGTAGCCTATTGGATTCTGTTTATTATCCAGTCTATTCTTGTGTGTTAGTTCATCTTTAGTGGATTGATCTTGACTTTGACTTCGTACTTGTTTGATTTTAGATGACTTGTAGCATGTGCTGTGATAGAGGCGTTCTTTTGTCTTATTCTTGAGCTTCAGAGTGAGTTTTTGATATACTTTTATCCTCCTTAGCCCCGCTGAGCCTAATGACTTGTTTCGTGTTACTTAAACCCCTATTATGAGCCAAAAGCCTTCACTTGATATTATTCCAAGCCTAGCTTGGGGGAGCTTTTGTATGGGTTGAGTTTGAGATTGGTTTGTTGGTTTAGTTTGGTATTTGAGGAATTTAAAAGTGTATTTGCTGTGTGTATACGGCAAATTTCACAGTCTAATTAAATAAACCAAGAAATAACGTAACAAAGATAAATTTATATTGATAATGTGTTGGGTACAATCTCTGTATTACAGTTTATATAAAATAAACTAAGTCCTCTGATTCTGTTCCGCAGCTTGATGTCGACACGTGTTGATGACGACCTTGACTTGGGTGTAGGACAACGTTCTGTCAACGTCAACCTAAACTTAAGTGTTGGATGGCGTTTTGTCAACGTCAACCTGAATTTGAATGTTGGATGAAGTTTTGTCAACGTCAACCTGAATTTGAGTGTCGGATGACGTTTTGTCAGCGTCAACCTGAGTTTGAGTGTACGGTGACGTTTTGTCAACGTCAACCTGAGTTTGGGTGTACGGTGACGTTTTGTCAACGTCAACCTGAGTTTGAGTTTTTGTTTGGGTTTATTCGAATGAGGGCTGACACAGCTTGAATCTCAATCGAATGTGTTTGAGTTTCTCTGAACAGTCGGCACGAATTTGATGTGCTTATTGACTACTTCTAGAGAGGATTTCCAAGAGAAATTTGGGAGCTCTTGAAAATAATGATTTTTCCGACCCCTGTAACTGAAGGTGGAGAGGTATATTTATAGGGGATGAAAACCCTATATGGACTTTTGTTGGTGTGGGTTTGGGCCCGTTTGTGACTTGGTAGTCTTTTTACCTTGTCCATTTAACCATCTGTTTGGGCCGTAATATGGACTGACCTAAATATTTTACAACCCAAATTATGTTTATTTAATTTGGGCTTTATTTAGGTGGGCTAAATTAATTAAATTGGGCTATTATTTCTATTAGCTCAAAACTAATTAATTTAATTATAATGTAAAACACTAATAAATTTTTAGTGTCTACAAATTGCCCCCTCGAGACTATGTCATGTACACGTTTTAAGGTGTTTAACTGTGACAGGGTCTCGACGTATTTGATTTTTATTTGAGATTTTCATTTTTTTTTTTGAAAGACTAAGTATAACTCCAACAAGTATTTGGATCCAAGAATCCTAATCATCTTAGTATTAGATTTTTTTTTCCGACAGATTGAAGAACATATATCTATCCCTTTTTTTTATTTATTTAAGATGACATTAGATAAAAGATAAAACTTCAACTCCTATTAAATATAGGATTATTAACTCCCTCACCCATATAAACATAAGTTACAGGAATCAATTACTCATTGAAGTCTTCTTTGCTTTACCCGTCGCCGTCTAACAGCAGTCAACCACAGGTATTTTTTTTCTTTACTACTTAGTTTATTATTATCATTTGCTTTGGTATATCAAAAAAGGTATGATCAAAGGTATGATTTTTCTACCTTCTTTTCGTCTTTTTGCTTCCTCCCTGCAATGCTGTACATTGATTTCCTTTAAAAAAATTTTTTTTTTTTTTACTTTGATCCTTGATTTGGATTTAACTGTTGATTGGGCTCTTGCGCATCATCATCATCGTAATCATTGCAGCAACCTTCTTTTTTTTTCTCTGGTAGCAGGTGTATCTTCCATGCCAATCTCTTTGGTTATTGTCCCCAACTCCTCAATATACACATGATTGATGAGGTCATCATCACCATAATTTTGTTGTTCTCTTCCGTCTTCTAGGCTCTGACTACGATTGATGGGAGAAAGTGATGAACTTAATGTAAATTCATCCTGACATTTTTCATCAAGCTTATGATGAGCATATACATTTAACGCACATGGTAATTCTGAAAACATTGCAGAACCAGATGTTAAATCCTCAGTGACAAGCTCTTGAGCACCCCACTTTGTAATTTCAGTATCTTCATCGAATCGTGTTTTATCCACCATCTCATGGCTATCTGAGTATCCTTCATTTTGAGAAGTGGTGGGATCAACATTGGTTCTGGTCACCTCTGTATGTGATTCATCAGATACGTTAGAGATGTCACCACAAGCAAAGCTTTCCATCCCAGGGGGTGGATACCAAGTGGATTCTTGGATTCTTCTTTTTTTTTGTTTTGTTTCTTGATTTGGATACAACTGTTGATCAATTGATCACTTGGACTCTTGCGCATCATCATCCACGCCGCAACTCCAAACCTCATAATCTTGTGTGGTTGTTTTAATTTCACAACAACTAAGGGTGTTTATGTTCTTCTTTTTTTTTTAGTATGCCTAGACGAATTCCTTGATAAATTTATCGTCAAATCAAAGGGCAAATTTTTTTTTTCTTTTGTTGTCTATCTAATTGGTAGTAATTGTTTTGATTGTCGAAAAGTGCTTTCAACAGTCTGTTTTTTTCTTTTTCTAGGTGTTCAAGATATTACTTGTTTGACATTGATTGTAGTGTCCAGTAGTTCTGACTCTGTCGTGCACAGGTACCCACCCTTGCTCTTTGTTTCTTGTTTATTTTGTTTTATGGTGATATGTGATGTATTGTCCCATGTCATGATTTTTTTTTTTATTATTATTTTCTTTACTTGCCGCCGCCATGCCAACAATTGTTACCAGTCATGACATATTTATCACACAATTGAACAGAGATTGCAAAATTAACATGGCTGTCATCAATTTAGTATGAAAAAAGAACTTTAACTACCAACTCAAAAAGATGGATGCACATCTCATGTTGTTGATGAGGGGTTATTGTCTACGCATATCAATTGTCCCCGCATATAAACCCAATACTATTTTCGAGTGGTTGTCTACACGGATTGATCCATGTCATTAAACTAAGTATATGTTGAGAATCAAGACAAGGCTTGATCAAGTATAACTGGCCAGTCGGGCCTTACTAGTCCTCTTTTGGCCTTTGTTTTTTTTTCTTGCCTCACGTATCACCCTATTGTATTGGTTGTACAGGGTTAATTAAGAGAAGTTCCCACTTAATTAAAGTTCCATGCTTTTCCACTTAAAACAAGTTCCATGCGTTGTTGCTTTTTTTTCTTCTTATTGTTTTGGGTCATACAAGCTTCATGCGTTGTTGTTTGACCTTGTTACATTGTGTTTGCTTGTGTGTTATTGCTTTGGTATACTTGCTTTGGGAGACCACCACGTCTATTTTTTTTTGTGTTGCTTTGTTTCAGTTATTTAAATAATATGACTGAGCAAAGTCTAATTATTTTCCACGTTTCAATTATGCTTCATGTCTGTTTGTAGCTTTTCTCCTTTTGTGCGTGACTTACCTCTTGCTATTAGCGCAAACTTGACGGGATACATTTAAGTATGTCTCGCTAATTTTGGCTTCCATCCAGTTAAATGCCTCTTTTTTATATATGTATTGCATTTTTTTTTTGCTTCCTGATGTTTTGCAGGATGTGAGAAAAGTTGAAGGGGATCCCATCGTGATTGGCCATTTGTGAATACACATGTGAGCCAATCAGAGGTGTCAGGTCATCGTGTGTGCACTGTGAACCTGACATCTTCAGATGGTCCTTATGAAGACTTGAAGAGGGGACTTCATCGTGATTGGCCATTCGTGAATACACATGTGAGCCAATCAGAGGTGTCAGGTCATCGTGTGTACACGGTGAACCTGACATCTTCAGATGGTCCTTATGAAGACTTGAAGAGGGTACTTCATCGTGATTGGCCATTCGTGAATACACATGTGAGCCAATCAAAGGTGTCAGGTCATCGTGTATGCACTGTGAACCTGACATCTTCAGATGGTCCTTATGAAGACTTGAAGAGGGGACTTCATCGTGATTGGCCATTCGTGAATACACATGTGAGCCAATCAGAGGTGTCAGGTCATCGTGTGTACACGGTGAACCTGACATCTTCAGATGGTCCTTATGAAGACTTGAAGAGGGAACTTCATCGTGATTGGCCATTCGTGAATACACATGTGAGCCAATCAGAAGTGTCAGGTCATCGTGTGTACACGGTGAACCTGACATCTTCAGATGGTCCTAATGAAGACTTGAAGAGGGAACTTCATCGTGATTGGCCATTCGTGAATACACATGTGAGCCAATCAGAGGTGTCAGTTCATTGTGCATGCACTGTGAACCTGGCACCTTCAGATGGTTCTTATGAAGACTTGTCATAATTTAATGTTTTGCGTTTTGCTTTTCTCTTTTTGTGATTTCATTTTTTTTGTAGTCATTTGATCCATGTATTATTCATGTACAGGTTAACGAGAATGGTGTTCATCAAGGAGTTTACATTAGATGGCAAGCTCCATCTTGCTACAGTTGACAAAGAGGAAGATGATCCACGCACAGCCGGCTTCCATTTCATCATTCACCAATCATTACTTCGCCCACAGGGTATGCACACACATATTGACCAGGGATCTTTCTCAAGTGAAATGTCAGTGAAGGTGCACCATGGATCACGAAATGAGATTCCCTTTTACATTCTTAAGGGTACTATTCGTGACGGCTATGAACTGGATCCTCCATTTCCAATGCTTGGTCGATCGATCATTTCAGGTTCGTCGAAATGGGGGTCCAACAACTTGAGGATAGTTGGCGAAGCAACTTATTTGTCTGGGTATTGGGAGTGGACGTCAAACGTCTTATCCCACTTCGGAGAAATCCTTGACACTTGTTTGATACACTCTGCAGTTTATGCTTCCCTTTATTTATATGACAGGCGTCCAAACGTCATTCGTGCCTTCTGTGAGAGTTGGTCTCCTATCACTAACACACTCCATACCATGAATGGGGAGTGGTCCATATCTCTGTGGGACCTTTTCAAGCTTGGAGGGTTACCAATTCTCGGACGTGTTTATGATTAGACAATCCCTTGCTACCGCCAATTGGATGCGCGAGATAAGGAGGGACACAGAATAGTGCCTCAAACTTGAGAATTCTTGTTAATTGCCTACCACCATCTTGCCAAGGATCCCCAATCCAAGAGAGGAGTGACTGCTCAACAATGGATTGATTTTTGGTGCAAGAAACACAGAGTTTACAAGCTTCCTGCTAAGAGGAAAAGGTATTCTGAATCTCGCCCAAAATCCATTGCTAATCCTACTGTCAACGTTGAGACTCGATCGATTATTTGGGAGAAGGGTGAGCTAGAAGTATTTGATCTACTTGGGATTACGGGTAGTACCAGAAGAATAACTACCTATATCGCAGCTTTCATCTCATGTTGGCTATGCACGTTTGTGCTTCCTGAAACTGATGATAGACTGATCAGACCAGGTACCTTCGAGATCGCTTCCTTGATGGCCCGAGGGCAATCATTCAGCCTTGCAATTCCTGTGCTTTCTAGCATATATCGTGGTTTGAATGCGATTTCAGATGCTCCAAAACCAGCTTATTCGAGAACTTTATTTCCAGCTCATTATCTTTATGCTTGGTTAGCATATTATTTTAACACTCACCATGATGCTGACCCTGTTCCTTCAGGCCCCTTGATGGTCAAGTACTCTGGTGCTCAAGGGTCAAAGTTATTCAATCCCGACGACGCTCATACTATTATTCATGTTGGAGCAGGTGTTGACGCTGGTTGCCGCATAAGGAGCAAAAATAAACTTGATATTTTGCATGATGATGGGAAACTAAGTTATGAGAAACTCAGCTATATGGTTTCTCTTCGTTCATGTTACCTTCCCTTGCGCCGTCTCGACACCTTTCATGTTGAGCCTTATGCCCCACATCGATTTGCTAGGCAGTTTGGTTTTTGCCAAGACGTTGTGGGTTTGCATCGTCGTAGTGTAGAAAATCGAACAGCGTCCTATTATGAGGCCTTGCGTTATTGGACATTGCTTTTGTTTAGCGGGAGTCAATCCCGCGTAGCTACACCGAGTCAACCACTTAACTGGAGGGACTTGGTGACACCTAAGTTTGCTAAATGGTGGCCCAAAGTGACCATTGGAGATTTGAGAACTCATGTTATGGTCCTTATTTCGAGCACCACATCTGATTCATCTATACCTAAGCAAGACCATAGACATTGTGTCGACAGAAGTGTCATGAGATCCAAGGATAAACTCCCGCAACCTGTGAGCAAGCATACCCATGTTACGAAGGGTAATCCCAGAGTTTTGCAAGACGAGGACCTCATCGTCAACCAGAGTGATACAGAGTCTGAGGTTAACTTCAAACATAGGCGAGGGAGCAAACGGAAGTCGCTTCCTCAAGACAATGCCTTGGACTTCGATCGATTTTTTGATGACATGCCCAACTCTCCCATTAATTCTTCATACTTTAATCTGGTAAGACTTCATTGAATAGTTTACCCTTTTTTTTTATTATTTATAAATGTTCTCATCCGGATTTTTCTTTTAGGATGTTGTTGACACCAACTTACGAGATGTCGAGCATGGAGATTTATATGAGGATGACGTCCCTCCTCTTCCTCTAAGGACAACTCCTGGAAAAGGGAAAGAATTGAGAATCACAGAAGACTTGCATAAAAAATCTTCCTCCCACTCATCGGATCATGATCATACTGTCCATATATCATCCCCCTCTCGCAGTGAGGAGTCTATTCTGGGTCCTAACTCTCTTGAGGTTGCTGCGAGATCTCACACGGTCCAAGTGCAGGAAGTTCGAAACCCTGCAGTCTCAGCAATGACATTTGGACCCGACCTTTTAGCTAAAGACATTTACACCGAGGCCACTAAAGTTATGGGTGCGCGATATTTGAAGGAAATAAAAGAGGCACCTTTCTCTGAAGTTTCTAAAAAATATGAGACAGCCACCAAGATCTACAAGGGCATAGAAAACCTCAAAGGAGATCCCAAACCTTTGAAGCGCATAATTGATTCTTATATCGGTGTTGTGTGCTCGTACCTTGCTTTGGAAGAAGTCGCAGCGAAGCGTCAACGGTCCGAACAGGTGGCAAAGGATATCCTTCACCAAAATGAGGTAATTAAGCAATCTAAGTCCACGTATGATGAGATGAAAAAGGAGCATTTTGACCTTACACGAGAGAAGACTTCCATCCAAAGTGAGAGAGCTGAGCTCGAAGTTAGGTTGGCGAAAGTCTGTAGAAGAGATGATGAGTTGACAAAGATCTTAGAGTCCAAAGAAAATTCTTTGATAGCACTGGAGACACAAATGAAAGGTCAACAAGAAGCCCTGGATGAGTTAGAGGCGACCCCAACTTTGGGTGCTGAGGAGGTGTGCTTGCTTGAAGGGCAAAAGAAGCAACTCCAAGAACTTCAATCTTCACTCAACCCTTTTGAGTGGATGGATGCATAGTGACTTATCTTCTTCATTTTTTTTGTTGGGTTTAGAACTAGATTTTTTTTTATTAGAACTTTTTTGACAGACTTATCACTTGTTACTTGCATTTGTGAACAATAAGTCTTTCATTGTTATTTTGTCATCTATAGTATAAAGTATTCCATTTTTTTGTTTCGCCGTTCACAATTTATCCTCTTGCGATCCAGGAGTATTACAATGATTGTTTTGTTTCGCCGTTCACAGTTTATACTCTTGCGGGCCAGGAGTATTACAATGTTTTTTTTTGTTTCGCCGTTCACAGTTTATACTCTTGCGGGCCAGGAGTATTACAATGATTTTTTTATTTTTTATTTTTTTATTTTTTTATCTTTTTTTATTTTTGTAGTGGCTGCACTTGAAATTTTTTATTTTTCAAGCTGCCTACGTACTTGCAAAATGATTATCAAATGTCATTGCAAGATCAAGCCAACGTAGTTCGGGTGATGCAAATTCTTTTTTCTTTTATGCATGAGCAGTTTACCCTCCTACTTAGGAGCTTACATGAGCTTACAACTCTAAGAATAATATCTCTTTAGGAACTTGCCATTGATAGGTCCTACACGTAATCCTTCAGCGTCGACAATTTTGTAGGCTCCATTAGTGTAGACCTCTTGTACCACATAAGGACCATCCCATTTTGAAGTGAATTTACTCCCTGTTTTGCGAGAAGTAATGATGGGCCTTCTTACAGCTAGAACCATATCTCCTACTTGAAAGGAGCGACGTCTGACTTTCTTGTTGAAGGCGCGTGACAGACGGGCCTGGTAGCACTCTGATTTTTGTTGTGCTTGAATCCTTTTTTCATCAAGTGCTTCTAACTCGGCCAGTCGAAGGCTATCATTTTCATCACTTGTCAAACCTTCTTGTATGGCTATTCGTAATGAAGGGATTTGAAGTTCTAGGGGTAAAACAGCCTCAACACCGTACACTAACGCATATGGGGTTGACTGTGTTGCGGATTTGTATGTTGTTCTGTATGCCCAGAGAGCTTCCCCTATTTTTTCATGCCAGTCACGTTTGGATCTGGCAACAACTTTGCTCAACAATTTGCACAACGTCTTGTTGAAAGCTTCAGCCAAACCATTTGCAGGTGCATTGTACATCGATGACTTATGTTGAGTGAACTTGAACTTCTCACATATATTTTTCATCAACTTATTGTAGAATGGCGTTCCGTTGTCGGTGACAATTCGTCGGGGTACTCCATACCTGTATATAATGTGAGTACGAATGAAGTCAACAACATTCTCCTTTTTGACCTCCCGAAGAGGGATCGCTTCTGCCCATTTAGAAAAGTAATCCGTAGCTGCCAAGATGTATGTGTGTCCCGATGACGATTTTGGCGTGATTGGACCAACTACATCAAGTCCCCATGCTTCAAAGGGCCAGGATGCCACAGTGGGATGCAAGGGCTCTGGAGGTTGATGTATGAAGTGAGCATGAAATTGACAAGCTTCACATTTTCTTGCATAATCCATGCTGTCTTGCACCATAGTTGGCCAGTAATAGCCCATCCTTTTTATTCGGTCATGCAATTTTGGACCTGACTGGTGAGCACCACATACTCCAGAGTGAACTTCCTCTATTGTTTGCTTTGCTTCTTCATCTCCTAGACATCTCAACCATAGTCCATGAAAGGATCGTCGGTACAGTGTTCCCTTATAATGTATGAAGCGTGGGGCTCGACGACGGATCTCCGTTCTGTGCTTTGCATCACTTGGCAGTTTTTCATGAGCCAAATAATCAATAATTGGTTGACGCCAATCTTCTTCGTCAATTTGATAGACGGATATAATGTCAACTTCTTCAATACCCTCTTCGTCCGAGGCGGCAATCCATACTTCTTCCATATCTTCTTCATCTGGAGCGACAACCCAGCGTTTGCAAACGGGTACTACTGTAGTGTCCTCTGCCCCCAGTGCCAAGGTGGCTGCAAGCCCAGCAAGTGCGTCAGCCATTTTGTTGGCACTCCTTAGGACATGCTTTAACTTGAAGGTATCGAGCTTGTCGAGTAACTTCAATGCTTGTTTCTGATAGGGGACCAAATCTTCTTTTTTTACTTCATATTCCCCTGAAAGTTGCTTTAGAACCAACTCCGAGTCACCATAAATGTCTAAGTCTTTGAGTCCCATTTCAATTGCCATTTGTAGACCTAGTGTGAGCGCTTGATACTCAGCCATGTTATTTGTGCATAATTGAGTCAACACGAAAGAGTAAGTCAGTACATGCTTCTCTGGGGATATGAAGACAACTCCTGCCCCCGCGCCGTCTCGACGAGCAGCACCGTCGAAGTACATTTGCCAAGGCGGGAGTATGTCAATGAAAAATAAATCTTCGCCTGGCAAGTCATCTGAAAGTTCCCACTCCGCTGGCACTGGATGATCTGCAAAGAAGTCGGCTATTGCTTGTCCCTTGACAGCCTTTTGAGGGACATACACGAGGTCATATTGTTTCATAAGCATGGCCCACTTCGCAAGTATTCCAGACAATACTGGCTTTGAAAGGATGTACTTTATTGGGTCATCTTTTGAGATGACACGGACTGTATGAGCTTGCATGTAATGCCTTAACTTTTGAATTGCAAAGACCAAAGCAAGAAATTTTTTTTCCATGGGTGAGTAGTTCAGCTCGGCACCTACCAAGGTTCGACTCAAGTAGTAAAGTGCCGTTTCTTTGCCATTTTCTATTTCTTGGGCACACATTGCCCCCAGGGATCCCTCTTGAGCCGCAATGTACAAAATGAGCGGCTTTCCTTTTACTGGTGCCCCCAAGACAGGAGGAGAAGACAAGTACTTCTTTATGCTTTCAAAGCCTTTCTTACATGAATCATCCCATTCAAATGGGACATCCTTTCTCATGAGATGACTAAAGGGATGACATCTCCCAGCTAGATTGGAGATAAACCTTCTGATGTACGCAAGACGTCCTTGTAAACCGCGCAACTCTTTAAGGTTTCTTGGTTCAGGCATTTCTTGAATTGCCTTAATTTTGGCTTGGTCAATTTCAATACCTCTATGCTTGACAACGAAACCTAGAAATTTCCCTGAGGTAACACCAAACGCACACTTAAGAGGGTTCATTTTCAGTTGACATTCCCGTAGTCTTTGAAAGACTTTACGAAGGTCACATAAATGGTTCTCCCTCTTTTTTGATTTGACCACCAAGTCATCTACATAACCTTCCACAATTTTGTGCATCATGTCTTCGAAGATCTTCTGCATTGCGCGTTGATACGTGGCTCCAGCGTTCTTTAACCCAAATGGAATGACCACATAGCAAAATATTCCTTTTGGGGTACGAAAAGCGGTGGCCTCTTGATCTTCAGGTGCCATGAGTATTTGATTGTAGCCAGCAGTACAATCCATAAAGGACAAGGCTTCATGACCAGTAGTAGCGTCAATCATGATTTCCACCACAGGAAGTGGGAAATCATCTTTTGGACAAGCTTCATTTAGGTCCCGGAAATCTACGCAGATTCGCAATTGCCCGTTTTTCTTTCTCACCGGAACAATGTTTGCTACCCATGTCGGATACTTAACTTCACGAATGAACCCTGCCTCGATGAGTTTGTTTACTTCAGATTCAATCTCGGGAATCATTTCAGGTCTGAACCGTCTTTGGGACTGTTTCTTTGGGCTCATGCCTTTTTTGACGGCCAGTCGGTGGACAGCGACTTTTGGGTCGAGTCCAGGCATCTCCTTGTAACTCCATGCGAAGACATCTTTGTATTCAGAGAGCAGATTAAAGTATTCTTCTTCTTCTTCTTGCGATAGATTAGCACTAATATAGACGGGGCGTGGCTCGTCTGGAGTTCCTAGGTTCAACTCTTTTAGATCATCCACAGTGGCTTGCCCCCCGTCCTCGAGAGGTTTGGGTGCCTCGTCTGTCTCTACTTCTTCGTCGCTATCATGAGCTTCATGGCCCGTGATATGATTTGAAGACACAAGTTCAAAATTTTCCTCTTCTTTTCTATCAGACGGGGTACTCTGGTTGGTATGTACCACAACCCTCCCCTTCACTTTTAAGGGTCCATGCTCGATGATGTCTACCACTTGTGTGCGCTTCATGCGAGAAGGCACAACACTCTTAAGTTCACTGTCTTCTTTAACGTTGTCGTCCCTCTTTCCAATGCGACTCATCACTGATTGTCTTTGTCGATGGTTACTTGAGGCTGACACACCTAGACGATCAAAAACTTGTGCTTTCTTCTTAAAAGGGAGAGTGTTTTGATGTGGAATGTGACTTTTTAAAACCACACCCTCTTTCTTTCCATTCCCTCTAAGCCTTCCAAATACGGATTCACGCTTCTTAGGGGCAGGTGGTTGCAATCGATCAAAAACTGACACCCTTGGATTAGCTGCATTATTTTCACCTTCTTTTTCTTCGTCCTGCTCAGCAGTAATATACTGTGTAGAAGAAATATTCTTCTTATGTCGTGCAGAAATCCGAATAGGTTTTGGAGGATCGAACCCCAAACCTAATTTAGTTGGTTGAACCACAGTACCGTGCTCTTGTAATCTCTTCTGTGTTTCATTAAGTCCATGAGATTTTGCTTCAATTAGCTTCCCCATAGGTGCTGGGTTTTCAAAGTCATACCCAGATTTTGCCAAGAGCTTGTAGGCATTAGGATCAAATCTACCCTTATTAAGCCATTTTCTTCTAGCTGTCTCCTCAGATTATGAGATTGGAGGCTTGAAAATTTGACTTTGGTTGGCCTTAAACAAGGGAAGCATTGTTTCATTCTTCAAAGTTTGAAGAGTACCTACGTCCACCCATGCATTTATCTTTGGCTCAACTTTTACATCTTGGCATCCTGTGAATGGGGACTCCCCTTCTTTACGACGAGACTTGGGAACATATCTCAAGACTGGAGTTCTTGATGTTGCCCCCATGTCTTTCACAGGTTGAGCGACACTTTGTTCATTCGTCTTCTCCATGTACTGTTGCTTGACATTACTAGGTGGCTTGCTAGAGTTTGAAGATGAAGGGACATCTTCATTTTTCTTAACGCCTCTTTTACCTGTCGAGGTAATTTGGGATGGTAACATCTCACTTGAGGCTCCCCCGTCTTCAAAAAACTTAGCATCAGCGAAGTAGGAATCTGCTTTGCTAAAGGGTTTAACATCCGCATTTATTTTCTTTTCACCTCCACGATAGTACTTAAGACATTGATGGAGGGTTGATGCGACTACACCATTTTCATGTAGCCAAGGCCTTCCAAGCAACATCTTATATGACGTCTTTGTGTCAATCACATGGAAGAGGGTAGATGAATTTAGTTCTCCCATACTCAGGTCTAGGCGTATGATGCCTATTGCACGCTGACTATTTAGATCGAATCCTTGAATCACTATACGACTATTAGACAACTCCTCCATTGTAATCCCTAATTCAATCATGGTGTTTTTTGGCATGATGTTGACAGCTGAGCCTCCATCTACTAAAATGCGGTTGATCCTTTGCTCAAGTATGTAGCCAGAGACAAACAATGGTCGGTTGTGAGGTTTTGAACCCAACAACAGATCCTCATCTGTAAAGGCTAAGGCAGAGTTACAAGATGCACAATTAGCAGAGCTTTCAATGAGTTCCTCAACCCCTTTTATCTTGTCAACATATAATTCTGGTTGTTGAAGTGCATGAGCCACTTGCTGACACATTTCTCGAGGCAATTTGAAGATTTGCCCCCATCCCATCCGCGTTGGAAGGGCCTCTAATACAGTTAAAACTTTTGGGTCCATTTCAGTTCCGGAATGTTGAAGAGTCAGTTTGAAAGACACTTTGCTCTCTTCAGTAGGAGAATTATCTTCCTCATTGTCCTCCATTACTTCTTGCTCATTCTCCACAAAGGAGACAATGTTGACAGTAACCACATTGAAGTAATCTTCGGGAAAGAATTCTTCTAAGATTATGGGCGTAAGAGGTTCTTGTTCAAGTAAATCAATGGGAAGGACTTGTGTCTTGACACTTTTCTTTGGCTTCTTCTTCCCTTTCGAGCGCTTAGGGCCCTTCTTCTTTTGTTGCTTCTTTTATCGGTGGAAAGGTTGTGACTGTGGCCTTGTTTGCTTTCTAGGCCTCCTTCTTGTGACCAATGTCCACCCTTCGTCATCTTCTTTGTGAGGGGCGATAATCAAAGTTTCATCCTCAACATGTGACATGTTGGTCATTGGAGTACTTTGTCTTGTCACATACACAATCACAGGCTCCAAACTTCCGAACTGCAAAATTTGAGCTTGCCATGGAGATTCTATCACGGCGGATGCATGATTAGTCTCAACTGTTTCATCAAGGTCCAACTCGATTCTTCCATCCTTTGCTAGCTGCAAGATTTTTTCTTTAAGTGTTATACACTTCTCGATGGGGTGACTAACCATCCTATGGTATCGGCAGTAGTTGGGGTCAGCAGTCTTGCCAACATCTGCAGGCCGTTTAGGTTCGGGAAGCTCGATGACCTTATTCTCAAGCAAGTCATCTAGCATTCCAGACAAGTCAGAATCTGGGAATGGGTACTTCTTTGCCTGCAATTCTTTTAAAGTGGGCCTATCCTTCTTAGGCTCTCTTGAGGATGAGCTCCTTTTGTCTTCAGTGCTCGCCTTTCCAGAAATTTTGACAGGCCCAAAAGTGGATGTGATCGACATCGACTCCTTAGTTGAACTTTTCGAAGATTTGTCGCCTTTCTTGAAATCTTTCTTTTCCTTCTTCATTTCATAAGAAGCATGACTTTTACCACGATTATTGGCTATGGTGAGCTCCATGTCATGAGCTCGAGTAGCCAACTCTTGAAAAGACCTAGGCTTTATACCTTGCAAGATATAAAGTAAGTCCCAGTCCATTCCCTGTATACACATCTCAACAGCAGATACTTCAGTCAAACGGTCTTTGCACTCTAGACTCAGAGCGCGCCATCGGTTGATGTAATCAATCACCGGCTCGTCTTTCCATTGATGAGTTTTAGTTAACTCAATCATGCTAACTACACGTTGAGTGCTGTAAAACCTATTCTGGAACTCTATCTCCATTTCATTCCAACTATCAATAGATTCCGGAGATAAGTCTGTGTACCAGTTGAAGGCGATGCCTTTGAGGGAGCGAACAAACTGCTTAACTAGCAAGTCGCCTGTAGTGTTGGCATTATTGCACGTCTCTATAAAGTGGGCGACGTGTTGTTTAGGACTTCCCTTCCCATCAAACTGCTGAAACTTGGGGGGTTGGTAACCATGAGGCATACGCAACCTATCGATTCTCTTGGTGTAAGGTTTCACATAGCGCTGACTACCTTGAGAACCTTCTCCAAGTTGACCCTTGACAGCGTTAGCTATCATATCCTGGACTTGTTTAGCAGTCAATGGAATGTGAGAGTTGTCTTTTACAGATTTATCACTCTCACTTCCGCTTTCACTGTCACTATGCTTAGATGATCCCTCCATTGAACTTTTCTCAAGCTTCTTGTTCAGGGTAGCGATTTGATCATTCTGAAGCTTGATTTGAGCATCCTTTTCTTCTCCATCTTTTACCAATTTCTGCAGTAGATTATTCATCTCAGCAAGTTGCTCTTCAACAGTTTTTGTTGAAGTCACCATGACAGCAGCAGTGAATGACTTAGAGACTTGAGATGATCTTTCTATATCAGGGGTCTCCAGAGGTGAAGAGGCAGAGGAATTACTACTGGATTCAGCATCACCGTCAACCCTAAATGGGCTAAAGAGGGGACTGGTACGAACGACCAATCTCTCTGACCGTTCAGTTGCAGTTTGCTTCCATTTGAGGGGAGCAACAGATGGTTGGTCAGATTCAGCTGCAGAGCTAGAGCCAAACACTGGGACTTCACGCTCTTTGCGAAAAGAAGACGTGATGGCATTTTCAGAAACAGTTTGCCTAACTGATTTGCGTTGACGGGTAGGGATTGTCGCAGCTCGAAGGCTTGCAGCAGCAGTGGCGACAACAACTTTCTTCATTCCTCTTGTGTTTACACCAAGAGTCTGGTCGGCAATGAAATCACCCAGCATCACAGTCTTTCGCTGGGTAGCGTCAGAGTTGTCAGTGAACTCAACAATGTTCTTCCTTGAGGCCATTGATCTTATAGTAGTTGATTTTTTTTTTTTTTGAAACAGAGATGAGAGGCAGAGATGTCCCACCGAGCGTGCCAAAATTTGTATACGGCAAATTTCGCAGTCTAATTAAATAAACCAAGAAATAACGTAACAAAGATAAATTTATATTGATAATGTGTTTGGTACTATCTTTGTATTACATTTTATATAAAATAAACTAAGTCCTCTGATTCTGTTCCGCAGCTTGATGTCGACACGTGTTGATGACGACCTTGACTTGGGTGTAGGACAACGTTCTGTCAACGTCAACCTAAACTTAAGTGTTGGATGGCGTTTTGTCAACGTCAACCTGAATTTGAATGTTGGATGACGTTTTGTCAACGTCAACCTGAATTTGAGTGTCGGATGACGTTTTGTCAGCGTCAACCTGAGTTTGAGTGTACGGTGACGTTTTGTCAACGTCAACCTGAGTTTGGGTGTACGGTGACGTTTTGTCAACGTCAACCTGAGTTTGAGTTTTTGTTTGGGTTTATTCGAATGAGGGCTGACACAGCTTGAATCTCAATCGAATGTGTTTGAGTTTCTCTGAACAGTCGGCACGAATTTGATGTGCTTATTGACTACTTCTAGAGAGGATTTCCAAGAGAAATTTGGGAGCTCTTGAAAAAATGATTTTTCCGACCCCTGTAACTGAAGGTGGAGAGGTATATTTATAGGGGATGGAATCCCTATATGGACTTTTGTTGGTGTGGGTTTGGGCCCGTTTGTGACTTGGTAGTCTTTTTACCTTGTCCATTTAACCATCTGTTTGGGCCGTAATATGGACTGACCTAAATATTTTACAACCCAAATTATGTTTATTTAATTTGGGCTTTATTTAGGTGGGCTAAATTAATTAAATTGGGCTATTATTTCTATTAGCTCAAAACTAATTAATTTAATTATAATGTAAAACACTAATAAATTTTTAGTGTCTACACTGTGGTTTGAGAGTGAGAAAGAGAAAAGAAAAAGCAAGTTTAGAGTTGCGTGAATGAAGTTCAGAAAAATAAAAGAAAAATGAAATGAAAATTCAAAAGAATTCTAGTTCTTTCATTCACGTACGTTCGTAAAGGAATATTCGCTCCATTGCTAGAAAATTGGGTTTGTTTTGAGCTTTTCATTGATTTATGAGAGTTGGGTTACTTTACATGGTTTTATGGTGATTGTTGGGAGTTGTGTAGGCCATCTTAGGCCTTGTTTGAATGATTTATGCTCCCCCTTTCTTGGTTTTTCCACCACATTACCCAAAAGTATCCCCTACCTCTCGCCTAAGCCCCATTACAACCCTATAAAGTCCTCTTGAGCTTATGTCTGCATTGTTCATTTGATTGATTTCGAGTCAGTTTGTCAAAGCTAGGGAGTATTTCTGCTAATTGAGTCGACTTGACTAGGTTGACCGTCATTGAGCCTTCTTAAACACATGAGAGTGTGAGTGGGAAGGGTACTTATGGTCAGGTTGGTGAGTGTTCGGGCATATTCTTTGCCTGCCACAAAATAGAGAGGAGTGACACCCTTGTGAGAGCCTTTTCAGGATTTGTATGCCTTGTGGATGCTTGAGTTTGATAAATTGCTTGAATGATTGGTGGTTGGATGGATTTGATGAGCCAAACTTGAATTATGCCTGCTTGAACTATTTTTAGTCTTGAAAATGTTTTGAGCTTTGATTTGTTTTTATCTTTGGGGTGAGGTAATCTATTCCATGTTCATGTGCTGTTTGCTTGAGGACAAGCAAAGGTTTAGCTTGGGGGAGTTTGATATCACGTATTTATATAGAGTTTTCTCCCTTATTTACAGCTAATTTGTGCGTCATTGGAGCTCTTGGGAGCTATTTTGTGCTAACTATCGTATGTAGTTGTGGTTTCGTGTTTTAGTATTGAATTGCAGGTTTTATGAAGTTTTCTCCTTATTCCCGAGCCTTTTGGAAGCAACCACGGCTTTACGAGATGTTACGAGGCACGTAGGATGGCTCACGAGCTTTATGGATAGTTTTAGGAGGTCCCAAGACCCCTAAACGTGAAGTTTAGAGAGCCAAAGAGTCAAAAAGGAGGTTTCCGTGCACTGATCGGGCAGAAATGGCCCGATCGGGCGAAGATATATTGATCGGGTATGAAAGTTACGGACCCGATCGGGCAAGACGTGCCCGATCAGATCGGGCGAGCAACAATGCACCAGACCCGATCGGGCATAGTGTGCCCGACCCGATCGGGTGGGGGTGCTGCTAGGTCTCATTGTGAAGCTGCTTGTGAGGAGAACGTCATGGTCCAAAGAAGCACCAGGCCCGATCGGGTGGCTGCCCAAGGCCCGATCGGGCGGTCCGCAATTTATGATCGGGCACTGATCGGGCAGAAATGGCCCGATCGGGCGAAGTCTTTATGATCGGGTATGAAAGTCACGGACCCGATCGGGCAAGTCTTGCCCGATCGCATCGGGCGAGCACACATGCACCAGGCCCGATCGGGTGTTCACCACCCGACCCGATCGGGTGGGCTGCTCATAGCTCTCGTTGTGAAGCTGCGGATGAGGCGAGCTTGTTGGGCTCGTTTGTCGCCTGGCCCGATCGGGTGGATGCCCACGGCCCGATCGGGTGGGCCGTATAATTTGGTTAATGCTGCGCTGCTGCTATACGAAGGCCCAGAAGACAAATTGCTGAGAGTGTTGTTTGACCCGATCGGGTACTGTGCTCGGGCCCGATCGGGGCTGGTGCCTAAATCGCACTTTTTCGCTTTTTTATTTCCGTTTTTAGTGAACTTGAGGGGTATTATAAATACCGTTTTCCTCATTATTTAAGGACATCTTGATATACATCTTTTATTCATCTTTCATTAGCTTTAGACTAGTTTTATTCTTCATTGTTCTTAGTTCAATTCAAACACTTTAGATTAATTTAGAGGTGATCAAACCTATTTCGATTTCAATAAAAGTTTCTGCTTTCCGTCAATTTGTATTCTTTCCTACCCTAATCTCTTTTATTACTCTTGATTGCTTAGTTTATTTATTTAATCGTTCATGATGCAATTGTTAGGGTTTCATATTAGTTTTGTCGTTGTTAATTCGATTATGAGTGAGTAGTCTCTTTCTAGGGTGTTAGATAGGAAAGCCATGTTTATACCATGATTGTGATTTAGACTCTTATTGATTTCTAGGGCTTGATTAGGGTGATTGTGATGTGGTTTGTTCTTTATTGAGTAATTAACGTTATTGCGCAGTTTCTTTGGTTGCTTGTGGTTAATAGTTGTTTGCACAGATCCGTCTTACGACTAGAGGCCTAGGACACGTCAGTAGTTGTGATTACGTTAGTGAACATGCGGCGTATGTTGAACTATGAGCGTTGAGTATTAACCATAGCTCAACATAGGCTCTAATCCCCAGACTCTTGCTTTAGATTTTGATAGTAGTTGCCCTTGTTTGATTGGTATAAGCATGGTGGACCGACCTAATACCCTAGGTCTTAGTCCATAGTTAAATCCTCGATTTTTCCCGTCTTTCTTAGCTTAATCATTAGTTAAATTAATTCTTCCCTGATTACATCTGGAGTAGCTGAATTGGTTGAATATTGATTTAGAAACTCTGTCTCCCTGTGGATTCGACCCTGCTTCCACTGACTACCTAGTTAGAGGTCCGTAGGTTTATTTCTGATTAGGTGATACGACTAAAACCTATCACCTATTGAGTCATTAAGAGTCTTAGTTAATTTTATTTAGTCTTTAATTCAACATTTTAATTTCTGTCAATAGATAGGCCGAAAATATGGTTGTATTTTTCGGTTATTAGGAGTCCTTGTACTAGTAGTAGTTGAGTTGTGATCCATAAAAGATAAGATTAGATTAGCTAAAAGATAAGGCTCAAAATAGGCATGTAAATAAGATAAGGGGCCCGAAAATCCTGCTCTATCTTATTAGATTATTTTCCTTCTCTTTTCTTTATCTTTTTAAATTCTAGGGATTAGTTTTTAAGCCATTTTTAGACCAGGATTCAGTTTCCTAAATATGTTAGGAGTACCCTAGGGACCTAATAGTATAAATAGGCGTCAATATTTCAATAAAAAGTAGATTATTTTTCAATTAGAATTGGAAAAATTGATATGAATAATCCCACCTTTGTCCGGTCTTCCACCACTGGTACCACCTTAAATTAATCCAGCAATAATCCCACCTTTGACCCCCATATTCTCTCATTGGTACGGGATACCGGTGACTTGTTTGACCATACAAAATTACCGTTGACTTTTTTTTAAAAAAAATAACTTAAAAAAAACCCACTCCTTCCCATCCTCTCCCCTTCCACACTGCTGACAGCCTGCCCAGCTACCCCCCTCCCCTGAAACCACCTACACCTTCAAAGCCACCCAAACCTCACGGTGTTAATTAAGCTGAACCCACAACCACCATTTGAACCGCATCAACATCCTTTGATCAGCACTATTATCAACCACAGAAGCCCAATTATCCTCCTCAAATACACCCTCTTCCTCATCCCACTCTCTGTCTTCCTCGTCATCTTCCTTCCTCCTCTGTTCTTTATCTTTTCTTCCCTTCTTAGGAACCAGCCTCTCCCTAGGACCCAACATATTTCTGGGACACTCATAGCTTAGGTGACCTTCCTCCCCTCACTCATAACATCTGGACTTGTCCTTATAAATGCGTCGACGAATGAACTCAGCATCACACCCGTTGACAGTGCAACGGAAGCTCTTAGGGTGCGGCCATTTAGGTTTTTACCGTTCATCTGACGAGCAGCAATAACGACATCGTTAAGGGAGACAAAGAGAATAAAGGCAATGTCGCGGCTAAGGCGAGTAACATTGTCCTTACGGATGGTGACACGGCCTATCTTTCCGAAGGAAGAGAAGATGGTGAAGAGGTCAGAGTTGGTGAGGCTAACATAGATAGTTGACTGGGTAGTCTCCGACGAGTAAGGGAGGCTAGGGAAGGGGTGGCAGAGGTGGGGGAGGGGGTGGCTGGGAGGGGTATTTATTTTATTTTTGAAGTTTTTTTTTATAAATTTAAATTAAGACTTTAATTAAAAATTAGGTTAAATATTACTTAATTAGTTATTAATCACATAATTAAGAGAATTTACCTGTAATTGTAGGTCACCAACAGGTGAGGGACCATTGAGAGAATATGGGTGTCAAAGGTGGGATTATTGCTGGATTAAATGAAGGTGGTACCATTGATGGAAGACCGGCCAAAGGTCGGATTATTCTTATCAATTTTTCCATTAGAATTTTGTTAAGCGTTTAATTGTTTTCACAATTATATTCGTCCAATAGAGATATTTTCAGAGTGATTATTTATCTATTTTTTAATCTACTTAATTTCAGGAATGGTTTAATGTGAGATTAGGAGTAAACGAAAATGTTCAGGACTGTCTGTTTTAGATTACATATCCGTTACTTGTGTGTAATTTTCGAACTTAGTTCAATAATTAAGTTCCTTTGCATTGGAATACTTGATTGTTACTTCTTCTTGGAGTTGCATTCACATCAATTGGTATCAGATTTTCCAGAAGGGTGAGGATAGAAAGTATTCGATTTTCTTTGGTAAGCATTCTAAACTAGTTCATTCTAGTTCTTGATTTCGGTCCTTGTTGGGTTTTGTGTGGTTATTGGCTGCCATTATTTCTTCTTGGCGTGTGATTTTGTTCTTGGCGTGGTATTCTTGTTTTTCTTTAAGCTTTACCATGTCTGGCTTAGAGAGATTAGAGAAAATGATGGAAGGTATGGCCATTACACAAGAAGAGGACCGAGCTAGGGCTAGAAGATTGGAATCTGCCCATCTAGCACTAGTTGACGTAGTTAAAAAGAAAAAAATACCCTAATCATGTTGACTATGAATCTGATCATGATGATGTGAAAATTGTTAAATCTAGTTATGATGATGATAGAGGTATTAAAGTAGATGATTTTACTAGTGATTCTAATCCTGAACATTGGCTTGAATGGATTCGTCATCTTGAGAAAATTTGTGAATATAAGGGGTTTGATGATGAAAAGAAATATAAAATTGCCACCATTAGACTAACTAAATATGAACTCCGCCTGTGAGTGTCTGTGTGATATTCACTGCCGGTCTCAAGCCCGGATAAAGGAGGAGAGTTGCGGTAGGTTTGGGGCGGCCAGCGTAAAACATAGCCCCATATCATGACATGAGTCGACAAATGAAAAACGTGGGGGCGTTCCCTACTCAGCGACGCGCTGCACTTCATAGACCCGGGTGTAGTGATAAGTATGCAAGGGTTGCTAGGTCGTCGCACGGAAGCAGCGCGCCATCCCGACGCCCGGGGGTGGTGTCAAATATGCAAGGGTTCCCGCATCAGGGACGGGTGCGGGTAAAGAAGCTAGTCCAAGGTGTGGTAGGGGTAGTAGGATGCGCTTTGGAACATGGAACATTGGCTCTTTGACGGGAAGATCGGCGGAGGTGGTGGAGGTTATGAGGAGGCGAAAGATTCACATAATGTGCCTTGAAGAGACCAAGTGGGTTGGTGGAAAAGCAAGAGAACTAGCCCCATGGGGTTATAAGCTTTGGTACTCCGGAAAGGATAAGAGTAGGAATGGAGTAGGCATCATTATTGATAAGGAATATATTGATGATGTGGTGGAAGTTTCGAGGAAGAGCGACCGAATTATGAGTATTAGGCTAGTTTTAGGGAGGGAGGCGGTGACTATCATAAGCGCATATGCGCCGCAAGTGGGATTGGAAGCATCTATTCAACAACAATTTTGGGAGGATTTATAGGAGGTTGTGCAACGAGTGCCTATTAGTGAAAAGTTGATCATTGGTGGGGATCTTAATAGACATGTGGGCACTAGTCGAGTTGGCTTTGAGAGCATTCATGGAGGTTTTGGGTATGGGGAGAGAAATGAAGCTGGAAGTGGTATCTTGGACATTCGCACTAGCATATGGTCTTAGTATTATGAACACTTGGTTTGAGAAAAGAGAATCTCACCTTGTGACATATAGGAGTGGAAGTAGCGCGAGTACGATTGACCTCTTTTTAGTAAGGAATGCTTGGCGGAAGAGTTACACAAACTGCAAGGTGATACCTGGTGAGAGCGCAGCCACCCAACATACACTAGTCGTACTTGATTTCCGGGGTAGGGAGTCTTTAAGAAAGCAAAGACCCAATGTGGAGCCGCGAATCAAGTGGTGGAAGCTCCAAGGGGAGCACAAAGAGAACTTCCTAGCTAAGATGGCTAGTAAAGATATTTGGTCATGTAACACAGAAATGGACGTAGATTCGACATGGACAAAGATGGAACTTAGTACAAAGGAAGTGGCGAAAGAGATCCTTGGAGAATCTAAAGGAACTGTACCATCGAGTAAGGACACATCTTGGTGGAACGAGGAGGTGAGACAAGCGATAAAAAACAAACGAGAAGGTTATAAACTTTTGGGAAAAGATAGAAGCGATGTGAACTATGAGAAGTACAAAGAGGCTCGAAGAGAAGCCAAGAAGGCTGTACGGGAAGCTAAAGCAAAGGTAAACCAAGAGCTTTATGCAAGATTGGATACGAAAGAAGGGGAAAAAGACATCTACAGAATTGCGCGTATGAAGGACAGGAAGAAAGAGACATAAGAAAGGTGAAATGTGTGGGTGTGTACCAAAGAGTGCTTATGGAGGATGAGGAGATAAAGGATAGATTGAGGACGTACTTTGATACCTTGTTCAATGGTGATAACGCACAAGACATCGGGGATGTACACATCCCGCCAAGTATGTTAATCAAGAGTTTATGAGGAGGATTCAAAAGGGAGAAGTCGTTACAGCATTAAAAAAGATGGGACTGAAGAAAGCTACGGGGCCAAATGGCATACCTATCGAAGTTTGGAGGTGTTTCGGGGGGAGAGGAATCAAATGGCTGACAAAATTCTTCAACATGATTTGGAGACACAACAAAATGCCATTAGAGTGGAGGAAGAGTACTTTGATTCCTTTGTGTAAGAACAAAGGCGATGTACAAGATTGTACCAACTACCGAGGAATCAAACTAATGAGTCATACGATGAAACTTTGGGAACGAGTGATTGAGCAAAGACTTAGGAAACATGTGAAGATATCGGAGAACCAATTTGGATTTATGCCAGGAAGATCGACTATAGAGGCCATCCACCTCATGAGACAGACAATGGAACATTACCGTGATAGGAAGAAGGATCTACATATGGTTTTCATTGATCTGGAGAAGTATGATAGAGTAGCAAGAGAAATACTTTGGTGGGCGTTGGCAAAGAAAGGTGTTCCACAAAAATATATAGATATCATCAAGGATATGTATGGGGGGCAACTACGAGTGTGCGGACTACGGTGGGGAGGACAGAAGAGTTCCCTATTACGATCGGAGTGCACCAAGGTTCTGCACTTAGCCCCTTTCTCTTTGCTTTAGTGATGGACGAACTAACGAGGTCAATTCAAGATGATATACCGTGGTGTATGATGTTTGCGGATGATATTGTGTTGATTGATGAGACAAAGGAAGGTGTTGAGAGTAAGTTGGAATTGTGGAGGGATACATTAGAAGCCCGTGGTTTTAGATTGAGTAGAAGTAAGACGGAGTATATGGAGTGCAAGTTCAGTGGGGTTACAAGCAACGAGGCAGGGATGGTCACTTTGGATAGCAAAGTGGTTCAAGGATCGAAAGTGTTCCGTTACCTTGGATCCATTCTCCAAAAGGTTGGAGAACTGGATGGAGACGTGGCTCATAGAATTAACGCGGGTTGGTTAAAGTGGAAAAGCGCCACCGGGTTCCTTTGTGATTCTTGCATTCCCCAAAGATTGAAGGGAAAGTTCTACCGTACGACAATTAGGCCTGCTTTGTTATATGGCACCGAATGTTGGGCGGTGAAATAATGCCACGTTCATAAGATGAACGTGGCGGAGATGCGTATGTTGCGGTGGATGTGTGACCACACAAGGAAGGAACGATTAAGAAATGAAGTGATTCGGGAAAAAGTTGGAGTTGCATCAATTGAAGAAAAGATGAGGGAGAATCGGTTAAGATGGTTTGGTCATGTGAAAAGGAGATCAGGTGATGCACCGGTGAGGAGAGTTGAAGAGTGGAGGAGTAATCAAATTGTAAGGGGTAGGGGTAGACCTAAGATGACTTGGATGAAGGTAATTGAAAGTGATATTAGGCTACTTGGGATTGACGAGAGCATGGCGTTGGATAGAAGTGGGTGGAGGGGCAGTATCCATGTGGAGGAAGGGGTGTGATTACTGCATTTATTTATTTTTCTTAATTGTGTTGGTATTTCAAACCTTTTGAAAACCTCTTTTAAAATTTTTGGTGTAAACCTTGTTTTCAAAAACTTTTTAAAAATTCTTAAAACTTAAACCCTTTTAAAGACTTTTTATCACTCTTGTCGATGCCATCTCCTTTGGCAACGGTTTCAGTTGACGATTCATGTTAGCCGACCCCAAATCACTTTGGGAATAAGGCTTAGTTGTTGTTGTTGTTGTTGTTGTTGTAGACTAAATAAATATGCTAGAATTTGGTTAGAGAGTCTAAAGCAAGACTTGGAAAAACCTAAGCTTAAAAGTTGGAGTAAGCTTAACAAAATATTGCAAGAAATATTTATTCCAAGTTATTCCATTCAAAGGCAATACATGAAAAAGCGTGACCTCACTCAAGATACAATGAATGTTCATGACTATACTTTGGAATTTGGTAAATTATGCTTGCTTTCTGGTAATGAAGAAGTTGAACAGGAGAAAATTGCTAGATTTATTGGAGGACTTAATAAATCTATAGCTAGATAGATTGATGTTACCACTTATAACACTTTTGATGATGTATGTCAATTGGCTTTGAAAATTTAGCGTCTTATAGTTGAAGTGAAGAAAAGTTATGGGGGTAAAGGCGCCACTTTTAAGAACCCTAATTCTATGTACTCTTAATCTTCCAAGCCTTTTAATAGAAATAAATTCCTTCTAAGGGGGAATACAAGGGGGATTGCCCTAAATTGGTTATTTCCAAAGAAAAATTTGCTAATACTCAAAAATGTTTAAGTGCCAAGGGAGGGGTCATATTGCTGCTAATTGCCCTACTAGAAAAGCACTCACTATAAAGCAATACATGGCTATAGAGGAGGAAGAGAAGACTTATGATATTGTTTTGGAAAGTGAGCATGAAAATGATGAACTTAATGATGACACTGCATATGTTGAAGATGACCCTAGGATGATTGGAGTTAATAGGAGAACTTTACATGTTGATCACTCTCCTAATCATGAACAAAGAGTAAACTTGTTTCATACTAGATGTAGAATTGTTGAATTCTCTTTCAATGTTATTATTGATAGTGGATCATGTACTAATGTGGTGGCATCTCATGTCGTCTCTAAGTTGAATTTGGTTGTTAGAGATCATCCTTGTCCTTATAAGTTGAGTTGGTTGGATGACCAAACTGGTTTGACTGTTATGAAGCAAGCTCTTATTTCTTTCTCTATTGGGAACTATAAAGATGAATTACGGGGTGATGTGCTTCCTATGAGTGCTTGTCATATTATTCTTGGTAGGCCTTGGCAATTTGATCGAAAGGTTATTCATGATGGGGAAACTAATGTATATTTTGTGTTGATGGGACCTAAAAGGATTCGACTTATGCCCTTATCTCCTAGTGCCATGGTGCCTAAGAAGGTTGAAAGTAAGCAAAATTGGTTTTCAGCCAAAGAGTTCTAAAAGGAGGTAGAATTGGAGGGTCATGGCTATGTTTTGTTTGTTAAATATGATTTGACTAATGATAATTCTGTGAAAGATCCCGAACTTGAAGTTTTATTGGAGGAATTTGGGGATGTTTTTCCCGAAGAGTTGCCTCAAGGGTTGCCACCTTTGAGAGGAATTCAGTATGCTATTGATCTAGTGCTAGGCGCACCTTTGCCTAACAAACCAGCTTATAGATGTGATCATGTGGCTTCTAAGGAGCTACAAAGGCAGATTGAATAGTTTATTGATCAAGGCTATGTTAGAGAAAGCATGAGTTCATGCGCCGTTCCTGCCCTTCTTTTTCCAAAGAACGATGGTACATGGAGGATGTGCATTGATAGTAGAGCCGTCAACAACATCACAATCAAGTATCGTTTTCCTATGCCAAGGTTGGAAGACATGCTTGATGAACTACATGGAGCTTTGGTGTTTTCAAAGATAGACTTGAGAAGTGGTTACCATCAAATGAGAGTTCGAGAAGGAGATGAGTGGAAAACAACTTTTATGACCAAACAAGGTCTATATGAGTGAATGGTGATGACCTTTGGTCTTTGCAATGCTCCTAGTTCTTTTATGAGACTTATGAATGAGGTACTACGTCCCTTTCTTAACAAGTTTATTGTTGTCTACTTAGATGATATTTTTGTTTATAGTACTAGTGTAGATGCTCATTTATCTCATTTAAGACTTTTGTTTGAAAAATTAAGGGAACAAAAACAGTATGGAAAGATGGAAAAAGGTGATTTTGTTGTACATAATATTTCTTTTCTTGGTTACATTGTATCTAGGGATGGAGTACATGTTGATCCAGAGAAAGTCAAAGCTATTTCACCATGGTTGGCGCCAACAAATGTCCATCAGTGTCAAAGCTTTCATGGCCTAGCTTCCTTTTACAGGAGTTCATTCGAAACTTCTCAATTATTATGGCTCCAATCACTGAACTTATGACGAAGGGGGAGTTTTCATGGAACTCCCATGTTGAGAAGGAGTTGCTTTGTCATGCTCCTATTCTTGGCTTTCCAGATTTCAACAAATTGTTCGAAGTGGAGCATGATGCTAGTGGAATTGGAATTGGGGCAGTTTTGCTTCAAGAAAAGAGACCCATATCTTACTTTAGTGAGAAGTTGAGTGGTGCTAAACTCAACTACTCCAATTATGATCGTGAATTCTATGCTATTGTGAGGGCCTTGGATCATTAGTCCCATTACTTGAGGCCCGAGCCTTTCATTCTCCATTCGGATCATGAAGCACTCAAACATATCCATTGCAACAAAAGCTCAACCATAGGCATGCCAAGTGGGTTGAATTCCTACCATCCTTTACTTTTTCTTCTAAGTATAAGGAAGGTAAGAGTAATGTTGTGGTTGATGCTCTTTTTAGACGTTCTTATCTTTTAGCCATGGTTGATGCTAGAGTTTAGGGTTTGAGCATTTACAAGAATTGTATGTTAATGATGATGATTTTAATGATTCTTTTAAAAACCCTAATGGCATGTATGTAGTTCAAGATGGATTTTTGTTTAAGGGGAATAAGTTGTGCATCCCTAAGAGTGGCGTGAGGGAGTTGCTTGTGTGAGAACTCCATAATGGTGGGGTGGCCGGACATTTTGGCATTCAAAAGACCTTAGATACTTTGAGTGAGAGCTTTTATTGGCCTGACATGGTGAAAGATGTTCATATGGTGGTTAGTAAGTGTGCTACTTGTCAAAGGTCTAAAAGTACTTTACATAAAGGCCTTTATACTCCATTGTCTGTCCCTAATGCTCCTTGGGATAGTGTGAGTATGGATTTCATTGCTGGTTTCCCTCGAACTTAAAGGGGGAAAAATGTTACCATGATGTGGTGGATCGATTCTCTAAGATGGCACACTTTATTCCTATGCATAAAACTGATGATGCTTTACATGTAGCATATTTGTACTTTAGGGAGGTCATTCGTTTACATGGTATCCCTAGAAGTATTGTTAGTGATCGTGATTCAAAGTTCCTTAGTCACTTTTGGAGGAGCTTGTGGAAGATGGTGGGAACTAAGTTACTCTTTAGTACGAGTCATCATCCTCAAACTTATGGCCAAACTGAAGTGACTAATAGGACCTTTGGAACCTTATTCAGTGGCTTGGTGAGCAAGACACAAAAAGATTGGGATATGAAGCTAGGACACGCTGAATTTGCTTACAATCGATCTCATTCAACTACTACATCTTGATATCACGTATTTATATAGAGTTTTCTCCATTATTTACAAGCTAATTTGTGCGTCATTGGAGCTCTTGGGAGCTATTTTGTGCTAACTATCGTATGTAGTTGTGGTTTCGTGTTTTAGTATTGAATTGCAGGTTTTATGGAGTTTTCTCCTTATTCCCGAGCCTTTTGGAAGCAACCACGGCTTTACGAGATGTTACGAGGCACGTAGGATGGCTCACGAGCTTTATGGATAGTTTAGGAGGTCCCAAGACCCCTAAACGTGAAGATTAGAGAGCCAAAGAGTTAAATGAGGTTTCCGTGCACTGATCGGGCAGAAATGGCCCGATCGGGCGAAATATTTATGATCGGGTATGAAAGTTGCGGACCCGATCGGGCAAGGCGTGCCCGATCAGATCGGGCGGAACATCAATGCACCAGACCCGATAGGGCGTAGTGTGCCCGACCCGATCGGGCTGGGGGCTGCTACATCTCATCATGATGCTGCGGATTAGGGGAGCGTGCTGGTACATGTCGTCGCTTGGCCCGATCGGGTGGCTGCACAAGGCCCGATCGGGTGGGCCGCATTTTCACCCTGAGCTTGCTGGGCTGCTGCGTGGACCACGAGAAGAAAAAGAAGACTTTTGGTATTTGACCCGATCGGGTGGGTGCCACGGGCCCGATCGGGTCTGGTACATTTATATGCAGATTTCGACTTTCGTTTCCCGTTTTTAGTAAAACTTGAGGGGTATTATAAATACCTTTTCCTCATTATTTAGAGACATCTTCTATTCATCTTTCATTAGGTTTTAGACTAGTTTTATTCTTCATTGTTCTTAGTTCAATTCAAACACTTTAGATTAATTTAGAGGTGATCAAACCTATTTCAATTTCAATAAAGTTCCTGCTTTCCGTCAATAGGTATTCTTTCTTACCCTAATCTCTTTTATTATTCTTGATTGCTTAGTTTATTTATTTAATCGTTCATGATGCAATTGTTAGGGTTTCATAATAGTTTTGTCGTTGTTAATTCGATCATGTCTGAGTAGTCTCTTTCTAGGGTGTTAGATAGGAAAGCCATGTTTATACCATGATTGCGATTTAGATTTCTATCAATTTCTAGGGCTTGATTAGGGTGATTGTGATGTGGTTTGTTCTTTATTGAGTAATTAACGTTATTGCGCAGTTTCGTTGGTTGCTTGTGGTTAATAGTTGTTTGCACAGATCCGTCTTACGACTAGAGGCCTAGGAAACGTCAGTAGTTCTGATTACGTTAGTGAACATGCGGCGTATGTTGAACTATGAGCGTTGAGTCTTAACCATAGCTCAACATAGGCTCTAATCCCCCGACTCTTGACTTAGGTTTTGATAGTTGTTGACCTTGTTTGATTGGTATAAGCATGGTGGACCGACCTAATACCCTAGGTTTTTATTCCATAGTTTAATTCTCAATTTATTCCGTCTTCTATTCTTTAGTTTAATTAATTCCTTCCTGATTTCATCTGGAGTAGCTGAATTGGTTGAATATTGATTTAGATACTCTGTCTCCCTGTGGATTCGACCCTGCTTCCACTGACTACCTAGTTAGAGGTCCGTAGGTTTATTTTTGATTAGGTGACACGACTAAAACCTATCACATCTCAATCTCTATTTGAAGTGGTCTATGATACTAATCCTTTTCTTCTTATTGATTTTATATCACTAACTAAATCTGAAATTCATGTGGATGCAAAGAAAAGGTCCGAAGCTTTCAAGAAGACATGTGCACAAGTCAAAGCTAGAATTGAGAAGATGAATACTCAATACAAAGAAAGAGCAAACAAGCATAGAAGACAACCTAAGTTCCAAATTGTTGACTTAGTTTGGATACATTTAAGGAAAGAACGATTCACGAGCAAGAGAAAGAATAAGCTCATGCATGGGGCTGATGGTCCATCCAAGGTGATTGATGTGATTAGTGATGGTGCCTAGAAGATTGAGCTTCCAACTGATGATGGAGATGTGAGTGCCACCTTTAATGTGGGAGATATAAGTCCATACTTAGATGATGAAAATTGGAGGATAAATTCTTTCAAAGAGGGGGAGAATGATGCAAGTCAAGGCTCAAAGTCAACTATTATGGAAGAACCTATTTGTTTAGTCCTTGTAGCACTTGGGTTCAACCTCCAAGCAAACTCTTCCTTTATGTCCATGATTACATGGGAAGATGATCAAATCATTGAAGAATGATATGGAGCGTCCATTTGAGTCCTAGTGAGTCATTAAGAGTCTTAGTTAATTTTATTTAGTCTTTGATGAAGCATTTTAATTTTTGTCGATAGATAGGCCGAAGATATGGTTGTATTTTTCCGCTATTAGGAGTCCTTATACTAGTAGTAGTTGAGTTGTAATCCCTAAATGATAAGATTATATTGGATAAAAGATAAGGCTCAAAATAGGCGTGTAACTAAGATAAGGGGGCCGAAAATCCTACTCTATCTTATTAGATTATTTTGCTTATCTTTTCCGAAATTCTAGGGATTAGCTTTTAAGCCATTTTTAGACTAGGATTCTGTTTCCTAAATATGTTAGGAGTACCCTAGGGACCGAATAGTACAAATAGGCGTCTATATTTCAATAAAAAGTAGATTATTGTCAATTAAATTTTGTTAAGAGTTTAATTGTTTTCACAATTATATTCGTCCAGTAGAGAGATTTTCACGAGTGATTATTAATATATTGTTCAATCTACTAAGTTCAAGGAGTGGTTTCAAGTGATATCAAGAGTAAACTAAAACGTTCAGGAGTGTCTATTTTAGATTACATATTCGTTACTTGGGTGTGATTTTTTTAACTTAGTTCAATAATTAAGTTCCTTTGCATTGGAATACTTGAGTGTTACTTCTTCTTGGAGTTGCATTTATATCATCTTTGGTCTGCCCTAAAAAGATATGAAGTGAATATTAGGTGTGTTTTGGATGGTGTTGGGAGGTTTTAATGTTGTGATGCACTATGATGATAGAGTTGGCTTAGCCGTACAAGATGTTGAAATACACTAATAGAATTAACATCTTTAACGACGAAAAAGTTCGTCGTTAAAAGGATAGAAAATCGTCGCTAAAGGCAGTTAACGACGAATATGTTTTGTCATTATGTTCATTGTTACTAGTCCCGTCGTTACTAGCTTTAACGATGAAATGGCCTTGTTCGTCGTTTAACCTTCACGACCACTAGAATGTTATTTGTCGTCATAATAATGACAAACTAAAAGGCATTAACGACAAATTTTTTGGTTGTAACTAATCTCCGTAAGAATCAATTAATATCCATACAAAAATTTCCAACTACGAGGGAAAAGTTCGTCATTATAGACTCCAATAGATTTTTTTAAAAATTAAAAAATTAACGCTTAATGTAATTGTCAATGTCTTCTATTCAATAGTGTATACACACACACGAATATCAAAAACAGAAAACTTTATTATAATTTATAAAGGAGCAAAAAATTAGATAAATCGTCTTACATGAGTCTGAACCAATTGTATCATAAAATTGATCCTAAATCTGTCTAACGTTCTTGATAAGCAACTAACAATCTTTTTTTTTTTTGAAATCAAAATAAAAAAAACTACATTAACCAATATCAAACTCTCCCACATAGCGTTAATGGTAAGTTTATGTTCTTCAGAATAATTTAGGAGTTGAAAATATCCAAATATCCACTTCTGCTCATCAAAACCCTTCCAAAAGAAACAAAATAAATTTAAGAAATGAATGTATATAATTAAAATGCTATATATTGACATGAAGACGACAAGCTGACACACAAACTACTCTATTGCAAACTATTGCTATTGTGTAGCAACTACTGCTACCTACTACTCATGTATAACTTTGCTAATGTTCAGACAATACGTAACACTACTACACATAGGCCCGTTCCAAGGGCAGGGCAGGTGGGGCGCCCGCCCTAGGCCCACGGGAAGGAAATGTTATGTATGTTAGTTCAGATCTAAGAAGGCTCTAAAAAAAAGGAAAAGACACATATGATTACAGAAGAAGTAAAGCAAACTTGGTAATTGTTAATGGCTGCGTGGCAAGAAGTCCAAGTTCAAAGCTTGGTGTGGTGGCTGGCCACTTAGTGCCCTTTTGCTATCTTTTCATTTTTTAAGGTTTTCTATTGGTTTTAATCTTTTACTTTAACCTTTATTTTCTCTTCAATCTAATTACTTTTTCTTTTTATTTTACCTTTATTTTCCTCATTTTTTCACCGCATCATATATAACCATTCCATTTTATGTAACATCACCGAAGTAAATGCCTTATTTTATTTTGTTGATTGGAATAGGGCATATAATGTATGTATATGAGTTCACTTTTCTTGTCAAATTTGATTTTATCCAAGACGTGAAACTTAGTAAGAGATTGATTAAGAATCGATATAATGCTCTGGGATTTTTGTATATTAAATTTAATGATAGTAGTTAAAATAATTGATGTCATGTAGTGTGAAAATTTATCAAAAAAAGAAAAGTCATCTCATTTACAATATTCATTTAAAAAGTTTACAACTTAACTCTTGGTTTCTATTCTTACATCATTATTGATTTTGATAGAAGAAACACTAATAAGATGTTGGAGTAGTGGTTGAAACTCCTTATTGCATACTCAAGGTCACGGGTTCGAGTCTTCACGCAGACATTTTTTTTATTATATGAGAATGAAGTGGATATAGTGTCATTCAAAGAGGGATGGTGACACGTGGCGGATGGCAATGCTTGCTTACGCTTTTTAATATATATATATAGATTGTACGAAGAGCATCAATCATAATGTCATAATAACTTGATAGATGAAGCACTTAGAGGTACAAATGAGGAGATTATAGTAATTTGTTATATAAATTATACAAAGACAACTATTAATAACTCGTATTATTCTAAATTTGATTAGACATGAGATTGGATATTAGTATCACCGGATTATATCATTTGTAATTAGCATGAAAAAATTAGATTAATTAGAAGCAATTTTAAAAATTCATATTGTTAAAGGGCCCTAAATTAT
Organism: Patellifolia procumbens; assembly: GCA_947645195.1. Taxonomy (NCBI): domain Eukaryota; kingdom Viridiplantae; phylum Streptophyta; class Magnoliopsida; order Caryophyllales; family Amaranthaceae; genus Patellifolia; species Patellifolia procumbens. The sequence continues at coordinate 134,358 of CANSGD010001060.1, read as the reverse complement.
TACATCGCCCCAGGCCTCCTAAACCTCAGGAACGGCCCTGACTACACACCTCATGATCTAGTACTAACTACAGGAAATTTACATTGTTAGCATTCTGGAGCTAATCATTAGAAGGCATTATGGACCAAGAACTTCCAAGCATGCTAAATCCGCCTGCATAATCAAGTTACTTCATGTCAATATCCTACAAAACATGCTATTGATTCTAAATTTTATACATTCCCTACTATGGAAATTAGTTTCTAGTTCCACAGACAATCCACACTATGTAGGCTACAACAGCCTACCAGACGGTTACTCTAACAACCAAATAGCGCGTTGCAACAAAATAAAACAAAATACAGAGGCAAAGAAAATAACACAGAGGGAAGAAACGTATAATAGACTAATAATGACTCGAACTTGTCAACTCCTCTTGATTTTTTGAATTCATACTGGAATGTATATTGACGATAGGGTCTTCTGAAATAGTATCATCAAGGCCTCTACGGAGCCGAGTCGACCATAAAGTTGTTGATTTTCAGCTTCAACAATTTCAACACGATTGCGCAGAACAAAATTCTCTTTTCTTGCAGCATTTAATTAAACTTCAAGTTCCACTCTAGTTGGGTTTAATCCACTAATTTCATTCAGTGTTATCCCTCCACCTAAGCCAACCACTCGATCTCGAGATTTTGACTTAAATACTTTCTGAGCTACCTATAAACATAATGGGAGAATTTATAGATGTCAATCGAAGATAAATGCACAATATTCCAATATAAGTTGTCCTTATCTTATTAAAATGGTAAAGCACCTGTGAATGGAAAAAAGATGGATTATTTTCAATAGTTGCTTTGATCTCATCCTATAACATACGCAAGATACAATTAAGAAAAGAAATGTTAAAATATGATTATAGCGCAAATGCATATTTTTACATACATATTTTTTGGATATCGAGTCATTAACCAACTTCTCATCCTTCTTGCCCTTCAAATCCATAATTTGGGGAAAAAAATGGGAGTCATCTAATAATGTATATGTTGAGGGAAAAATGGATAATAAAACTTCAAAGTCAAGTACTTAATTACGAGATCCAACCCAATATAAGGTTTACTTCATGTCTGGTGCATAGCTCATTTTCATAAATTGCTCCTTTTTTGAGTTTTGTGTACTTATTTCTTGAAATTCACATAAGATTTTTCGTAAATATGTAAAAGGAAAAATATACAACAATATCATCAATGCAAAATTATCATCATGTGTGGCCTGTTGCTCTTCAGTTTCCCACATGTTGGGGAGGTGAGAATGGTGGTTAGCAGCAGGTAAAATAGGAAGCATATAGTCGTGACTAGCACAATCCAACCATAGATCAACAAAACCATAACTGCTTTTTATCACTATGCGTAATGAGTCAACATTTTAGTAGGAAATGCCAACTCCATTTACCTCTTAATGAGATGTTCATGGGTCAACAATCATGGTCTTGATTTACTTGGTGATCTCTAATACCTTGCTAGTATGAAGCAGAGTTTATTACACACAACAAATATGTATATTGCATTAGACAAGTGATCCCTTACCAGTATCATGCTTACAATTCTTCAATTTATTTACAAGTACCACCCAAGATGTGAGCTTATGAGATTGAATCATTTGTGGTTCGATGATAACTTGCTCTTAATCTACAAAGGAGAAGTTCCATCTTTGCACCTTATGTTACAAGGTGTTGCTCTTTTTAGACTGAAACTTCTGGCCTTTGTGCCAATAAAGGTGAGTCTCAAACTTACAGTGTGGGGATGGATGTTGCTGAAGTTTATAGATTGGCTGATATGTTTAGATTCAGTATAGGAAATCTCCATTTCAAATACTTGGGGTTGCCTATCTGTTCTAGGAAGCTTAAAGCTACATATTGTAATGTGTTGGGTTAAAAAAACACTATGAGGATCACTCAATGGTGCACTAGGAACTGGTCTTATGCTGCCAGAACTCAACTCATAATTTTGTGCTTATGAGCATCCATAGTTATTGGACAGGGATGTTTATTATTCCATGAAGCAGATTGTGAGGGTGTGTAGAAACTTTCTCTAGACTAGCAAAGCTTCTAGTGAACAGATAGGTAAAGTGAGTAGGGATGAGGTTTGTTTCCAAAAGAAAAATGGAGGTTTGGGCATTAGAGATGTTCAGAATTGGAATAAAGCTATTGTGGGGAAATGTTTCTAGCATATTGGTGCAATGAAAAAATACTTGGTGGGTGAAATGGATTCATTCAGTTTATATTCAAAACTCTAATTGTTGGGAGTTGGTGCTAGTTGGATTGTGAAAGACATATGTAAAGTTAAAGAGCAACTTAGAATGATTAACATGGAAAACTGGAGCTCTCATCAGGAATACTCAATTGGCAAAGTGTACAAGCAGATCACAAGGAATGATGGTGTGCAGAATTGATGCAATGGGGTTTGGAAGGTATGGCATCCAAACCACAGAATCATCACATGGTTAGCAGTTAAAGGAAAATTGCAGACCAAATATAGGCTCCATAGACTTGGCATTGCAGATGATGACCTATGTAGCATTTGTTGGATACAATAATAAACTCATCAACACTTATTTTTTTTCTTGTGAGTACACAATGGTAGCCCTTCAGTAGATTCAGAGTTGTTTAGGAATCCGGAATACATCACAGAACACACAACAATTTCTTCTTTGGATCAAGTGCAGGTATAAAGGAAATCTGGTTAGAAAAAGTTGTTGCATCATGTATAGCTAGCCTTATCTATCATTTATGGATATATAGGAACATAGCATATGGGATAAGAAAGTTGTTAAGACTAGATTAATGGTGCACATATTAAGAGGCTTTTTAGAGATAGATTACAAGAATTGTAAATGAGAAAGTGAGTAATATAAATAGAGATTCGATACAAAATATTATTGTATAGGTGGTTTGTCTTGTTTCCTTTTTGAGCTTTAGAGTCCTTCCTAGAAGTTTGTAAATTGTCATTAAGGATTGTTAGGGTGTAAATGTAACACCCCGACAATTCTCTCTTTTATAAAACATATATTTTACAACTTAAAATAGAGAATTATCAAAGTATTATCGCCCGTGTGAAAACGTATCGACTTACTCAGAATTTTACAATGGAAAATATTAAATAAATACTTTAATACTTCCTCCGTCCCAAATTAGTCCGTGCACTTATCATGGCACATTGTTTTAGGAGATTAGTGTTGGGTGGTTTTCAATTGTTATTTTATTAAAAAGTAGATGTGATAGGAGTTGATGGGGTATATTTTATTAAAGAAAAGTGAAAGTGGAGTACCTTTACTAGGAGAGAGGGTGTGTGGTGGGCCAAAGGGGTAGGAGAAAGGTATTAAAATATTAGTGGGGTCATTCCTAAATTAGAAGTGTTCAAACTAATCTGGGACAGATGAAAAAGAAAAGTGTTCAAACTAATCTGGGACAGAGGAAGTAAATAATTAAAACCATAATAAGTTTCAAAACATTATCCAAGCTTTTACCATACTTTAAAACCAATTTAAACAAAAATAAACAATGGAAAAGAGAAAGTAATCTCTCATCAATATATCCCAATTCCCCAATGAGTATGGATGCATCCTCTTCAAACCTGTAGGCAACTACTCAATTGATGGACTGCTCGCCAATTAAGAGTCTAACAGGATCAATAGGCATAGCCATGAAAGAAATATAAAAGGGTACGTAATTAATAAAGCTGAGTACATACATAGCAACATAATGCATGTAAACCTAGCATGATACCACGAAGCCATAAATCATGATCAACATAACATAAAGAATATAACTCATGAAATAACTTGACTTCACAAGAATACAAGAATAATTCATTTAATAAATTGAATAGTCAATTGATCGAGTTGTCTAACTAAACCTTGTCTTCAATTCAGAAGACGAATCGCGGGCACGGCTCCGTAATCCCCATGACCAACAATATCGAGGAATCTTTAAATAGAAAATAGGGCACGATATCAATCCGGCCCCAAGAAAAGCCATGGGTTGCCACCATGTACTCCAACTCATACTAGTCCAAAATTTCAGATGTGTACAAGTCTAAAGTGATTGCTATTGACTTTCACTCTAAGTATTAATATGTTATTCGGTATTGGACTCTAACAAAGACAACCAACACATAACATGGATACAACAAAATTCCATTTTTATCTTAGGATTAAACAGCATGATGAAACAATTTCAATTGACCAACAAATAAATCCTCAATTTATTTGCTAACTAGTTACAATGATCAAAGTGTCCAAAGACAAAAGATATAATTAACCCTACAAATCCCTCTGTCTTTGTAACATAATAAAATAATAATATCAATCCAACTTTCTTATGAAGTCCTCGGTCTTTGAGAAGTAATAAAATAATAATAAGGGAAACAATACAATAATCCATAATGCAATAAGAAATATTAATAATCCCTGATGTGAATTAATAAATAAACTTCCCTTCCCAAATATGCTTGCATCAAACATCTATTCAATCATGTAATAACATCATAGGCAACTAACATGCTCAATAACACGTAATTCCATAAAATAATAGCCATGTATGGACCATAAAAGGTTCGCTAAACATGATACTAATAAAATCCTAAATTTAGGACATGATACTAGTTCAGCACATAAGGACATGCGTACCTTGTGTAGGAAAAATAAGAGGCACTTTAGGAACTATGGAAATCAATAAAGGCAAATTCTCCGCCTACCAATGAATAAAATAATAGCGAATCAATACTCTAGTTAATTCACATCAATTACCAATATTTTAAAATGCTTCAAAACTCGTTTTAAAATTCTTTAAAAATAATAAAGTTTCGACCTTTAACAACTTTTAATATCATACTATCGAACTAGGCATTAAAAACCTTAAAAATCATTAATTTTATATTTAAAACTCACTTTAAACATAAATCTATAAATTCTGAAATTATAACTTAAGTTTAGAAATTATAAAAAATCAGAATTTTAATTAATAAAACAATAAAGTTGTAAACTTTATTTACAAAACATATAAAAGCAGGCTCTCATGTGAAACATTTTATGTACTCCTAGGAGCACCATGCTCCATGCTCCTGCCTATGTGGCACTATAAAAGACCTAAAATCAGCAAAAATTTGCGCCATAATCTGTGTCTCAAAATTTGGGCCGTCTCTCTCCTCTCCCTCTCTTCTCTCTCTACTTTCTTCAGCTGCAGCCATTGTTGCTCGTTTGTGAGAGGTTCAAATCAGCAACTAAATTCGTCATTCTCTAATGGATCTTGTTGTTACAGATGTTTCGACCTCTGAAGATGTTCAATTTCTAGGTATTTTTTCATTTTTTCATAATTGATTATGTTTTAGGGTTTTTCCATATAATTTGTTCATCTTTTTGTTGTGATTGTTTAATTTTGTTCAATAATTATTAAATTTCAATCCTATTTTGTATCTTGATTGTAGTTTCAGCTATGCATGATGCTTCAATTGGAGTTGGAGAGCAGAATTCATCTGATTCTGCAAGTGCAGGTTCGAAATCGACAGGTACTTTTGCTTAAATTTGTTTTCAATTATGATTTTGTACTAAATTTCGATGTATGTTTGATTGTTGATTTTGCCATTTTTTGATTATTTGCGTTTATATTAGTATGTCTGCATTACTGATGTTCGAATTAGTTCAGATGTTTTCTCAAGTTATTCATAATGTTCTACAAATATTATTGATTTTAGTTTCAGCTATGCAAGATGTTTTTGGAACATGATGTTCTTTGTATTAATGTTGTATGTTGTTGCAAGTTATTTGTTTTGATTTGTGTTTTTTTGGGAAGTTGTCCTTAATGATTGATTGTTGTTTTGTCATATGTTTGCACTGAATCATGTTTTCGTTTTTTCTTGATTTTGTTCTGCCATGTTATTCATGTTGTTCTGCTAAGTTATTCATTATGTTGTTTGAATACTTTCATTATGTTCTTTCAATTTATTGATTTTGTTCTTTGCATATTCTGTTTGCAGTAACTGTGTATAAGGAGGCTGAGTTATCTGTGTTGGTTAATGTGGTGTACATGAGTCAGTTAGAAGCTCATCATGCTTATAATAAGCATGGTTTTGGTGTTCGTGTTGGTAAGGTTAGGAGAAGAGTTGATAATTCCATTTGTAGTAGAGAGTATGTTTGTTCATCTGAAGGTTTTAAGAATGATGTGTTGGCAAGCAAGAATACATACAATAAGTATGATTATAGGTGTGGATGTAAGGCTATGATTCGATGCCACGTGGATCGTGAAGGTAGACATACTGTGGGTTTTCATGAGATGTGTCATAGTCATGAAATGGTTGCGTTGGATCAACGACATCTTATTAGATCCCATCGGAAAGTTGGTCGGGAGCAATTGAGTAGTATTAAAGACTTAAAGAGTGGAGGGGTTGGCGTGTCTGATTGTATTAGGGTATTGAGTAAGGAAGCTGGTGGTTCCCCTAATCTAGGATTTACAAAATCTGATGTGTACAATGCCCTCGCTCGAGATAAGGCGGCTTCCTTTGATGGTTGTGACACACGGAATTTGCTCAACATGTTTTCACAAAGACAAGTTGAGCAAAGTGATTTTTACTATGATATGGAGCTTGATAGTGGAGGGCATTTGGTGAGTATTTTTTCCGAGATAGTAGGATGCGTAGGGACTTTGAGGTTTTTGGAGATTCGTTAGGGTTTGATACGACTTACCGTACGAATAAATACGGTATGATTTGTGGACCATTTGTTGGCATAAACAATCATGCCAATAATGTGATGTTTGGTATGGGCTTTTTACTGAATGAAAGAATTAAATCCTTTGTATGGTTGTTTAAGAACTTTACGAAGTCTATGGGAGGGTTGGAATCAAAATGTATTATGACTGCTCAGTGTGCTTCTATGGCGGCGGCAATTGGAATTGTTTGGCCTAATATTTGTCATCGTCTTTGTACTTGGCACATTACTGAGAACTCTAAGAAGAACATTCCATCATTGAGATTGAAGGATGGGTTTCAAAAGGCTTTCAGCTATGCACTAAAGTGTACTGATACTGTAGCTGGATTTGAACATTATTGGTCCAGGTAAATATCTTCTCTATTTTTTTAATGATTTGCTAAATTACATTAGATGCTCTTTATATTAGCTCTTCATGTCTTTTCTGTATTGCATTAAATTTACTGTTTGAAAAAAACTTGAGTTGTCTGTGTCATTTATATCATCAGAGGTTAATGTTCTACCAGTTTAGCAATTATGTTCTTTTTGTTTCAATTATTATGTTCTGTTAATTCAAGCTATTTTTTCTGCTGTTTTTTGTATAGGCTGCTAGTAGTGTACAAGTGTGCTGATAATAAATGGTTGAACATGATTTATGAATTGAGACACAAATGGTGCGCAGCATATTCCAAAGATGTTTTCTCGGGTGGTGTGATATCATCCCAACGTAGTGAGACTACTAATAAGAGTATTTCACATAGGCTTAATAAAACTAGTGGGTTATCTGATTTTTATTCTAGTTTTGTTGATGTTATTGGTGAATGGAGGAGTAGGGAAAACAAGTGTGATTTTTAGATCTGCTCATGGCAAACGATATTTGGCCTTTAAGAGAGTGAAGTTGCTTATGCATGCTAGGAAGCTAAGGTGTATACAAATACTATAGCATGTTTATTGAGGAAGAATTTATTACTGGTACTTCATGTGATCATGAGTTATTGGAAGATAACAGCTTGTTGAAGCATTACAGAGTATGGAGAACAGATTGTGGTGTAATAAAACATCAAGTTTGGTTTTATGAGAATGAGAAAAGAATAGAATGCACATGTAAGATGATTACCGATATGGGTATTCTTTGTTCTCATTCTCTACGGGTCTTTCATTTAAATTGTGCCAATGAGATTCCTGAGAGATACATTCTTTCAAGATGGAGGAAAGATGCTTTGGGTAGGCGGATGAGTGCTGGTAGTAGTATTTCAGTTGGGTCTAGTATATGTACAATGACGGTTTGGAGAAGTCAGATGTCTACTGACTTCATTCGTTTGATTCATGTTTGCCAAGGTGATGTTGTTGCTAGGAGCCTTGTGGATGTTGCTTATGCTGATTAGAAAAGGGAAGTGGAAAAGTACATAGGTAGTGTTGATAGTTACAAACTTCCAACTGAGGTAGAGAAGCCCTCATATGTTCCCAAAGAATCTTTGTTGAATGTGAAAGATCTTGTGTCTAAGAGGGCAAAAGGCGATAGCAACTTACGACCCAAGTCTATCATTGAGAAGAAAGGAAATAAAGTGAAGGGATGGAAAAAGAAGAAAGAGGCAGCTAACACACTAATGAAGAGTCAAGCTCAAGTTTCATTACAGGTATAATCTCTGATAATTTTGAAAGAGCATTAAGTTGTGTACCAAAGGACCTATTATGTTTTGATGAATAACATTTGTGTTTGTTAAACAGAACATTAGTATAATTTCAAAATAACATGATCAGTTTAATAAATTTATGTTACACTTTAATTAAAGAACATTTTTTATTTTCAGAAAGAACCTTATTAGAATTTAGAAAGAGCATGATGTTTTTTTAATAAGAGAATATTTTGCTTTTTTTGTTTAATGGTTTTTTATTGTTTTTTTTTATTTTTTGCAGCTACCTGATGATTTACCGGTTGGAGGTAGTTTTTGTTCATCCAATGGATAGCGATGCAGCCCTTGATGTTTGCATTCCTGATGATTATTTTGGAGTTTCGATTTTGTGTGACGATTGAGTTACATTTTTATTATAATGTAGTACACACATTGAATTTTTAGTTAATATGTATCTTTTCATTATTTTGGGATATTAATTTGTACGAAATTCTATTTCTAAATGTCTCAGGTATTGAATTATGCCTCGTTTTTGTTCCGACTTTTATTTTGTATTTTTTTTTCTAAACGTATTGTTTATCTTTTGATGTAACATTATTTGTGTTGCTTTTCATAACTTTATATTATTTAAAAGAACATACTTCAATTTTAAAAAGAACATTTAATGTTTTAAAAACACATACAAATCTAATCAAACGAACATATAACCAAGTGATATCAACATCTTAGATGAAAAAAACATATATTATTTAACAAAGAACATATTAGAGTTTTCAACTATCATATGACTATTATCAATATAACATGGTATTATGTGGAAAAGAACATTTCAAAACTATATGATATGTCTAATATAAAAAGAACATTATAGTATGTTTAATAGAACATATAAGTTGTTTAATCGGAAAAAAAACATACTTTGGTCCCAATAACACAATATTCTTAACAACTAACAAATCTATTAAGTAGATTATGTAACTGAAATAAGTTTGTAGAATAGCTAATATGTAAAATGATGTGTCTTGCTCTTGTATATGATTGCATCCACTCTTCTTTTTTGTCATTTCATTTTGTGTGCTCCAATGTTGCATAGTGTCGTGCCTTTTGCAAGATTTCAGCTGCCTTCTTGTTTGTTTCATGCAAGGAAATGTCAACACAATACTGAACACGCATCCTTTTGATCTCATCCACCTTCATGATAGCAAATAATACAAGTTAGATTTTAGTTTTCGATTTACAAGAACAATTAGAAATATCTTTGAACAAGGAAAATTAATAGAAATTACATCATCTAGATGACATTGCCATTTTGTTGTATCGTGTCCCATGTACTCTTCCATATGCTTCATCATGTATATGCCACAATCTCTTTTGTCATTTTGAGTTTGCCATCCTAAGGTTGGGACTTCTAATGTGCACATTTCAATGTCTTGTGCTTTCTTGTTCTTTCTAGATTTCAAGGCATGAGTCAATGCTTGTCTCTGAAATTGAAATTGGATTTTAGTATCGCTTTCTCGAACATTTATGGTTTTAAAATACAAATATATAATTACTAGTTTAAAGTGAACATACCATGAGGAAAGGTTTGTCTTGATATATTGTGACCTTCGGTGTTGGTTTGAGTGGCTTGTTTTGGATGATTTCCATAACTTGTCTCTTGAGGTTGAAGATTAGTACGTAGTAATGAGATGGATGTGGCATTGGTACAAATATCTGTTTTTTAGTTGTTGAAAGATCAAATTCTTATTAGTATTTAGGAAATTATAAAGGAGCATATAACAAAAACTGCAAGAACATAATGAGTTGAAAGAAACATTTATGTTTAACTGCCTGCATATAATAATTTCTTTCTGAAGAACATGTTATTATTTTTTAAAGAGCACAATATGTTATTGAAAGGAACATGTTACTACGTTTGAAAGAGCACAAACAGTTGTACAGCATAACACAGACAGAATGTCTGTAAGTGTACTAACCATGTCGTAGTTCTTCCATTTTTTCATTTCCTTGTCCATGATTTTTGTGACCTTGTTCACTATGTCGTCAACAGTGTCTAACTCAAGAGCATATTCTTCTGTAGTGTGTAGCTGCAAATTGTTTAAAGTTAGTTATTTTTATTTTTATAATAAAACATATGTGATTACTAGTTAGATATCTGACATAAGGTATGGTGGAGAAAAAAAATCTATTGACCGAATTCTGCTTGTCCCTTTTTGTGTTTCTGAAGTTGAGAATTCTTGACCAGACATCAATAACATTGTTCTTTGTGGTTGCATTGTCTTCGAATCCCAACATTTCCTGTCTGGTTAGTAATTGATCTTCTCCATCATAAAGTATCTCACTGTATTCATTGAAATAGAGTTTGAGGATTAATACTTGTGCATTTTTAAAACAGCATCAATATGAATAATTGAATTTGAACTTACTCATAATTCATTTTACTGTTTAATGCATAATCAGCCAGTGCCTTCGTATCCTCTGTTAAGGTTTTGAACAAGTCATTGTATTTTGACATGAATGGTGACTTGAATGCATTTGGCAAGCTTTTGGGTATTCGGACAGGCCTTTCTCTCCTTTTGTACTCTTCTGCAGTTTGTATGATGTCTCTGTAAAATTTTCAACACAAATAGTAAACAAAAGTCCATCTCAAAAGGAATACCTTAATATGAAAACACTCAAGTTTGATTTCTTACATTTCATTGTCATTTTCTTCTCTTGCATCCTTCGGGTCTTTTAAGCTCTCCTCTTTATGAACATCGTGAATAACAGTGTCACGAAGCATTTAAAGATTCCTGGTATCAAGAACCCTATAAAAAATTTGTAAGATATATTTGTTACTTGCAATATCATATTACATGGAACAAAATGCTAAAACTGGAGTAACATGTAAGTATTTTTAAAAGATCATTTTCTTCTGGGAAAATAATATGCAGCATTCTGCCATTTCAAAACTATTATATTTTTAAAGAACAATTACTATAGTTTTGTAGAGCATTTCATGATTGGAAAACGATCATGTTGTATCTTTTAAAAGAACATATTATAATTTTCACAAACTTGTAGTTTTATCTTACTTTTCCTCATTTGTATTGTCCTATTTTGGTGGAAAGTCTGCTTGCTGAATCTTGAAGCCAAGATCTGGCGTAGCATCCGCTTCCGTTTGTATAGTTCCACTGTTTTGTACATATATTAAATATATAATTTTCAAAAAAAAATAGCAGAGTGAGCTACTAGACAAAAAAAGGTTGTATTATAGATGTAACATATGTTACTTTATGACAAAATAATTTAGGACATCATACAAAAAGTACAACATTTAAGATTCTACTAAAATAACAGTTTTTTGTTTTTCTCAGTACAACATGATAGTTTTTACCCAAGGTTCTTTCCACTGTCCTTTTGTCCATCTTCACAGTTTAAGTCATCAGCGCTAGCCTGTTTGTTGTCGTTCTTCAAAGTTGCGCCCTCTTTCTCATGGTTAGAATCATCATCTTTCTTCTCGTCATCATCATCTTTCTTCTCTGTTATGCAAGCAGCTGTCTTACAGCTGTCCTTTTGCTTTTCTTCAGTTTTTGTACCTTCACTTGTTTCATCACTGCTACATTTCATTTTTACAGATAGGAATTTAAAGAGGACATATTAGAAACCTTACAGAACATATAACTCAATTTAAGAGAGTATATTATGTGCAAAGAAAGAACCAATCACCTCTGCTGTAGTTTTTTCTCTGATTCTTTTTCTTCAGCATCTATCATTTCAACATTTCTGAAAAGAAGAACATCAATTAACTTCTTTAATATTAAAAGATCATTTTCTACAAGAGCATGATATTTTCAATATTTAAGCTTCTATAATTAATAAAAAAAGAACATACCTGGATTCCATGTTTGTTGTTTCAGCTGTAATCTGTTGTTTTGATCCAATATCAGGATTGGACTGATCTGTAGTTGTATCCATAACTCTATAATGAAGATGAATTAAAAAAACATTAACAGAGAATTAACAGAGCATTTAGTAAGCATTACAAGAACATATTGAACCTATGTAAATAAATAGACAATATCTTACTCCAAATCATCCTGTTTCTCTTCAGATGGAATGTGAGCTTCATCATGCTTAGTTTCCAATTCAGAATTGGAAAGGGGGTCCCTTGTATCAAATCCTCTATAATTAGGAAGAAAATATGCATGTAATCATTCATTTTACTGTAAATTTAAAAGATCAATATTGAAGCATATTTTATGTATTTTAAAAGAGCATCTTACTCTTGATTGTCTTTCTCCTCTGTAGGAGCTTTTTCTTCTGTTCCTTCATTTTGTTCATCCATTTTTTGATCCTCCTCATGCTCTTCCTCACTGTAATTTAATCAAATTTGATTTTTTAATATATTACTTTTTATAAAATACTATAAGTCATGATGAACTTTTAATTTTTTGAAGAAAACATTTAAGTTGTGCATATAGAACACTAATTATAAATCAAAGAACAGATTATACCCTTCATCATATTTATTCTTTTGCTGATTGCTATCCAGCTCTTGTTGGCCTTCAATTTCTTCTTGCTGCTCTGGACTCCCAACCCTTCACAGATCATTATTTAAGATCACAAAGAACATTTCATGATCAGTGGAAGGACATATTATAAAAGACATATTTATATATATCAAACAGTATGCATCATGTTTTTATATTTGAAAGATTTTACCTTTCATTCATTTCATCTGTTGAAGATTGACCTTTTTCACCTTCAAAAACATTATTGTTAGCATTCATTTTGATATAAGCTTGCTTGATGTAGTGAAGTGCTATATCTGCTACTGGAATTTATCCAATTTTAGCATCCTGATCCATTGTGTATGATGGTCGGTCCACTTCAAAGATGTCGTTTAATCCCAAGGGTTCTGTTTCTGGTGACATAATCGGAGGTGGGACAGCTCGAGAAGACGTAGTTGCAGTCGAAGGCTGCCTAATCTCTATCTTAGAACGCTCAATTGCTTCCATCAGTTCGAGCTGCTCCTGGGTGTCAACCCGGTTCTGTTCCTTTTCCAAGTCATCGAGCACATTCTCAATAGTTGTTCTTGTTTCATCCTCTTCATACATTTTTGCTTTTCCTTTATATTTTTTCTGTAGCAATGGGATGAAACTATCCTCTTCCAAGCTAGGGGTGCATTGTTGTGCAGGGGACTCGGTCTCATTTGGAATTGGCGGGCTTTCGCTATTGATCAATCTGAAAGTAGGGGTCCCCAAAATCAGCGGTGTCCTCCTTCTTCGAACCGGTTTTTCCTTTTGTTCCCTCTTTTTCTCTTTGAAATATTTTATTGCAGCATCTTCTGCAATTTTATACAATCTCAAGAACTCCTCGCTTGACATGAACTCATCGTCTTGGCTTAGGATATTACGGTCCGTCTGATCCGCCTTCTGACTTGAACTAGCTCCTGCTTCACCTTCTTTTTTTCTTTTTTTCTACTTCTGTTTCTTGATGTTCCTTTTCATTTGTATCTTCCTCTCCTTCCGTGTTCTTCTGTCCAACTTCCTCAGTCTCATTTCCATTCTTGTTGAAGATTATTGAACGAACAAGTTTCTCAATTATGGACTTAACCACTTCTTGTCCTTCAAATAACTCCTCTGCCTTGTGCATTAAATCTTCAAATAAGATGAGGGAATCTGATAGCTTACTGCAAGCTGATGACAATGCATTGAGGAACTCCTGTGTGATTTTAAAACATAGATTCATTGTACATTAAACAGTTATTGAAAGAGCATTAAGCAAAGTTACAAAGAACCTATAATTTTATACAAAGACAATATAGAGCATTAGGTTTACTCAAATGGGACATATTCTATTCTTGATTTTATACAAGTTTATTATGTATAATTAAAAGAGCATGAAGATTTTGTTACTAGAACATATTACTATTTATGAAAATTTACTAGTACAGCATGAGTCAATTAACTATAACTAAAAAACTGTTATTTCTACTTTTGTCAGAGCATTAACTGAAGTAAAAAAGAACAAGAATACAAATTGTATTCCAAAGACAATTTTGTACAATTAAAAGAGCATGAAGGTATTGTTACTAGAGCATATCATTATTTATGAAAAAATTCTAGTACAACATAATTCAATTAACTCTAACAAAAGAAAAAAAATGTGATTTCTTCTTTTGCTAGAGCATTAACTGAAGTAAAAAAGAACAACATTACAAAGAAAGTATAGAACATTAGGTTTACTCTAATGGGACATAATTTGATCTTCATTTAATACAAGTTAATTATGTATAATTAAGAGCATGAAGATATTGTTACTAGAACATATTACTATTTATGAAAATTTACTAGTACAGCATGAGTCAATTAACTATAACAAAAAAAACTGTTATTTCTACTTTTGTTAGAGCATTAGCTGAAGTAAAAAAGAACAACAATACAAATTGTGTTCCAAAGACAATATAGAACATTAGGTTTAGTCAAATGGGACATATTCCATTCTTCATTTTATACAAGTCCATATCTATAATTAAAAGAGCATGAAGGTATTGTTACTAGAACATCTTATTATTTATGAAAATTTTCAAGTACAGCACAAGTTTGAATACTTAGTCTAGTTTATTCGACACAACAGCAGTATATTTGTAAAAAAAAATCAAGGTTTAAGTTTGTGCAATTATTGCTTACATAGAGTTGTGGATGCATTTCATTTTCTTCTTTTCCCTCTTGCGATTGTCCTTGGTTTTGTGTCCTAGTTGTTGTTGGTAAGACTGTTTCTTTGTCCTTCAGTCTTGGGAGCTCAGCCTTTTGTTTTTCTCCTTCTTCTTTGAGAATGTCCCATTGAGGAGCAACATTCTTCAAATGTTTGAATTCGATGGCAGGTATTACCTTTCCTTGTCCGAACTCATTTTTCTCCAGCTTTAATCTTTGATTCAGCTGTTTGGACCTCCATGTGCTTACTAGAGGTATATCCCTCTTTTGACTCATTGAGCCCATTCTTGTTCTGTCAAAGTACAGAAGCTGGAAAATAGAAAAACATTATTCACATATTCAAAGAGCATACTATATAAATACACAGAGCATGATTGCATAAATGTTATGTTTTGATATATGATTTCTTACCATCAGGAAGTTGTATGGTCCATAAAAGTATCTTCCAGATTTTTCCTTCCAGTATTCTATACTGTCCTCCAAGCATTTCAAGGTAAAGGAACACCAATCAAGTTCCTTTATCTTTGTTGTATCGATGCAAGACCTCAAGAAACTAAATTTCAATTGCTTATTAGATGTTGATATAAGCAATGAGTTCACAGCCACCAATAAGAAATCCCAAATCCAATAGTCGTCAAACTTTCTGACTTCCAGGTCTTCGCAAATAGCCTTGTTGTTTAACTTGTTTTTCAAATGTTTCTTCTTCCATTTTTCTTCAAAACTTTTCCATTCATCATAAGAAGCCTGTCCAGATTCTTCACAGTCGTCTTCTTCTTCTTTCTTGTAGTAAACTGTATGTCCTCCATATGGTAGACCAAACACAAGGTGAACATCTTTCTCATCGATGTCAATTTTGCCATTCTTCAGTGAAATGGTCAAACTTTTATGATCAAATGCCTTTACTAGCTTGGCCGCAAACCTGCTGTCATGACGATTGACATTCTCTATGTCTAAAACAGCGCCGAAACCTAAGTCTATGACAGCTTGCAGTTTTGTGATGTCTTGCTTTATGGCCTTTGCCAATATGATGAAGTTGTTGATTGGAACTCTTGTCAGCAAAGAATCCCACCCGATTTTAGTGCTTGGTTTGTCTTCCGGTACTGGATGTAGTGTATGCAATGGAGGTTTCTCATCCACTTGTTATTCTTGTCTAACTTGAATGTCAGTTTCAGTATTTTTTTCTGTTTTGGTTGCTGTTTTGTACTCTGTTCTGCCTTACGCTTCCTTGTGGCTGGTTTTTTCTTCTCGGTTTCCGCATCACTTTGATCATCCGATTCCTCTTCACTTGCAGCGCTAGATTCTTCATGTTCATTGTTTTTGTTCTTTCCTTTTTGAGCAACAGTCTTGAATCTACGCTTTTTTGTAAGATATGATTCATTTCCAAAGAGCATATTATGTTATCTGAAAGAACATTATTTGTGGAAGGTGGAACTTAATGAAAAGTTCATATTCATTTTCCATTTTGCAGTTACAAAGAACGGTTATTGAAAGAGCATTAAGCAAAGTTACAAAGAACCTATATTTTTATACAAAGACAATATAGAGCATTAGGTTTAATCAAATGGGACATATTCTATTCTTCATTTTATACAATTCAAGTGTCTATGATTAAAAGAGCATGAAGGTATTGTTACTAGAACATCTCATTATTTATGAAAAATTTCTAGTACAGCATAATTCAATTAACTATAACAAAAGAAAAATTGTGATTTCTTCTTTTGTTAGAGCATTAACTGAAGTAAAAAAGAACAACATTACAAAGAACTATAGAGCATTAGGTTTACACAAATGGGACATATTCTATTCTTCATTTTATACAAGTCAAGTATCTATAATTAAAAGAGCATGAAAGTATTGTTGCTAGAACATATCATAATTAAAGGGAAAGACACATGGGCTGAAGTGTCAAAACAACATATATGCCATTTGATTTGCATAACATATTGTAATCCTTAGCATAACATTAATCTGTTTAGTAAGAGATCATATACAGTCATATCAAAGAGCAAGCTTGTAATAGCCCTGTTTTAGGAGCACCTTTATTAATTGTTAATTATAATATTAGCTTAATTAATTATTAAAACCCTTGTGTTTTAAATGAAAACTTATATTTGATTTTATTATTATTATTAAGAAGTTGTGCTATATTTATTGACGTAATTATTTTAAATTATATTTATGGAATTAATTTTAATAATATCGAGTTTTATATTAATATGAGAAAATAGTTTGAATTATTATTTTGATAATACATTAATTATATTTGTGTTTATGTAATACAAGATATATATTGAGAAAAGGGGGTGTTTTGCTTATTAAGGTTAATAAAAGAAAAAAAAAAAGAAAGGGAAATCAAGAGTGAGGGAGGCGTGGCATTTAAGGAGAAAGCAATGGGTTGTGTGTGGCATTCAGTTAGAGTGAGTGAGGGTAATGACTCACCAAATAAAAAAAAGAGAACAAAAAGGGAAGGGCCCTGTTTCTTCACAAACAGGAACAGAAGGGAGAAGAGAAAGAGAGAAGGGAAAGCTGGGGTCGGGGCCGAGAGAAACAGAGGAAGAGGAAGAAGAGAAGCAGAGGGCGAGAGAGGGGAGAGCAGCGGCGTGGCGAGGCGCGTTGCTCCACTCCGCGAGCAGCAGCAACCACCAACGGCGGCCAACGAGGAAAGGAAGAGGGAGAAGCATGCGAGTAGCGGTTCCGGCGCGAAACCCAGGCCATCTCCGACTACTTTTCCGGCGATTAGAGAAGGAGTAAGATGGGCTAAGATCCAAAATACCTAAACCCTCTATCTATTTAGAGATTATACTCAAAATTGGGGGGGTTTTCTTGAGAGGGATGAAGGATTGTGCGTGAGGAGGGTTGTGTGAGTGACCGACGACCACCTCCACTGCCGTTCTTGCTCACTTTGAAACCCTAACTGAGGTACTAAACCATTACTTATGATTATAGAACATCAATTCAGTTTTAAACCTATTGTTAGATTAGTTGATGTTTAATCTAATTTTGTTCAGTTATAAGTTAGAAATGAATTTCGATTGTTTAGTTACTGATTTAAGATTATATTAGTGAGTTGATATAAACCGAGATACTTGGATGTTGTCATTGTTGTTTGAAGTCTGATGCTGTTGTTGTTGTTCCTGCCTCGTTGTTTTATTGTTGTGATAGTAGGTTCTTTAGTTAGAGGTTTCAATTAGATTTTATCTATCTTTGAATCTTGAGGTTAGATTCCAAATTAATGTTAGTTTTTGGATTATGGGATTAAGAGTGAAATTGCTTGAATATGAATTTTGTTAATCGTTGAATAGCTAAGACTCGATTGAAGGCATTAGCATTGAGTGAATACTCGAAGTACGTTCTAACCTTTAGAGTGTGAAATGGAATAGTTGCTGAATATTTGTTTGGGTTCATTTCAAAATGGGGATAAAATAATAATCGAGTGCGAGAATTGGGAGTATGAAGGAAATGAAGGTTGTTAGTTTGCCTGCAAATAAGTATGGAATCAATAGGAAGTATTCTTGATTTTCCTTTATAAGTAAGTTTTTGGAACATACTAAATTAGTAAATGTTAATTCACTATCGATATCTAATCTAAAACTTAATCAGCAACAAAAGGGATGGATTGAAATAGGAGGCAGTATACTAACAGAGTTCAATAATTTCATAATCTTTATGAATCAGTTAGTGAAATAGCCTAAGTTCACTTATGAATTGAGTTCAGTAATTCTAATTAAAAGAAATTTAGTAAGGGATCGGATCACTATTAATTTGGAAAGTAATTTGAATGGGCTTATAGAATTGAGTTAAGTAGTCTTGGCCTAAAAGAATCAAGTTAGGTAGTTATGTGTAATTTAAGAAAGTTCAGTCCATGTCTAAAGATTTCCATTAGTTAGTAGCACGTTATAAATATAAATTGAATATAAGCTCTGAGAGTTCTCGTTAAGTTAAATATATTGTATAAGTGTCATTAGTTGTGGTTTTGGTCTAAGAACGAGGATGACCTAGGTGTCAATTGAATAGTAACCAAGAGTATTGAATAGTCTCATCTAGAGTTTAATATTAACATACATACATAATTAATATTGAGATCATTTTGGAATAATCTTCAGAGTTAAACGTATGGATTAAAATCTAACTTGGCTAAGAATAATCATTTCATGAACCACTTAGAATTGAAACTTAGAATTGAATTAATAATTTATATTAACATAAGGGTTCCCAACTTAGAGTCTTAAATTGAAATATTAATTTATAGAATTGGCTATATATCGGGAATATAAGGACATTAATCCTAGTTGTTGTTGGTTGTTAATAATAACAAGACATAGAGGTCGCAAAGTTAATGACGGTTATATGAATTAAGAGTTAATATACTAAACTGAATCATCCCCGATCTTATCAAGTCTGTGTTTTAAGATTAGCAAAACCTTCTTAGAGATTAGTCAAGCTACGTAAATGTCCTAGTTGTGATTGGAGAATTAGTTGTTATGTTCAATTGTTGTTGATTTGGGAGATTCACAAAAGAATCTAATAAAAGGAAGACATTTAGGGCTAGCTTGTCCGAGTGACTCTAATATAGAATGAGTATCGATTTGTTCCATTACTGAGGTATACACTAGTAGGGAGTTTATAATGAGAGGAGTTGAGGTTATTAAGGTAAATTATGGAGGTTGAGTTTACGACTGATTAGTAAATGACTATGTTGAGGTCGGTGAAGTGATTCGATTGGAGATGTTATTGGAAAAGGAATTAGCCATAGAGGTCTTGTGGGATATCAGCCATGCTGATAATATCTTTATAATTATTTGAAATGATTTTCAAATTGACTACTTTATATATCACTTGATTTACGAATATTAAAGTGTGATATTTATGAGAATGTGTTACAAGGTGATAAGTGATATGTGATATGTGAAATAAGGTGAATGAGTCGCCACTTACTACGTTGAATATATATATAATATAAATAAGAATGGTGAAATGGGGTTGTGAACATGCACCCGGGTTAGGGCGGGTATTCCCTAGCTGTTACCCAATCAGGAGGGGCGAAATCCTGACGTTGAAGGACATGTCCAGTTAAGTCTTGCAAGCAGAACATAAAAGGTGGGGTGACGACCCTCAACAGTTTGGAGACAGCCGGTACGTTGTACCCCTCTCCACTCGCGTTCACAACGAGATAAGAAATGGAAATGAATGTTACTTGTAAGAAACTTAAATGTTTTGAAAATAAGGCGAGTTTTCAAATAAATATTATGTCGCTATTACCTTTCCTTATGAACTACGGTTTCAATAAGAGTTGTATACTGTTGTATATTGTTGAGTAAGTGATTTGAAGTATATATAGAGTTTATGTGAATTGTTGTGAATATATGTGATGAGTGTATTAAACAAAAGCGACCAAAGCATGTTTTACTTATTTTACGGGTTTAGTACTCAGCGCGTTGCTGATGGGAGTCAAATGTTTGTTTTGTCATTTCTGTGGCCTGTCACTTGGGTGGGTGGCAGTGTCGTATTAGTTTCAGGTGGAAGCAGTGAAGTTATGAAGCTTTGATGCAGGAATTCTTATTGCAATTATCTTTATATGTATTGTGGCGAGGACGATCGACTTTGTAATAGTGTAATATTTAGTTATGTTGTAAATAGTATTAAAATAGGAACTTGTAAAGTAGAAGCTGGGAATAGCTGCTGGAAATATATTAAAATGATATACAGGTTCACAGTTTGGAAGCAAGTCCTAAGTTAAATTTTAGGCAGTTCGTATTTCAAACGGAGCTCTGCCGAATTTTCTGTAGACTTTTATTATTTAATTAATACCATTCAGATCATTTAGATAACTTCATTTAGTGTTAATGTTTTATAGTTAAAGTTTTAAAAATTTCAGGTTTTTAGAGTTCCATACTCGTCGTTTTAGGATGATGAGTGTGATGGTAATAGTCCGGATTAAGCTTTCCGCTGTGTTTAGCTCTAATTAAGTTGGTCGGTAAATCCGGGCTGTTACAAAGCTTTTTTTGCAACTTACTCTTCTCTATTTAATATGTTTCTTAGTTAATTATGAACAACTAATTAAGTTTCAAGTTCCCCATTTCCATTATCCATAACATTCATTCACTCCACATACTTACTCAAATTTGCATCCATTTGATAAAACAAAATTACCATAGTTTTTCATTTCATTTACTAATGGATCTATATATATATATATCACATAACATATAACTCAATGTAGGAGATCAATTACTAAATTATCATGTTTAATGGAATAATAACTGTATACAAAAGTTTTAGATAAGTAGTCCTTTTCAATATTTTATTTGAAAGTTGAATTTTACATGTTTTCTGTTGTGAGTAACATTTTGTATTGTTTAGTATACTCAAGAACAATTAGCAAAAGTTTATGAAACATTTTTGTTGACGATTCATAGAGCATTATGTTGTGTTTCATGGGGCATATTTGTTAAACAAGGTGCATAGAGGAACAGTGAGATCTGTGTTCCTTGTTTTGTTTAAATATTTTTCAGAGTTTCAAATGCATCTCGTCCACCATTACTTTTAAAGCAATTTATTACTCTACTTGTCATTTTCTATAAAAGCCAAACAATATGTTTTCTGATTTTAATTTTCCCTCTCACTTCCATTTCCCTCTTTTTTTCATTTCTCTCTCTAGAACCCTAACTAATTTTCCTCTCGATTTGGCAATTCCAGGCCTTATTTTGTGAAATTTCATCCATGATTCTGATCTACAAAGGAGACATTGAAGAAATGAAATTACCTTTGTACTGGTTTATGTCTCTGTTGCACTTCAGGAGTTGGTGCCTCCTTTTCCTTTGGATATGAAGGTTTATTGCCAAATGCTAGCATAAAATCAGTAAGTTTGAGTGTGTGATGCAACTTCAATGACATTCATATATGAAATTTTCATTTGTTGATTTGAAAAAAAATACCTAGGTTTTCGTGGTGTTGTATTTGTTGTATCCAGATGCATGTCTTTTTCATTTGGCAAATGTTTTGCCAAATTTTTGGTCCTCATGATGAATGTCTGATTATGATTGTTTGTTTGGAAAGTTCGATCTCTGAATTGTGGTTTGTGAAGTAGTTGAACGGTTTTTCTGATGAAAATGGTTATGGAGGGAGTGGTTTTGTTGTTTTGCTCTCTCTCTCTCTTGGTGAAGAAGATCGTAAAATGGTAAAAAAGAGGAGTAAAATGTGTATTTATATGAAGTGAATTAAAGGTTAACGATCTTTTCTTAAAAACTGTCCAAATGCTCTTTTGGTAATAATTACATGCTCTTTTCAAAATAAGGTTTGCCAATTTCGCTTTTATGTTCTTGTATTTAATGCATTATGCTCTTTCAATATTTGCACTTTTTATTATTTTGTTTTTTTATTTTATTTTACCTATTTTCATATTTTTTATAAGTTATTTTTTATTATATTAATTATAATATTTTTATCATTTTAATTATTTCTTCTTTAAATAAGATTTTCGTTTTTAAAAATACATTCGTTTGTTATTTATTGTTAAGTTTATTTGTTTGTTCTTTTAAGCTCAAGTGTATGCTTTGTTCATGATATGTTCTGTCATTCATGTCTCCATGTTCTTTCTCTGTTTCGCTCTTCTGTTTTTTATTTTATTTTTTGTGCTCCGTGTCTGTGCGACGGAGATGACGTCAGTGCCGGAGATGGCGACGTCATCCCGGAGCACAGTGCTCGGTGCTCCGGGGAGCACCAAAAACGGACTAGCTCTCATGTGGCTTTTGAGTCTCTTGACTCACCCGCCAATCCCTAAGGTTTAGTGTTTAGTGGAGTCATTTCTATTCTGGTGGGTCAAATGCCCATTGACGTTTTTGAAGCGTCTAGGTCCTATGGTGAGTATTATCTCCTAAACATGGTTAGGATTCCTCGAGTTGGTGGACGATCTATGAGTTCGTCCAACCCGTTGTTAGTCGTCTTCCTCGTTAAAGGAGATGACACTTCAACCTTTCCAGTTAGGGGCAAAGGTGCCTAAATAAAGGCGACCACATAAGATATTGCAGGCTTATCTATGGAGTCCACCCTCGCTTTTGCCATAAAGTCTATCGCGGACCTATTCAAGTCCTACCCTGAAGACTATGTAAGAGGTTTGAGGGGAGAAAAGATCGGCCATATGGGAATTATGACCCAGATGGTTGCTGAGGTATCCAGTTTTTCCTATCACTTGAAACTTTGATTCCTAACGTCTCCTAATATTCTAGTCATTCCTTTTATTAATAACTTGTTTTCTTGGTTAGTTGATGTAGTTTTCCCTCGTTGCATTATGGTCAACGAGGTTACGTAGGAGTTGAGGAGGGAGAAAAAGTGTTAGTCCGCAGGCGACTGATGCCGACGACTATGTCATTCAAGAGATAGAGAAGGACAAGATCTTCAATGAGTAGACTCATCTGGCACTTGAGCAGAGGGCGGTTGACTTGGAGAACAAGAATAAGTAGAACTTGGTGCTGATAAATAGGATGCATAATGAGATTGACCAGCTCAACTTCGCTCTTTGCCTAGTGCGTTCTTATGTTATTGCTGAGCGTGATCAAGCTTTGTTGGTGGCGAATGAGCTAGCGAAGGATCCCTATATCCATAAAGTCCAGCATATTCGACAACATCTTGATGCTATCTGGGCTATGACTGATTATATTGAGATCGTCGTGGAATGGAGCATCAAAGGTTTTCAATTGATCGCTAACCCAACTGAGCAGCATTGCTACCTTAATCGCCTTGAACATTGTGAGTGTAACACCCCGCCAACCCGAACCTTGTTTCAGTCAATAAAGCTCAAGATGGGGGAAATCCATGAGGATTCGACTCGACGGGTGTGCTAACACCGCACTTATCTTCTTGAAAATAAATGTAAGGCTATGATTAAGACATACTAAATTAAAATTTCTTTAATCCTTACAACCAAGTAAATTGTTCATATAATAATACTAATTAATAAAGTGTTTTAGTGTTCCAGCGAAAGCTAAATCATAAGCTAAGTGGATGACAACTCTAAATTTTCTCTTTGTTCCCCCGTTCAATCACCCACCTGCACAAATACATTGTAAAAAAACAAGTGATGCAAGCTCCAAGAAAAACGAAAACCTGAGTGATTCCAATTCCATCCAGTAAAATACTTAAGTTGAAAATAATAGTTTAATAGGTTCGAAAGCATAGCACATATACATATATAAATACAATTAATATTCACATAAGTTTCATTAATTAATTCAATATTTCAGCATATCCAATTATTTACGGAGAGTAAAGAGAACACTAGCAAGCCGAGGTCAATCCTGATATGAATGCACCTCCAAGGTAGAGTAGCATCCAAAGAAAGAATCCAAGCAAAGGATCCTAAAGTAACTAAGTCCGAAAATTGTCAAAGAAATAAATTAAGAACTCCAAGAAAACGTCCAAGATCCAATCTTTAAATCAAGAAACGTTCAAGAATAAATTTGTGAATATGTTTATTTGTTTTAGGATATGGAAATTAAATCAATCACTCCTGGAAGATTTAATTAAATTTAATCTCCCTTAAACCATTACCTGGGATAAGTAGATTAATCACTTAATAATTAACACTCCTGAAAATTATTAAATGGAACGAAATTAATTGACAAACAATTAATACTCGAAATATATGAATCAAAATTCTGAATTTCTATCTATTAATGTCGACCTTAGGCCCTATTTATACTAGTACATGTTCTAGTATGATAGGAAACCTAAAACTCTATCTAGAAAGCAAAATAAATCTTAATCCCTAAAATCTAGGAAAAGATAAATATTGCTAAAAGATAAGGAAGAATCCTAATAAGATGAGCATGGATTTTTCGGTCATCTCTATCTTATTTCACACGCCTATCTTCCCTTATCTTAAGCTAAAAGATCAATTCTTATCTTTAAGGGATTACAAATCCAACTAGGACTCTAAAACAACTCCTATAACCGAATTATACAAGTCATAATTTTGGCCTTAGTTTTATTTAACTAACATTAATTAAAAGTCTAAACTAACTTGACATAAGACTCTTAAAGGACTCAATTTGACTAAATATGGACTTCATAACATGGGCTAAGGATGCCCCTCATAAGCTTCATGGACTTTATCATCTTCAATCTGGACGGAAATGTTGTGTTGAGCTTAAACTCGTAGCTCCCATGACCTTGCTTTGAAGAATTAACCATATTCAAAAATTGCGAAGGTCATAGATAGTGATAACTTGGATAAGCCTCTTCGCTCCTGCATCATTCTCTCCTTCTTTGAAAAAAATCCGACCTCGAATTTGGTCAAATTTAGAGAAATAATCACGGACAAGAACAATGGAATTTGAACAATATGAAATAGGTACTTCGTCAAAAATAGATGGATCTTCAACAATAGCATCAAAAGGAATAATTTTGTTGTTCACATCTCCATCTTTTATTTCTTCAACAACTTCTTCCACAAGTAGAGGTTCATCTAGAGTAGGCTCGGAAAAATATGGAACAACATCAACCTTAATTTCTTCAACTACTAGAGGTACATCTAGAGTTGACTCGGAAAAAGTAGGAAGAACATCAATCTTAACTTCTTCAACTAGTGGTTCTGGAATTGAAGTTGACCTTTTAGGTGTCATCCTAAAGTCCCTCCCAAAGATTTCCTTAAATTGTTCCTCAATTCTTTTTTGCCTTTCAAATTCCCTTTGTTGCCATTCAAATTCTTCTCTTCTTTCTATGGGTCGTCTAAAACTTATCATATCGAATAATTCTGATTCAAAAACTTTCCTTTCCAACTTTGTAAGACAAGGATCATCAAGTTGAATTTGGACGAGTTTTATAGCATGTTCAAAGGGGAGAGTATGAATGAGCTTCACAACGTCATTCGGATCAGTCCAAGACAACATGATTACGTTGCAAACATTCCCTTTAAAAAAAAACTGCCCAGAAGATCTAGAAAAACAGACCTAACTTTAACAATAAGCTGCAGATTCCACAGGTCGAATAAATTCCCAAATTTTAACAAAAGTAAATATTGGATGTTAAGAAACATCTCCAACTGGAATCACTCAAAAATTCGAAGCAGGCTGCTTGCAGTAATATTTTAAAATCAGTCGCGCCAGATTCGTACCAAATCCGCACGTTTCACAAAAACAGTCTCGAAACTATAACAAATGAACTCCAACTTCTACGAAATTTTAGGAAAGTAAACTAGACTTCAAATAAACCATTTTAGGCGCAAGAATAACCCAAAAAGATGCTTTCTCGAGGGAGATCGAGTCTTTCAAAGGTTAACTTAACCTTTCGTAGAACTGCCAGGAATTTACGTCTGATTGCGAACGTTACTGTGGCTTCGCTTTTCTTTCAAATGCAATGAAATTTTGACACAACACTCCCATAGATGTCTATAATGTACCCACAAAATGTCACGCCAAAATTCGTCCTCTAGCTGAAGAAAGTCGGACACTTTATTTCCTCACCAACCTGGAAAACTGATACCAATTGATATGAATGTACCTCCAAGGTAGAGTAGCATCCAAAGAAAGAATCCAAGCAAAGGACCCTAAAGTAACTAAGTCCGAAAATTGTCAAAGAAACAAATTAAGAACTCCAAGAAAACGTCCAAGATCCAATCTTTAAATCAAGAAACGTTCAAGAATCCTTTTGTGAATGTGTTTATGTGTTTTAGGATATGGAAATTAAGTCAATCACTCCTGAATGATTTAATTAACTTTAATCTCCCTTAAACCATTACCTGGAATAAGTAGATTAATCACATAATAATTTACACTCCTGAAAATTATTAAATGGAACGAAATTAATTGACAAACAATTAATACTCGAAAAATATGAATCAAAATTCTGAATATCTATCTATTAATGTCGACCTTAGACCCTATTTATACTAATACATATTCTAGTATGATAGGAAACCTAAAACTCTATCTAGAAAGCATAAATTCTATCTAGAAAGCAAAATAAATCTTTATTCCTAAAATCTAGGAAAAGATAAATATTGCTAAAAGATAAGGAAGAATCCTAATAAGATGAGCATGGATTTTTCGGCCATCTCTATCTTATTTCACACGTCTATCTTCCCTTATCTTAAGCTAAAAGATCAATTCTTATCTTTAAGGGATTACAAATCCAACTAGGACTCTAAAACAACTCCTATAACCGAATTATACAAGTCATAATTTCGGCCATAGTTTTATGTAACTAACATTAATTAAAAGTATAAACCAACTTGACATAAGACTCTTAAAGGACTCAATTTGACTAAATATGGACTTCATAACATGGGCTAAGGACGCCCCTCATAAGCTTCATGGACTTGATCATCTTCAATCTAGACGGAAAGGTTGTGTTGAGCTTTAACTCGTAGCTCCCATGACCTTACTTTGAAGAATTAACCATATCCAAAAATTGCGAAGGTCATAGATAGTGATAACTTGGATAAGCCTCTTCGCTCCTGCACCAAATCCCCAATGACTAATTACTCCAATATAGTGTAGATCGGGGTCATTCCCTATTAACTACCTACATTATCATAATGGCCTTAAACAGAGTCTCTAGTGTGCACACCCCTTCGACTTGGATCAAACAAGATAGAAGGAAGACAAGTAACAGGAAATCAGCATGGTAACAAAATAAACCTGTAGGTGGCTACTGAACCTCCGATTCAAGGCAACCTGCTCATCATTTTCCTCCGATTATTCTTTTTAAGTGATTAATAGCTTTAATTCAAGTCATCACATGACATATTGATATAATGATTTCATATAGAGTTTCTCCCTTCATTTACAAGCTAAATTGTGCGGTATTGACGCTCTTAAGAGCCATTTGTGCTAACTATTTCGATATAGTTGTGGTTTGTCTGTTTTATAACGTTTTGCAGGTTTTAGGGAAAAACTTCCTACTTACTTGGCATTTCGATCACCATACTATAGCGGAAGGTTGTGAGGCATGTAGAGGCCTCGAGATGGTATTCGAGCCCTTTGAAGAAGAATTGTTGAAGATACTTGGCGTCTGAAGCCAAGTATAAAACTGCCAGAGAATAGCTCTACCTGATCGGGTCGGGCAACCACCGCCCGATCGGGTTCGATCTTCAGCATCAAAAAGTTCAGATTTTCCGCCCGATCCCATCGGGTGGACCATTACTTAGCCATTTGCAGATTTTTTAAGATTATGAAGCTGAAGCCTCGCCCGATGTCATCGGGCAGCCTTGCCCGATCGGGTGCAAATCTTGCGTCCTCGATCGGGTGGTCATCACCCGATCTCATCGGGTGGATGTAAGTTTGTTGCTGTTGGAATATTGTTCCCAGGCCCGAACGGGCGGCCTTGTGCCCCGATCGGGTGGAAGACACGGAGGACGCGATTTTGCGTCTTTTCCATTCTATCTTATTGTTTTATTAGAAGATTATAAATACTTTTTAGGTTATTTTTACATGTATCTTTCATTATCTTAAACATTTAGAGAGCTCTTAGAGTTAGTTTTCATCAATTTCCATTGTAACGGAGATCAAACCTTGATTCAATTCAATTAAAGTTATTTCTTTTTGTCAAATTGGTATTCTTCTTTCTTATTGCTTTGTTATTATTTCTTAATTGCTCTAGTTTAGTTGCTGATTATTCAATTAGTTCATGATGCAATTGTTAGGGTTTTGATTATTTTTCTTATTGTCAATTTGATCATGTCTGAGTAGTTCTCTTTCTAGGGTGTTAGATAGGGAAGCCATGTTCATACCATGATTGTTCTTTAGATTCCTATCGATTTCTAGGGCTTGATTAGAGTGATTGTGATGTCGTTTGTTCTTGACTAGTGATTAATGTTAGTGGCCAATTTCATTGATTACTTATGGTTAATAGTTGTTTGCACAGATCCGTCTTACAAGTAGAGGCCTAGGACACATCAATAGTTCTGATTACGTTAGTGAACAAGCGGCGTATGTTGAACTATGAGCGTTGAGACTTAACGATAGCTCAGCATATGCTCTAATCCCTCGACTCTTGACTTAGGTTTTGATAGTGGTTGATCCTATTTGATTGGTATAAGCATTGTGGACCGAACTAATACCCTGGACTTTTATCCCATAGTTAAATCCTCAGTTTAATTATCGTTCTCCTTAGTTTAATTATTAGTTCATTCAATCTTCCCTGATTTCGTCTGAAGTAGTTAGTTGGTTGAATACTAACATAGAAACTCTGTCTCCCTGCGGATTCGACCCTGCTTCCATTGACTACCATTGTTAGAGGACTGTAGGAATTATCTTTGAATAGGTGATACGACTTTAGCCTATCACATATGTACACATAGAATTGATTTCCTTTAATCAAGGATGGGCACATTTACTCCAAATCCAGAATTCAATTCATTCATGGCTATTCCATGACTCATTTTAAATTCACAACCATGACTTGGTTTCATTTAGCATTCTCTTTTATAATTAAATTTAATTATTACGAGCTCTTACTAATTCCAACTCTCATAAAACTTCAATATTAAACAATGATCACAATAATAATGATAATAATAATAATAATAATAATAATAATAATAATAATAATAATAATAATAATAAACGATGGAATAACAATAGTTTTAATAACGATAATAGTAACAATAATGATACGAATGATGATAACAATCAATAATAGCTTAATCCAATATAAATAATAACAACAACAACATTAATACTAATGATGATAACAATAATAGCTTTATTTAAACAATTTCGATAACAATAATAACCTTAATAAGAAACGTATTAAAAGAGTAATTATAGAGTCACTAATATGTCGTTAATGAAGCTAATGACGTTAAAGTTGTCATATTGTCTGTTACAGAAGTCATTTCATTATCATACTCAATCAATAATTATAAACCATGATCGCAATCCATAATCTAATTCACATAGTCACATAATTAAATTGTTTTATTGTAAGGGGAACTGCATTTAGATGGACATCAGATATTACCTCGAGACGCATGCCCAAAAGTTAAATCACTAGCAGATCAACCCTCTTGATATTTCTTGTCTATGCATAATCGGAGTTTACGATGGACATGAACGAGATCTAAGTTAGTTACCGAGATAAACTTCTTTTATTTATAAAATAAACAACCTAAATAATTCAAATAAAATTTAATAATTATTTAAAAGGAGCCTTATAAATCAAAATTTATGGTTTACAAATTATCTATGAAATCATTTTAAGTACTCTAAGGTTACTTCAACTTGAATTTCATTAACTTACACAATTATTCTAAATATAGAAAACATACTCTATTGTACTTCATACATTATTTTAGAAACAGAAGAAAATGTTTAAGTCATAAAAGACCCAGTTAGTTAGTTTATTTGGGCCAACAACAAAATAATTTAATTAGACAAAAAAATTATTTCTATTTTTAAATTAATAAAGCTTAAAAGGGGAGGTGGGATAAATGTCGTTACTGGTTCCTGAACCAGTCACGGAAAAACAAAAGCAGGGGAAGGGGAGTCAAAGAAGCAGGGGAGGAGAAGGAAGGGAGGTGGCTTGGTGAGGCGACCGATTAGGGGAAAGGGAGGGATTTCAGAACGCAATTCCAGCGAGGGTGGAGCTTTGGTCGAAGGAGGATGGCAGCATGGGCTGCTAAGAGGTGGAGATGGGGCGTTGCGGTTTTAAGGTGGTGTTGGGCGAGATGAGGAGGATGCGAGGTTGCAGCGTTTTATAGGTAGTCGTGATGGTTGTTATGTCCAAATTTTCCTATGCTAGGTTTGTAGGTTTACAGGTTCCACGTTCACAGGTTCCAGCTACTAAATACTAGCTTCCGAGTATTAGCTTCCAGCTAGCTACTACTAGCTACTGGATGTAAGCTACCAGCTTCCTGCTTCCAGCTACCAGCTTCCTACTTTCAGCTTCCAGCTACCATCTTCCAGCTTCCAGCTATCGGTAGTCAGTTGGAACAAGTCAATGTATGACTCAACAATAGCCTAAGATATAGGAGAGTTTGTTATGAAGACCAAGTCAAATTCAATTAGAGGAATAAGTCAGCCCACGTGCCTAATATTGTGGAAGACTAAGTCAGAGAAAGCTGATAGAAGGTGATAACAGATTCCTTGATTCTACGAAGTTGTTACAACAACTTACCTATCTATATTTCAGGAAGCTATTACAGCAGTCCAAACAAGCTGATTTGAAGCCTATTTAAGTTGTCAACGCATATTTAGATGGAGAGGACAATCCGATAAGCTACTGCTCATTATTCTAAGTTTAGAGAGTACTTGTACTCATATTTTACACTTATCATTCGTATTTTACACCTAGTATTCGTAAGAAACACATTTATTGTACTTGTAATTTACATTGATCTTAGTGGATTGGTGGACTCATGGCCACACGCGATTTTTAGTCCCTTATTCCAGGGGTTTTCCGTGTCACCATTCGCGACGTCTTTCTATTTTTTTCGCTTTCTTTTGTTCTTCTTCGCATTGTTCATCTTGATTAACAATCCATCTTCATTAGCTAGGAGTAGGCCTCTAGCTAGATTTTACTTGAGTAAAATTTGGCATTAACAGTTTGGCGCCCACCGTGGGGCCAACAACTAGATTTCATCCCTAAAATCTATTCTCTCACAAAGTCTCAAACAAAATGGCTGATCTTACCCCTGAACAAATGAAGGTTGCTTTACTAGATCTCCAACGTGCTCAAACTGGGTCACGTCACACCATCGAGAAACTGACTAAGGAGTTACAATCTGCTAAGAGTAATAGCAGGCAGTCCAAACGACGCAACATTGGCAGCACATCTCGATTCGCTAACTTATCTGATTTGAAAAGTAGCAGTGAAGAAGAGGAGACCAGGAAGGATCCTGACCGGGAGAATAATGAAGATGATTCAACAGCTAGCAGACTAGCTGTCCTAGAAGCACCCAACAACAAGATGATGCGCATGTTGGGCAAGCTACCTGGGGCACCTACACCTATAACCCAGGAAGCAATACATGGCTATGCTCAATCACCTTTTATAGACGAGATTGCTAAGGTCAGGATCCCAAAGAAGCTACATCTAACTCCTTCATCCAAGCTATACGATGGGGAAAGAGATCATACGATCACGTGAACCAATATAAGCAGAAGATGTGGAGCCTGCCTATTCCTGAGCATCTCCTTGAAGCCACTATGTGCAAATTATTTGGGGCTAACCTAGTTGGCCCAGCTTTAGGCTTATTAGCCTAAAACCAGGTTCGATATCTAATTTTTCTACTTTAATTAACAAATTTAACCAACAATTTTCTAGCAGCAAGGTTATAGAAAAGCATACTGGCGACCTCTACCGCATCACTCAAGGGCAGAATGAAGGTTTCCTTCAATACCTGGATAAGTTCAACAAGGAGATGATAGTTGTCAAGAATCTAGACGTTCCAACTTTAATTGAAGCATTCCGGATAGGGTTCGCCTATGAATCTAGGTTATACTATGAACTAACCAGGTTCCCTTGCAACACCTTTGAAGATGTGAAGAGCCATGGCTGAAATCAGAGTTGAAGAAAATGAATCAGTCATAAGCTAGATCCAAGCTAGCTATGGTTAGCTAGAAAGGGGGCATATCGCCTAACATCCTAATATATTAAGGTTGTACCACTTCTAATAAAATCAAGTAAAAATCTCTAAGTTTTTAAATTATCTATTTTTCTATTTTTACATCATGGAACACTTACTGAGTTAAGCATCGGAGGGCCGTTGGCCATACCAACGACCATCTCAAACCAAGATGTAATGCAGGATTACCTAAGCTAACGAAGAGGTTTGCACACTAGGTTCACCAAAGCTAACAGATTGACTTGTACGTCAGTTTCATCTAACCTAACAAAGAGGCTTGTACGCCAGGACGCAAACGTCAGAATCCATAAGACTTACACGTCTAGATTTATGCGCATTAAAAAGCTAAGGCTCACTAGGCAACATATTATAGTCAAACGAAGTGGCCACATACACACGCATGAACATAAGTCACAAGTCTAAGGTTCTAAGCACAAGTGGTTATATCCCAAGTATCAGAAGACAAACTAAATGGTTATATCAGTATCAAATGACAAATGAAATGGCTAAAGTCCCAAGATAGTCAAAAGGATCTAAAGTTCAAAAGCATAAAAGTTGTTCAGTTCCGCATATACATCTGATCAAGATCATTAATGGGTTGTGATGATTTTTTTTACTAACGTTTTTTGATGTCGCTAGATTAGCTAGATGGATGGTAACTTGCACTTTCCAAGCTGTTGCGCATGCAAGGTCCAATTTAGGGGCAATTGTTATGTCCAGATTTTCCTAGGCTAGTTCTGCAGGTTTGCAGGTTCTACATTCACAGGTTCCAGCTACTAAATACTAGCTTCCGAGTATTAGCTTCCAGCTAGCTACTGGATGTAAGCTACCAGCTAGAAGCTACCAGCTACCAACTACCATCTTCCAGCTTCCAGCTACCGTCCGCCAGCTATCGGTCATCAGCTTGGAGCAAGTCAATGTATGACTCAACAATAGCCTAAGATATAGGAGAGTTCATTATGAAGACCAAGTCAAATTCAGTTAGAGGAATAAGTCAGCCCACGTGCCTAATATAGTGGAAGACTAAGTCAGAGCAAGCTGAACAGAACGTGATAACAGATTCCTTGATTCTAAAAAGCTGTCACAACAACTTACCTATATTTGAGGAAGCTGTTACAATAGTCCAAACAAGCTGATTTGAAGCCTATTTAAGTTGTAAACGTATCATTAGATGGAGAGGACAATCTGATAAGATACTACTCATTATTCTAAGTTTAGAGAGTACTTCTACTCATATTTTACACTTATCATTCGTCTTTTACACCTAGTATTCGTAAGAAACACATTTATTGTACTTGTAACTTACATTGATCTTAGGTACCCTTGCTGTTTATAAACAGGTTGATGGATATTATCTCATTAAGTTTCAAACTAAAGCTGATAGAGATGAAATTATGTGCTCTCGACCTCATCAATTTTATAATAAGCCTATTGTTCTTAAGCACTAGTTTGCTGATTTTGACTTTGATAAATATGAAATTCTTAGAGTGATCCCAGTGTATGTTAGGTTTCCTAAACTACCTCTGAACTGTCGGAGTTCTGATTCTTTGAGTAGGACTAGTAGTGATATTGGTGTGCCATTGTTTGCTATTAACTTTACTAGTTAACAACTGAGAATATCCTTTGCAAGAGTGATAATTGAGGCTGATGTTACTAAAACTCTACCTATTGAGAATTGGATTGAGGATCCTAATGGGAAAGCTATGTTACAAAGAGTGTCTTATGATTGGGATCTTTTATACTATAATACTTGTGATAAAGTTGGCCATAATTGTGCAAACAAAAAGAAAACAAAGGTGGTTCAAATGGGTGGTTAAGGATAACCACACTAGTAGAATAATAGTTATTTGAGGCGTCATAAACTAGCCTATTTGAGGCGGTTTTAGGATAGCAGCAAACAAGAAGCCGCGAATAGAACTTCTATTTGAGGCGTTTTAAAAACGTCTCAAATAGGATCTCTACTTGAGGCGTTTTTGAAAAATGCCTTAAATCGGGATCCCATTTGAGGCGTTTTCTACAGCAAAACGCCTCAAATAGATGTTCTATTTGAGGCGTTTGTATGTAAAA
Organism: Patellifolia procumbens; assembly: GCA_947645195.1. NCBI lineage: Eukaryota > Viridiplantae > Streptophyta > Magnoliopsida > Caryophyllales > Amaranthaceae > Patellifolia > Patellifolia procumbens. Next base: position 99,676 of record CANSGD010001060.1, on the reverse strand, counting down.
AACGCCTCAAATTGCATTGATTTTTTTTAAAGTAATAATTATATATGCTTCATTTTAATGTCAAAATGCCCTAATTTAACCCTTTTTTGCAGTTTCCATAATCCTACGTAATCACTTATACTAATACTTGTGATATGAACCAAAATTTTCTAAAATCAACATTCACATTGTTATATAGTACCAAAAAAAGAATCTCAACATCATTTGTACATTCAAATGACAATATATCTCAAAAAAATGTGTACATAAGGCTAAAGATTTATAATTGCAAAAATAAACTACAATGGTTCAATTAACACAATAATTAGTGAAGTATGTTGCCTATTTTTAGAGGTTCACATAACACGAAAGAACCGTTTTTGACAAATCTAAACTGATGGAGATCAAACTTCTAGAAATTGCAATGCAAACTTGTACTTTGAGGTAGGACATAGCCAACTCTTATTTCATCAAAAGAATACTCAAAGTCTCCATCATTTGCTACTTTTTCGATTCCAACTGAAACTGTTGTGTAAGGAGAAGCAGACCTGATAGATGAGCTGACTTTCACATGAGTTGTTGGTAGTGTTAGCTCCTTCGAATTGATGTCGTTCCCACCTCTATCATCCCCGTTTGGCTTGGTTGGCGTATTTCCAGTAGAAAGTGTTTTTAGAGCTGTCAATATATTATTTTCTGGTGTATTCTTCCGATGCACAGTTGTGACAGAAGCTGCAACTCTCCAATGACAGTAAAAGGCTTACGTTTCTTTGGTGATCCGAGATTTGTGACTTTAGCCTACTTCTTTTGGAATTGACTAGTAGTTGTATTATCCCATCATATAAGATTTCTTACCTTCTTGCATTTTCCCTCCCCCGAATTTTTTAAGATAGGATCTCCACCATTGTTGTTCCAAACCCAATTCAAAAGCAAAAAAAAATCATTTAAGAGATACTTCTAAAAACTTGATGCTAAATTTAAGCACTTTCACTAGCCCAGCTAAACATGAAAAAACATCAAACAAGCTTGAAGGGACAGGAAACCACAAACCAAACAAAAGTAAAGTTTGTGTATCTAGAAGAGTTAGAACAGATTGGATACCTGGAATTTTGTTGACTAGTATACGACTTTCCAGCACGCTTCAAACTGAGATGTCCGCCTCTTCCACCTTAATAACGACATTCATCCTGAGATGTAAATCATCAGTTGGATAAATCAGCAACGTGAAGGACACACGTTAAGCAAACTAGGAAAGGAAATCAGAAGCGTAGCCAACATTAATGTCAAACACTCACCCTTCTGCATTACTCTAGCTAGCATTCTTCATCACATGCAGCCTTCCATTTCTCAACTCTTTCAAGTACATCCTTCCTGCTAAAACCTTATTTCTTGGCCGTTGAGATTTGAAGCTCAATTTGTTTTAGCATATAGGAAAGGTCAATGGCCCCTGTACGAAACCACAATAAAGATGCCTTATATCTAGATACTTCATCCTTGACCTTGAACATGGGTTTAGATACTTCGACACTAAAAAATGAAACGTAACCCACAAGAAAGCAAGCAAATGAAGGGGTAACAAGTAAAACAACTTGAGTAATGTCAGCCGTTATATTAACAGTGTTAAGGTCTGCTCTCGCTTGACTTGTAATGAGTATGGGAGTGCAACATTTTATACTAGGAATTGTTTAAACAGAAGAGGGAGGACAGTGGGAAGCAACACTCAACAGCATCAGCACCACTGAGGAAGAGCAACGTCAGTGCAACAATCCGATCACAACACACAGGGGACCAACCATTGACGACAGTAGCACAACTAAACACCAACAACAAAGTAAATAAAATGTAGAAATTCAAACTAAGCTTAAAATGAAGAGAGAAAAGGAATCCTGAAGTATAGAAACAAAGTAAAAATTAACCGATGATATTATGAAATGAATAACAAGAACCCACTGAAAAACAACAAGTACTGGAATGGAAGCAATCATGCAAAATCAAGACTATGAAATTCTATTCTGAAACTTGTTGAATTGAGAAATCAAGACCTAATCGCAACTTCTAAGATGCTAGGCCAGACCTAAATGAATGTAGGAAGAGAATCGAAGACAAGTCGAGAGTTAGTTTACATCCCAAAATAATGTCAAGAAACTGCAAATAGGCACAAGGTGTTTCTCGACTATGTACCACTCTTCCCAAAAGAAGATTTTAGATATCATACTTAAAGATTATATAAATTTAAGCTAATATTTTTCTGTACATTATAATTTCTCTAAGATTAAGCGTCCATATGAGGATAATTTCAACTTCTCAAGCCCCTATAAGAAAAAAATCATGATCTGCCTCAATATCTCACGCCTTAATAGAAAAAGAATATGATATTATCTACTAAAAAGTGCAAAATGCACACTATTACAAGTTAAGGAAATTGTATGCTCTAACTTGTCAATACAAAATTAACTTACAAGTATTAACTTGCCATTAAAGCTTTACAATTTCATAGTATTTCTCCCATTTCCATCGAAGCATTATTAGCGAAATTACATGACCGATCTGCAGATGAAGTAACAATGCACATTAAACGGAGCCCGTGAACTAATGATATCACGTATTTATATAGAGTTTTCTCCCTTATTTACAAGCTAATTTGTGCGTCATTGGAGCTCTTGGGAGCTATTTTGTGCTAACTATCGTATGTAGTTGTGGTTTCGTGTTTTAGTATTGAATTGCAGGTTTTATGGAGTTTTCTCCTTATTCCCGAGCCATTTGGAAGCAACCACGGCTTTACGAGATGTTATGAGGCACGTAGGATGGCTCACGAGCTTTATGGATAGTTTAGGAGGTCCCAAGACCCCTAAAAGTGAAGATTAGAGAGCAAAGGAGTCAAAAGGGGTTTTCCGTGCACTGATCGGGCAGAAATGGCCCGATCGGGCGAAATATTTATGATCGGGTATAGAAGTTGCGGACCCGATCGAGCGAGTCACGCCCGATCTCATCGGGCGAGCATCAGTGCACCAGACCCGATCGGGCATAGTGTGCCCGACCCGATCGGGCCAGGTGCTGCTAGGTCTTATATTGTTGCTGCTTGCGAGGCGCTTGTGCTGGGCTGTAATGCTCCCAGGCCCGATCGGGTGGCTGCCCAAGGCCCGATCGGGCGGACCTTAATCTTCGTCTGCATAGCGCGCTGCTGCTGCGTGGACCACGAGAAGCAAAAGGGGAGCTTTTGGTATTTGACCCGATCGGGTACTGTGATCGGGCCCGATCGGGTCTGGGGTCATTTGTCGCGAATTTCGTCTTTTGCTTTTCACACCCCACCTCCACAAAACAACCCACAAGAGCCTAGCAATTCTGAACTGATGAAACTGATATTGTCTATGCAAAAGGCAAATGAGGAAACAAGGAGGGCTCAAGAGAAGCACATCCAACTTCTCGAGGCTCAAATTGCTCAGTTGGCAGAATCTAATGCACAGAGGCAGCAGGGACAATTGCCAGGGCAACCAGTTCAGAGAGAACATGTGAATGTCATCACTCTTCGTAGTGGCATTGCATATGATGCCCCTCCAGTGCCCATTGATGAGGTTACCCCGACTGCAGGGAAGAAGAGGGTGGTAGAGGAAGGAAAAAGAAAGAATTCGACGTCTAAAGTCGATTTGTCTGCAGACGCTGAACAGACAGGGAAGAAAAAGGAGAAGGTTTCTGAAACGCCTTTTACACCAAGGCTACCTTTTCCTCACAGGATGCAACAGTCCAAGGTCGATCAGCAGTTTGGTAAGTTCTTGTCTATGGTCAAGAACCTTGAGGTAACGATTCCATTCACAGACTTAATTACCCAAGTGCCTGTTTATGCCAAATTTCTGAAAGACATGATTACTAAGAAAAGAGACTTTGGTGGGGTAGAACGTGTCGCTCTTACTGAAGAGTGTAGTGCTTTTATTCAAAATAAAACCCCACCAAAGCTAAAAGATCCTGGTAGTTTTTCTATACCCTGCCATCTTGGACCTACTTTTATTGATAAGGCTTTGTGTGATTTAGGTGCTTCTGTTTCTGTTATGCCATTGTCTGTTTATAAGAAACTGAACATGGGAGCCCTTAAATGCACACAAATCACTTTACAGATGGCGGATCGTTCTATAAAATACCCTCTAGGTGTTTTAGAGGATGTTCCTGTTAGGGTAGGGAAATTCTATATTCCTGTTGATTTTGTGGTGTTAGATATGGATGAGGATGCCCAGATTCCTATTATCTTGGGTAGGCCGTTTTTATGTACTGCTGGTGCTGTCATTGATGTCAAGTCTGGGTCTTTAACTCTGAGTGTTGGTGATGATAAAGTGATTTTTAAACTAACCAATGCTGTTAAGGCTCCTATGCTTGAACAATCTTTTTGCAGGGATAAGATTTTAGATGAAGTAGGGGTGGAGAAGGTTCAAATTCCACCTAAGATTGCCTCACCGTCTGGAGGCATTGTCAAAAACATTTGGAGGAGAAAGATGTTTGATGAGGGTGGCACTCATTGCCAAGCCCCTCCTATTCGAGAGAGGGAGGATTATGGTCGTGCGGGACCTTTATAAACCAGCGCTGTGCGAGAGGCAACTCGTATTTTCTTTTCTTTCCCTTTTTTTTTTTTTTTTCTTCCTTTTGTGAGCGAGAGTGAGGGTACTAACATTGTTTTTCCTCTTAGCATAGTCCTTATCACCTTTTGGCATTGAGGACACTGCCAAGTTTAGCTTGGGGGAGGAGTTCTATTTGTATTCCCTATCTCTTTTACTGCTTTCTAGAATAGTTTTACTGCTTTCGGAAAATACTGAAAAATGAAAAAAAATATGGTTCCCATGACTGGTTTAGTTGCCTCCCTGTGCCCCTTGTTGTGCTCTATTTGAAATTGATTTGACTTTGTTTTCTGGATAGCTGGGCATTTGTGATCTTGAGGCTATGATTTGATGTTTGATTGCTATGATTTCGAGCATTTCTGGATTATATTAGACCACTTTGTGCTGCATACCTGAATTGGTTAGACTGTGAGGCCTCTTTGTAGCCTATTGGATTCATATTATTATCCAGTCTATTCTTGTGTGTTAGTTCCTCTTTAGTGGATTGATCTTGACTTTGACTTCGTACTTGTCTGATTTTAGATGACTTGTAGCATGTGCTGTGATAGAGGCGTTCTTTTGTCTTATTCTTGAGCTTCAGAGTGAGTTTTTGATATACTTTTATCCTCCTTAGCCCCGCTGAGCCTAATGACTTGTTTCATATTACTTAAACCCCTATTATGAGCCAAAAGCCTTCACTTGATATTATTCCAAGCCTAGCTTGGGGGAGCTTTTGTATGGGTTGAGTCTGAGATTGTTTTGTTGGTTTAGTTTGGTTTTTGAGGAATTTAAAAGTGTATTTGCTGTGGTTTGAGAGTGAGAAAGAGAAAAGAAAGAAAGCAAGTTTAGAGTTGCGTGAATGAAGTTCAGAAAAATGAAAGAAAAATGAAATGAAAATTCAAAAGAATTCTAGTTCTTTCATTCACGTACGTTCATAAAAGAATATTCGCTCCATTGCTAGAAAATTGGGTTTGTTATGAGCTTCTCATTGATTTATGAGAGTTGGGTTACTTTACATGGTTTTATGGTGATTGTTGGGAGTTGTGTAGGCCATCCTAGGCCTTGTTTGAATGATTTATGCTCCCCCTTTCTTGGTTTTTCCACCACATTACCCAAAAGTATCCCCTACCTCTCGCCTAAGCCCCATTACAACCCTATAAAGTCCTCTTGAGCTTATGTCTGCATTGTTCCTTTGATTGATTTCGAGTTAGTTTGTCAAAGTTAAAGAGTATTTCTGCTAATTGAGTCGACTTGACTAGGATGAGCGTCATTGAACCTTCTTAAACACATGAGAGTGTGAGTGGGAAGGGTACTTATGGTCGGGTTGGTGAGTGTTTGGGCACATTCTTTGCCTGCCACAAAATTGAGAGGAGTGACACCCTTGTGAGTGCCTTTTCAGGACTTGTATGCTTTGTGGATGCTTGAGTTTGATAAATTGCTTGAATGATTGGTGGTTGGATGGATTTGATTAGCCATACTTGAATTTTGCCTGCTTGAACGATTCTTAGTCTTGAAAATGTTTTGAGCTTTGTTTGTTTTTATCTATGGGGTGAGGCAATCTATTCCATGTTCATGTGCTGTTTGCTTGAGGACAAGCAAAGGTTTAGCTTGGGGGAGTTTGATATCACGTATTTATATAGAGTTTTCTCCCTTATTTACAAGCTAATTTGTGCGTCATTGGAGCTCTTGGGAGCTATTTTGTGCTAACTATCGTATGTAGTTGTGGTTTCGTGTTTTAGTATTGAATTGCAGGTTTTATGGAGTTTTCTCCTTATTCCCGAGCCATTTGGAAGCAACCACGGCTTTACGAGATGTTATGAGGCACGTAGGATGGCTCACGAGCTTTATGGATAGTTTAGGAGGTCCCAAGACCCCTAAAAGTGAAGATTAGAGAGCAAAGGAGTCAAAAGGGGTTTTCCGTGCACTGATCGGGCAGAAATGGCCCGATCGGGCGAAGTATTTATGATCGGGTATAGAAGTTGCGGACCCGATCGGGCGAGTCACGCCCGATCTCATCGGGCGAGCATCAGTGCACCAGACCCGATCGGGCATAGTGTGCCCGACCCGATCGGGCCAGGTGCTGCTAGGTCTTATATTGTTGCTGCTTGCGAGGCGCTTGTGCTGGGCTGTAATGCTCCCAGGCCCGATCGGGTGGCTGCCCAAGGCCCAATCGGGCGGACCTTAATCTTCGTCTGCATAGCGCGCTGCTGCTGCGTGGACCACGAGAAGCAAAAGGGGAGCTTTTGGTATTTGACCCGATCGGGTACTGTGATCGGGCCCGATCGGGTCTGGGGTCATTTGTCGCGAATTTCGTCTTTTGCTTTCCGTTTTAATTAGACTTGAGGGGGTATTATAAATACCTTTTTCCTCATTATCTTTCAATCATCTTTTATTTATCTTTCATTAGGTTTTAGACTAGTTTTATTCTACATTGCTCTTAGTTTAATTCAAACACTTTAGATTAATGTAGAGGTGATCAAACCTATTTCGTTTTCAATAAAAGTTCCTGCTTTCCGTTAATTGGTACTCTTCTCTACTCTTTATCTCTTTAATTACTTTGATTGCTTAGTTTAATTATTCAATTGTTCATGATGCAATTCTTAGGGTTTCATATTAGTCTTATTGTTGTCAATTCAATTATGAGTGAGTAGTTCTCTTTCTAGGGTGTTAGATAGGAAAGCCATGTTTATACCATGATTGTGATTTAGATTTCTATCAATTTCTAGGGCTTGATTAGGGTGATTGTGATGTGGTTTGTTCTTATTGAGTAATTAATGTCAGTGTACAATTTCATTGATTGCTTGTGGTTAATAGTTGTTTGCACAGATCCGTCTTACGACTAGAGGCCTAGGACACATCAGTAGTTCTGATTACGTTAGTGAACATGCGGCGTATGTTGAACTATGAGCGTTGAGTCTTAACCATAGCTCAACATAGGCTCTAATCCCCCGACTCTTGACTTAGGTTTTAATAGTAGTTGACCCTATTTGATTGGTATAAGCATGGTGGACCGACCTAATACCCTAGACTTTTATTCCATAGTTTAATCCTCGATTTATTCAGTCTTCCGTAGTCTATTCCTTAGTTTAATTAATTCTTATCTGATTTCATCTGGAGTAGCTGAATTGGTTGAATATTAATTTAGAAACTCTGTCTCCCTGTGGATTCGACCCTGCTTCCACTGACTACCTAGTTAGAGGTCTGTAGGTTTAGTTTTGAATAGGCGATACGACTAAATCCTATCAACTAACACAACACTAAAATCTTTATTAGTTAAGATAAATTCTACTGTTATGTTCAAGGATAATTATTATGCCGAAATACACACACATAGGAAGATCTCATATAATATATGTCAAGGATCCATAAGAAACAAATGGAATGAATCTAGATATTCTTGTGCATATACCATGATAGTTAAAAACTTCAAACAAACAACTTATTAAACTTATCCAACACTTCTAAATATAACTAGGATAGTTAAGTCTCAAAGACCTTTAAGATAGTAAACTGTTTTACTTTGAAATATTGGAATGCAAACACTAAACAAGAAATCTTGAGCTGTAATCCTAACCTCATGAGTCATGACCGATAATGTATAAATTGTGTTCACATCTTAGAGGAATTTAGTGCAGACATATACATTTTCATTTGCCAGATGGAATTATTTCATTAGAAAAATCTAGGAAGAAGGAAAGCATTTGGATATTGAAAGACCAGCAATAAGCTCCTCTCTTTGATTAGGATCCTTTCACAAGTCTCTTGTGCAATGTAACATTGCAAGGTCAGCTACAAAATAAGCAATTTAGCTTCTTATTCAGTGGTAAAACAAAAGAACAAACCAATAAGACTAATGACGAAGAAATTACTGACTCATTAATATATAATCCGATAACTTGTATACCATAAAACCCTTAAAAGAAAAAAAATCGAAGCTGAATGCACTATGTAATACCTGTAACTAACTAAATTGAGGAAGTATAACTTAGATGTTCATTAAGTTTAACGATACAAGAAACACAACAGGTATATGCCATACACAAAGAAAAACTCACCTAATGTTTGAACTGATAAAAAATCATAAATCAATAAAAGAAATAGTGATCATGAGTATCATCACCATCAACTCGAGTCAAGGTGCTAGAATCAGTATAAAACAGATGAGAATACTCCGGCGACTCTTAAGCACCTTATAATAATAAAGTATGAACTAACCTGAGATTCTAAAACCCCAAAATTAAGAAAAAAGGTCAGACTGCAGAGCAAACACTGGAACAATCACATTTGAAAATTCAAAATCGAAAGTAGAACGATAATGAATAGAAATAACCTCAAAGGCAGAGACAGTAGCAGTCACCATAGTTATAGAAGCTAATTAGAGAGAGATAAACCCTAATAAGATCGAACACAATGACGCCTTGATTCGATTAAAGAACCCTAATATAAAAGCTCCAGTAATAATCCATTGAAGAAGAATATGGGGCGCTAATGTAGAGGAATGCATAGCTAGAAGTGAGAGTGAAGCATAACCATGGAGTAGCTTTCTGCTGGGGGACGAAAAATGACGAGGGTTTTTTTCGAGGAAGCTAAATGAAACAGCGTGCATGGTATTTTCTTGTCTGGGTAAGGGAAGATTTGAGGCGTTTACATTAAAAAAAGCCTCAAAATATGTATTCGTTTTTTTATTTTTAAAAATCTGAATTGCATTTGCTGCTATGTGGCTTAAACGCCTCAAATAAGGGGCAACAAATTAATATTTGTCTACTAGTGGCATCGAGTTGAAAAGCAAGGTGATGAGGCTGTGGTGCCTGAGCCACTTATGATTGCTTCTCCAGCTCTTAGTCATGTTACTGAGGTGGTTACCCCTGTTGCTCAAATAATTCATTAATAACTAGAAGAAGAGGGGGAATGTAAAGTTGTGAGTAGGAAGACTAGAGATAAGGTCAAGCAAGTTAGGTTTTAGGTTAATTCTATTCAGCCTAGATTGGCTATGCAATCTGGTGAGACATCTTGTCTAGTGTTTACTGGAGGTGCTAAAGGGACCTAACCCTTATTTGCCCTAATGATTGTTACGCTTTAAATGTGAGGTTGTCATAATGATCCCATTAAGGTGAGATAAGTCAAGAAGACTATCTCATCTAATCAGAGTAATGTTGTAAGTTTGGTGTTGAAACTTAGAGGAAGTTTATATGCAGCATGTTTGGAACACTCTTAATGTTGCGGATTCAATCATGCATATTCCTTCTCTAATCTATCTTTATTGCTTTTTAGTTAATGAGGTCATTGTTTTTTGTCCTTAACTCTTAAAGTTGTGAATTTTTACATGATCCACGAGTTCTAGTTAATTTAATTAAGTACTTAATTTTTCATTCATTTTCATTAAATAAATTGGCCGAAAATCCCTTGTAATTTTGGTCATATTAGGGTATTGAGTCCTTGTACTCCAAGTATGTAAGTTTCATGCTAGTTGGTTTGAGTTGGAATATCCTCTTAGATTTCATTCACATTAGGAGTGCAAGGGAGGAAAACTGTCCAGATTTTCAGTCCTCTTTAAGGGGGGATTTGATTCTTATTTTCTCCTTTATTCTCTCTTATAATCTAGGGATTTTGATGCAAGTTGCTCGGTTATAATTTCTTAAATAATGTTGGCTGATTTTCGGCCCTAGGGTTTGCTTGGGGTCAAGTAATTTCTTGTGTAGTATTTATATTTATATGTGATCAACAAAGAAATGTGTGTAATTTAAATAAAAACTTGACTTTGAATGTTAATGGTTTCTCTCAATTAATATTCGCCCACTAATTGATATTTAGGATTGTTTATTACTTAGTGTTAATCTACTTAATTCCAGGAGTGGTTTAAGGGAGATTAAGAGTTAATTAAAAAGGTTCATGAGAGTTCCTTTTGATTAACATATCCGACTACTTTGATCCGTGATTTTCGGACTTAGGCAAATTTAACCTAGGTTCCTTGACTTGGATTTTATTGATTAGGACTCTTGAAGTAGAAATCATATCCGTTGGTATCAGAGCTTGAAGAGAAAGGGACGTTTCGTGGCCTTTTTGTTCATCCGGCTACAAAACGTTTTCTGGTACATTTTGTTTCAATTTTCTCTCCCAATGGACAAAGTCGTTTTAGGTAATTATTGAGCCTAAACTGGTCTATCTCAATTCTAGTTTGCTTTCCTAAAATTTCGTAGAATTTGGAGTTCATTTGATATAGTTTTGTTACTATTTTTGTGAAACGTACTGATTTGATGCGAATCTGGCGCGACTGAATTGAAATTAAAACTGCGAATAATCTGATTCGTATTTTAGAGTGATTCAGATTGGCGGTGTTTCCTAACATCCAAAATTTGCTTGTTTTAGAATTTCATAATTTTCTACGAAGTTTAGCAACTTGCAGTTTATTTTCCAAGTTGGGTCAGTTTTCTGGGTTTTTCTGGACAGATGTTTATTTTCCAAGCTGGGTTTTTCCAACGTCGGATATGTTAATAAATTCAATGCAGTGCAGTTCAATTCAGCTAGAATTAGATGAAAAGAACAGGCCCACTGTGATTAGGGCAATTATAGTGTGATTTGTTCTTTAATCTGTGGTGTATGTTATTTGCAGTTTCATAAATAACGTCTAACAATTTGGGTATGACCCGATCATAGGATTATTTTAGAGGCTAAGAACACACCATTGATTGTACCACATATGTTGAATTGAGCGATTTTACCACATATGTTGAATTGAGAGCAATATGACTCGGTCGTAGGCTTAATATTGGCTCTGATTGTTTGACTCTAGACCTAGGTATTATTAGTTATTTCAACACTTTTGATTGGTATAAGCATGGTGGACCGAACTAATGTCCTAGTCCTTTAATTCATAGCTACATCTCAATTTTATATTGCTTTCCTTAGTGTAATTATTAGTTCAGTCTTCCTTGCCATATTTCATCTATTTGATTGAATATTAACTTTGAAAACATGTCTCTTGTGGATTCGACCCGTACTTGCAAGACTTTGCTAAAAACAGACACCATGCACTTGCGATATTATATTTAAAACACGTCAATTAACCATTAATATCTATTAATAGCTTTAGTAGCTTGATTAAATTTGATTTAAATACATGAGGTTTTTTCTAGTACACAAAAAAGTATAGAATCGTGTAGAATCGTTAATCGAATCATATGACTATTTGAAAGAATCGTGTAGATATTACGATAAATAAGAAATGTTTTCTAAATTTTCTTAAGTCTTTAACAAGGCACCTACCTTGGCCGGAGAACGAAAAATCCTTCTCTACACCAGGTCAAAAAGCATAAAATGTAACTCCCCCGCCAACCCGGGCCCACTTTCACATAATAAAACATGATAAGAGGAATCTGCGTGGGTTCGACTCGACAGGCGTCATGACGCTGCACCTAATCAGAAGAAATAAATGCAAGACTATTAACTAAAACATATTTAATTCTAAATTATTAATCCTTACAACTTAAGAAAATGTTTTACTAATTAATAATAACATGATTTAGAGTTCCAATGCAAGCTAAACTTATTGTCTAGGTTGAAGACAACTAAATTGATCTCTCATTATTCCCTCGAAGATCACCAACCTGCATAATGGACACTGAAAAGAAACCAGAGAGTCAAGCTTGCAAAAATTAGAAAAACTGAGTAAGTCCAACTCCTACCTTATTTACGGGGATATACAACCTATCTTATAATATAATAATTATTATAATTATTAAAATTGACCACTTGTATGATGTACTCCGTATCTCATGAGTCATGAACTCAAGACTAAAATGTGGTGTTTAGTTAGTACAAATAAAAGTTTGAAGACTAAAAATACTGAAATAAGTAATTGTAACGACTTTCTCTCACTAAGGGAGAGCATCTCTCTCTAGAGATGAAACAACCCAATTTCCACTATTATCCCCTAACCTTCCACTCCATCTCCAGCTAACCTACCTCAAGTTTTTCTTTCTTTTCATTCATATCTTCCCTCTTACCTTCTAAATTACTTTTCTTTCTCTCCAATTCCCACGCTACTTTGTTCTAAAAGATAGAGTTATTCATTCTCAAATGTAAGCAACATGGATGTAGTCCTCAACATTGAAGGTAACCTTAGGAAAATGGGTGAGAAGGTTTGTCTGAGAGAAGGAGACATGGTCCCTTCTGACAACCTCTTCAATACTGTTGTCATTGGGAAATTCAAAGACCAAAGAACGTTCAGCAAGGAAACTATCCAAATTTGGACAACAAGGGAAAACATTCAAGTAAAGAAGGTAGGGAAACTGTATTTCTTCTACTGCTCCAACATGAGAGACATGGATAACCTTATCACCCTTGGCTCCGCATGCTACGAGGAAGCCCTAATGATCTTCACAAACTGGTTCTCTAAAGCCTCGTATAGGTCCCTCGATTTCACAAGAGCTACTTTATGGGTTAGGGTGGAGGGCTTGACATTAATCTATAACAAGCCAAAAAAGGCAAGAAGGGGCATAGAAAAAATAGGTCAAATTTTCTATTTTGATGAAGAATCAAATGCGGAGGGTCCTAAAGAATACCTAAGAGCTAAGGTAAGGATTAACATAAACAACCCCATGATCCTGGGTTTTTTTCCTAGACCTAGGCGAAGGTGAGATGGAGTGGGTAGATTTTAGGTATGAAGAACTATTATGTTATTGTGAAAATTACGGTAGAGTTGGGCACAAGAAAGCAAAATACCACTTCTCACTGGAAAATGCAAAGATGCACTTTGTTCAGGCTATTAAAGAACTTTATCATTATAATTTCAATATAAAAATCAGCCACAAACCCGAGCCATTGTTCATAAGTAAACGCATTGGCTTAAAAAGAGTTGATAGGAACTGAACTACCCAAGTGGATCTTGTTAATCTGCATTCAGCTAGAGAAGGGTCGGGGCCAAGTGTTTCGGAAGAAACAGTTGAGGGAAGTGAAGAAGATGAAGAGGATTCGGACAGATCCAACCCAATGGACGAAGATCGAGATGACTCGGGGGACTCGGACGATTCAGATGGTTTGGGGCATGAGGATCAAATGCGGCAACACACTAACAATGATAATACAAGGGGAAAACAAGAAAGTTCACTAAGTGAATCGGATAAATCTGAAATCAATTTCAAAAGAAGTGTTAACAGCGACGATAAATTTCAATCACTACGTCCATTCAAGGCCATTGGTGATAGTCATTGCAAGTCCAAGTTCAGGGAAAGCAATTTTGAGGGAAATGACGTAGGAAATCACATCATTCATTTAATCCACTCGTCAAAGCTCCTCACTAAATTTAAAATTCCACTTCAATTTGCAAAACAAAGCAAAACTATAAAACAAAGGTGTGGAGACAAGTGAAATTCAATGAACCCCAACCCCTTAGCAATTGAAATTGCAAAGCAGATGCAAATTTTGCAAGAGTTAAGTAAACAATTGTTGTTGGGCTCCAAGTAATAGCCGCCTTCCGTTGCTTCTCTTCAGGTATCATTAATCACTTCCTTCAATGCTTTCTCCAGTCCACTAAACCTTACATCATTTATAGAAATTCTAATCACCCAAGATTGCCTATATCTCCCAAATTTATTGAGCTCAATTGCTCAACTAACTCCTTTCCCCCTATTTATACGGCTGAGTCACCTTTCAACCCCACCACACTTCCACTCCTTTGCTTCATCCTAAAAAAAGTCTGCCAACCATCTCCAACATTCTCTTTCTTTTGGAAAATATTCTCTCCACATCAGCCTTCACTCCACCTCTTCAATGGAGGACCACTTACTTTTAAATGAGTTGTTAAATGAACAACAAAATGAAGTCAGCAACTCCCTCGTGAACGACATCAATGTTATGTGCTCCACTAGATTCTACTTCCCAACCATCCCATTATTGGACCCATTTATCCCTTTTGGGTCCATTGACTACGATGAGGTCAACTATCTCTTTGGAAACATGTGGGCCCCACCTCAATTCACACCCACTTTCCCAACAGAAAATGACATTTTCGCCCCCCAACGAAGACAACTTAAACAATGCTTTTGATGTGGATGAATTGAGCAAGATATTTGAGGACCGTGCAAGTAACACTCACCAAGCTGGAACTTCTCAACCGCATGCCCAACAAACACCACCAAACCAAGAATACTTTCCCCCCTTGAAGCTTTCTTCCCCTCTGAAAATCTACCACAAAACATTATTCCCCTCACTACTCCAAAACCCACCGAATTCGCCACACTCAGAAAGCTCCTTCTCGTCGGCCTTCTCCGAATTCCCGGCTCCGGACAATCTTCCTTCGATGGATGAAATAGCGGTTATGATCTCAAAAATGAACCAAGAAGCTTGCAACCCAACCATCATGGCTGAAATGGCAAGACAGGAACGCGACATGTTCAAACCGAAAATAAAGAAGGAACCAAAGAAAGAGAAGGAGAAAGGGAAAAAAGATGAAGTAAAGAAAGAGAAAAGAACGAGCCAGAAGAGGAGACACAGATGCCCCAGCTGTTGCTGCCCTACGGGGAGGAGTCAGGGTAAGCTGCCGATGAACACCAAAGGTAAGGGCGTGTCTATTCCTGATCTAAATGTGCTCCCTCAGACTGATGACATGGAGGCCTGCACTTTTTCCCAATCATCCCTGAAGAGAAAGAAGAGGTAACTTAAGTATAAGGGAAATGGAAAATTAGAACTTGGACTTAGTGATGAAGATGACTGCTTTCTTGAGGAGGAAGGGGACAACTTGTAAACGTTCCAGTTAAAATGGACTTTGCTTTTGGTCCGCAACTGGGTGCTAAGGGCGCTTCTACTTCTTACGCGAAACCTGATCTGGATGAAGGCGCAGCTGGCCCACAACCTACAGCTGGAATGACGACCCTAAGTTGGAATTGTAGGGGTCTGACTGACCTAAACTCCCCTACAATTCAGTTTATTAAGCATGTAATATATAGTAGTCAGGTAGATTTTATATTCCTAGTTAAAACTAAAAGTAAGGTTGAACACCTGGAATCGATTTTCAAAAGAATGCGCTTCCATGGTGTCGTAGGTTCGGATGTGATGGGTACATGTGGTGGGTTGTTGCTCTACTGGACCACTAGGGTTAAAGCTTTCTAATCTGCATGTAAGCTCAAACTTTATTATATTTAAGGCTTATTATAAGCCCACCGTTGAATATTATATGTTTTTCGTCTACGGATCGCCCTACTACTTGGACAAAATAAAATTTGGAATGAGATAAAATCATCACTACCGAAGCTCGAAGGAGGGATAGTATTGATTGGGGATTTTAACCAAGTCGAAAACCATGAACAGAAACTAGGCGGCGTGACGCTTCTTTTAGGGGCAAAAGAGTTCAAGGCGTGGCAAATTTCAAACAAGCTCCATCAAATCCCCTCTAATGGTGTACACTTTACATGGACGAATAATAGACAAGGAGAAGATGCCATCTATGAGGAAATTGGCAAAGCCTTAGCGAATGATGAGTGGAGGCTCTTATTCCCATAAGCAAAGGTGCACAAACTACCTATCATGCTCTCAGATCATAGCCCAATCGTACTGCACATCGAAGAGAATAAAAGCCTAAAGAGACGTCCTTATAAGCTCGAAGCATGGTGCCTACTCCACAAGGATGTACGAGAGATCATAACCGTGGAATGGGGTAGGATATATGGAGGGTCGGATATAAAGAGGATCCAGCTAAAGTTAAAAGCAACCCTATTGTCTCTGAAGATATGGTGTCTGGACTTCAAGAGAGATAAGGTTCTGAGATGGGATGGTTTCAGAACAAAACTAGAAGAGAATCATAAGGAAATCAACTATGTTCAACAAGCAAAAAGAGGACAAGGGACTGAGAACGGAATGTCTGGAAGAAATGGATAATCACTAGTGGTATTGGAAACAAAGATCGAAATCGAAATGTGATGGAGGTCCATCTAGTTCCATTGATCCTAAGACTAAAAACATTGTTGCTTCCATTTTAAGGGATGTTCTGAATTCCCTTAAGTCCATTGAGTCCTTAGAAAATAATGTCATTAGCTTAGTTAATTAATTTTAGCTAAGTTATCATCTTTTATTTGCTTTATTAGGAGTCTTAGAAAGGTCATATGTACTCTTTGGTTAATTTAATATCATATTTGATTAACTAGGATAGTATTAGTTGAGTTGTATTTTCGTTCTTTAAATTAGAGAGTCCAATTAGGGTTGTAGAATGCAAATGGACGTGTCAAGATGATAAACAAGCAAGAGAGGCAACTACAATCAAGGAAGATCAACTTCAATCAAGGAAACAATCAAGGAAGATCGACTAAGGAGCAGGGAATGAACCTAGACAAAGCTTTGAAGATGAACCTAGACATTTCCTAAAATCTAGGCGTGCAAATAAGGAATGGCGTGTGAAAAATCTGATCCTTTCCTTTATTCTAGCCATCCTTCCCCTTTGGAGTTCAAAATAGGCGCCTCCTTCAAATCTCATTTGATTTAGTCTCCTACTTTCAAGGGATGAGTGAGGGAATCAAGGAGTAGATAGAAATCGGCCATGTTACACGTTCAAGATGGATTTTAGACTCTAGTTAGGATATATTTTCATTTACTTAACCTAGTAGGTTAAGAGTAGTATTTTATTTTTATTAATTAGTTTATTTTTCGTAAATTTGGATCAAGGACATGTATTTAAAGGACTAAAAGCTTAATGAAATGGACACTTGACTTTGAATCCAAAAAAACCTTGAGTTTTATTTGCTTTGATTAATATTCTAATTAATCTAAGTGCCTTTGCTAGCTTAATTCTTTAGCTTGAATTAAATGGTGTCCTTAGGAACCTTAACTTAACTTAGTGGGGAATCTATATCTAAGTTTTATTAAGATAAGATAATACTATCACACTTATATTTCTATTAATCTATAGCCGTAATATAACAAAATGGGACCAGCTGGGAGATCAGAACACAACTTTTTTCTTCAAAAGTGTCAAGTCAAGGAAGGTCATCAATGAGATCGGGTACCTCAAGGACGGGGATGAATGGATCACATACAAGGAGGTAATTAAAGATAAATTTCTTGATTATTACGTCAATCTCTTTACAAACTATCAACCTCAAGCCTTAGAAGAGGAAGTGGAAGGTTTCTTTAAAAACATCTCTCCTCTCTCCCCTAACCAGATGGCCTGGCTCCAAAGACCTTTCTCCGATGATGAAATCAAAAAGCCCTCCTTCAAATCAAAACCGCTCAAATCCCCAGGTCTAGATGGAATACCTCCAGCTTTCTTCCATTCATATTGGGACACAATTAGATATCATCCAGGGGTTAACTCCTTCTTTGCCAGCAGAGAAATGCCCAGAAACCTCAATAGAACCTTTACAACCCTCATCCTGAAGAAGGAAAATGCTCACCAAGTGATTAACTTCAAACCCATCAGCCAGTGCAACACCTTATATAAGGTTATCACCGAGGTGATGGTAGAAGACTTAAGACTATCCTTCGGGAAGTGGTAGGTGATTTTCAAAACGCTTTTGTTCCAGGAAGAGCCATGGAGGACTTCTACCTCATAGCCCATAAGACCCTTAGAGGGTGTTTGGTAAGTAGGAATAATAGTTGGGAATGGGAATTGTAATCCCATCTAAGCCCAAGTCCCATGTTTGTTTGAGTGGAATGGGATTAGGGAGGGGAATGGGAATGAGAATAAAATGGGGTTTATTCCCACTGATTTATTACCTGCCCCCACCAGGTAATAGGGAAGGGGAATTCATGTAATATATTAAATGACGATACTACCCCTAATTCCTTCATCAAACTCCTTCTTTTTTATCTGATTTCTGCTTTATAATCATCTCATCACCATCTTTGATCTTTTGAGCCAAACTTTCGGCAAAATTATAACAATTGCAATAATACCCAACTCAAAACTAATTATAATAATAAAAATTAAAAAAAAAGAAAAGAAATGGTATTTGTGAACTTTCTACAATTCGCCCCAGAAAAAAAAAATTGCGAAGATATTAATTTCGGCCCAGGTAGTTGAACAACAATATAATCAAGTAGAAGATCAGATCTAAAACCATAATTTACCCAATAATAATAAATAAAATAAATAAATAAATAAAAAAAAAATTCCATGAACCATAAACAACAAGATGATCAGACAATCAAAAACTATGCCGTATGTCCTCCATTCACAGTCTCACAGTATGTTTGTAACAAGCCCCATGTTCCAAAACTATGCCGTTTTCCATCAAAATTGAAAGAACACTACTAAAAATCCAAACTTTGTAATATAGGAAGTAAGAGGGACAAACCCAATTTTTCAGAAAAAAAGTTGGATAAGAAAAAAATATGAAATATCTTCCCAGAAGTGAATAAAATTTGGTGGGTAAATAGAATAATAACGATAATTATCATCAGGCAATGATTTAATGACTTAATAATAACAGTGGAGTAGCTTTTTTTGGTGGAATAAGGGGTATATAAGTAAATTCATATTTTATTCCCAATATTATTCTCATTTGTTACATATTTATTCCCAATGCTATACCAAACAATGGATTGGGAATATCTATTGAATTCCCAACATCAAATTCCCATTCCTAATCCCTATCTCCAATCTCCGAATTCCCATTCCCACATACCAAACACCCCGTTAGTAAAGTACACAGAAAGAAGAAAGGTAGTAAATTTGAAGGGATTCTGAAAGTGGATCTAAGCAAAGCTTATGACAGAGTCAGCTGGAAATTCCTGGAACAAGTTATGAGGAGATATGGGTTCCCTGACATCTGGATCCACTGGATTATACAGTGTGCTACAACGGTGTCCTACTCTATCCTCATAAATGGTGAGCCTATTGCTTCCTTCTCTCCCAGTGCAAGCCTAAGGCAGGGAGACCCTCTCTCCCCCTATCTGTTCATACTTTGTATGGAAACTCTCTCTAAGCATCTAACAAGCAAAGAGGAGGAAGGCAAACTAAGAGGAATCAAACTTACACGGTCAGCTCCCCCTATATCCCACCAACTTTTTTGCGGATGATGCTCTATTTTTCTTCCAAGCCTCCCCGCATTATTCCTGGGAACTAATTAAAGGATAGCTTAGAAAATTTTTGAAGTCTCGGGGAAAATGATAAACTATGAAAAGTCACACGTCATTTTCAACCCAAATACCCCCTCACGCTTCACCATGATCTTAAGAAAGCCCTTAGGGGTCAAAAGCAAGCAGGGGCTTGGAACCTACTTGGGATGTCCCATGGAAGTTGATGGCAGAACAACAAAAAAGTTCAGAGAGATAGAATACAATGTTTTTGATAGAATCCAGTCTTGAATGTTATCTAATCTCTCGATGGCGTGAAAGCTTATCCTCCTAAATGCAGTGCTGACAATGGTGGCATCCCTATCCTGTCAATATAACTTCTACCACAAAAACCGCTAATAACATCACATCACTCTTTCTTCGGTTCTTGTCCTCAAGCATGGAGAAAAGGCCAATTTACTAGAGGAAGAGAGAAGTCCTTGAAAAACACAAATATGATGGTGGGTTGGGTATGAAAAATATCTCGGCTTTCAACACAGCTTTACTTGTGAAACAAGCTTGGAGAATTCCCAGAGTCCCTAACTCGCTCCTTTGGAGACTCATTACACCAATATACAAAGATCACCTAATCACCAACATTATTAAGAAGGGACATACTTCAGCTCCTAAAAACTCTTCCTACGCCTACAGGAGCATGTTCAAGGCCACTCTAAACCTGAAAGAGGGTTGGAGGAAAATTATGGGTAAAGGGGACACTATTAATATTTGGGACGACATCTGGGTAAGGAGAGCTAAACTGAAGGGGACACATGCCACGAGAAACATACAAGGCCTAAGACCAATAAAAGTGGTTGAGCTCCTAACTGGCAATAGAGAATGGAATTCACCGAAGATCTGGCATCTCTTTCATAAACATAAAGCACTCCAAGTACTTGCCACTCATGTACCAGAGGAGGAGCTACAAGATTATATCAAGTGGAACCACACAGGAAATGGAGATTACTCAGTCAAGTCCGGATACTGGGTGGCCCTGGGAAATGAGAGTGGATTTATCATCCTTCAAAGTTATGGAAGCTACTTTGGAAATCTTCTATCCCCTCTAAGTGGAAGATGCTTTTATGGAGGATCATAAACAAAGAAATCCCAACAAAGGAAGACTTGAGAAAAAGACAAGTGGGGGAAGGGGGCCCATGTGTTTTTTTTGTGGGCAACAACAAGAATGTTCCTCACACCTATTTAGAGACTGCCCAATTATCCGGCATGTGTGGAAAGGAGGGGATCTGGGAATAGGATCCTTCATCCAGATTCCACTAGGGTTGAGGATTGGGTTAGGAACTTCTTGCTCTATCTGAAAGAAGGAGATGAGGAAATCATGGCAAGTTCTCAGCTACAATCTGGGCAATCTGGGTCCACATAAATGACATCATCTTCAGAAAGGAGAAGCAATATCCTAGAAAGATTCTGGAAGTTCAGAAAGAATAGTTCCTAAGATGGAAAATAAATAATGCTATCAGAACCCCAGACACACCCCACAATGCGGGTCCCCTCCAAAAATAACAACTTGAGGTTCGAGTCAGGCCCGCAAACGTAGTAGGAGCTCTAAGTTTCCAATTTGATGGCTCATGGGTTCGAGCAGATAAGATCAAAGAAAACCATTGGAGAGTAGCCATTGGTTGGATAAGTGAAGACCCAAATCATGTTAGGAAAGGCGCCCAAAGGATTTATGCCAGCTCCCCTATCCAAGCGGAAGCCAAAGCAATGCTAAAAGCCATCAAAGAAGGCCTCACAATCACAAAAAACATTCATATCAAAACGGACTGCGCGACCGTCATTACAGCCCTCTCATGTCCTTTTTCCAACTCACCAGAGATCGACACTATCATTACAGATTGTAGACTCCTGATCACGAAGTGTGACTATTTCTTATGTAGCAAAGTAAATAGATCCAATGTAGCTATGGCCCATGACCTAGCTACTAGAGCTAGGAAGGGCGTGTTAACGTTCTAGCTTTCCTTTTCAAGCTGCCAAAAAAAAACACTAGATAATCGCCATGAAAAAATAAAATAATAACCCGGTAATCATTCCTTGTATGACTTATCATGGAAATTATTTGGAAATGAATAACAAAGGGAAGTAGGGTGCTCTATCCTTTGAGCTAAAAATGGAGCTCATAACTAGCAACGAACTCAACAAACAATTATTCCCAACCTCGGTTCAGATATGTCAGAAAGACTTTTTTGTATAATACTCCCTCCGTCCCATATTAGTTGCAACACTTTTCATATATGGTTGTCTCATATTAATTGCAACACTTATTTTAGGTATGGACCCACCAATATTTTATCATATATCACCCAACTAATATACCCCACTCATTCATTGATTTATGTGAAAAACATTAAAATATTACTCCCATACTCTATTAACTTCCTAAAAGTATCACATCACTTTCTATCACATCAACTTTTACAATAAATAATATAACCTACACCATACTCTATCAACTTGCTAAAACTATGTGCGCAAGCTATTGTTGCGATTAATATGGGATGGAGGGAGTATGTAATTGTCAACTGCCAACTTCTGATCTTAAAACGAAACAGGAACTCTAAGAAATTCTAAATCTCCTTACTTGTTTATAGTGTCCAGAACTCATATAGCCTTAGCAACTTGAGAATAAATGTTGAAAGGCTCAAAACATTAATTATAAAATCTCCCGTCAAAAACCTTAGAATTTTTTTTTCTTATAAACCTTAAAATATCAACAAACATTCAAATTTTGGAACATGAAACAAAGTTTATTTATTCTTCAAGGCAACCTTGGTGACTTTGGCACCAGTTGGGTCCTTCTTCTCCACATCCTTGATGACATATAACACAACAATTTGCCTCATTTCCCTCACGGAAAAAACGGCCTAAGGGTGGGTACTCTGCGAAAGTCGCCACCACCAAAGGCTTGGTGGGAATCATTTTAACAAAACCTGCAACACCTTTCTTCAAGAATTGGGCTCCCTCTCATTGGGCTCCCTCTCATTGGGCTCCCTCTCAAGCTCTTTACCTGAACGTCTGTCAATCTTGGTCACCAACTCAACAAACATGACAACAATGTGAGAGATACAAGCACTGGGGCATAACCATTTCCGATCTGTCCTGCATGATTCATGATAATAACCTGAGCAGTGAAGCTTGCAGCCTCCTTGGTAGGGTCATTCTTTGAGTGGGAAGCCACAAAACCACGCTAGATATCCTTAACAACATTCTTCAATTATCACCGACGAGAGATTCTAGAAGAGGGTGCATCTCAACTGACTTAACATCAATTGTCAATCCAGTGGAGCCGAAAGTAACAACCATACCAGCCTTCAAGACACCAGTCTCAACACGTCCCACGGGCACAGTTCCAATACCGCCAAACTATTATGTACTATCTTGTAGCTTAACTTTTCCAAACAACATATCAAGTATTCTCCTTTTATGAGAGATTTATAAGACTAGCAATCTTAAGGCGAATTTCCTTAAGGAAGGTGAATTCTCTTTTTATTGATGAATGTGGTGGCTGAGCTAGGCCCACGATTTGGACCTTGGACTCCTTTGAGTTGTGAATTAAAGTGCAATCTCTATGCAAGTGACATGTGCATCTCAGACAGTGTAGCTAAGCAGATCTTTCAAGCTGCTGCTTTTCCTTCGACGTGTATCTTTCTAATGTTGGAGTGTGGCTGTTCACAAAGCTCTTGCTGCTTGCATTGACAACCTGATTCTTCTAGAGTAGCAGCACTACAGTGAGTCTGCAACATTGCCATTAATCAATGTGAATGATAAAAAACAAAGCCAAGCTTCTAGAGTCTAGACTACCATTTGCGAGAGTAAATATCATCCTCCAGCTCTAATAAAAGTCGTACTATCATATCTAAATAGTTAAATTAGATGATAACAGTGGTCCACAACATCTAAATTACAATTAGAACATTACAGATTTATGCCGAGTCCACCAATTTCTCGATTAATCTATAAACAGACTGGAACTTCAACTGCGCCTATTTTACAGACAGCAAGGCTAGTCAGACACATGAAGTGACCCAGAACTTTTACCACCCTTGGAGGGATCATTTTGGTTGCCAGAGTGCTGGTTTGAGGAATCACTAGGACCTCCTGAGGACTTATTTGAGGAATCAGCCTGATTGCCTGAGACTCGATTCGAGGAATCGCTCTGACCAATATTGTCCAGGAACCGAACAACTACACAGGTAATGTTATCTGCACTACCTCGCTGATAAGCTTCTTGCATGAGCTTCTTTGCTGCATCCTCAGAATCCTGGATGGGTTTCACCATAGTAACTGCCTCCTGCAAATTTGTTGAAGAACATTAGGATATGCCAAGGTCAACTTGAGAAGCTGAAACAAACATCTACTCTATCTGTTTGCATATGATAAACAAATTCATTTAGATTACTAACGCAACGGCTCCGCATGCAACAACAAGTACTGTGAGGAAGGGTGCAAAGAACCCCCCCATAGTTACACTTGCACTCATAGGCTTTAAAGTTTAGTATGACATTATTTACCAGGTATAGATAAAGGGAAACTCACCGCTCTTAGTGAACAAATGTGATCATAAGGCGGTCTGACACAAGATCTATAGCAAAGGCTGTGCTCTTAGTGAACAAAAGTTGAAAAAAAACTATCTAAATGGCCCATGAAAAATAGGGGAGACTCATCGCTCCATTAGAACATAAAAGTCAGTAATAATAGTGGAATATATGAAGTTTATTTACAGTATTAAAAATCTTGCATACAAGATAATAAATATGTCTCAGCGCATAAAGACTACAGTTAGATTATTGGTACTTTGGTAGTGACACTAAGAGATAAGCAATGGTGATCAGTGACAACTGACAAGGAAGATGCATGGACATGACAAACCTCATTAGAGACGACATCCCACAATCCATCACTTGCAAGTATAAGGAACTCTAGAGAGCTGTCAACTTTCTCTTCCTGGAAAACACAAAGTTTCATTTGAGCACACACAATGAGGAACAGACCAAATATTTAAAGACATATCAACCTAGAGTACTTATTCTCCACGATGCCCTTGCTTAGATTGACTAATGAGGTGAATATGGAATTAGTCCAGCTTATGGTTAAAAAAATTTTGAAAAATGAGTTTGTAGTTTTTTTTACTATAGCTTTTATGATGAAGATGATCACTAATCATCTAAAATGAAAAGTATTCACCTGACCTTAATTTCAGGGTCAGCGACCACATACTGCTTCAATAGTTTATCACCAAATGCACGAGAAACAGCAAGAACACCTCCAACTCTCCAAGTTCCTGCATATAAAATGTCAGTCATCCAAAACAAAAACAGTGCATATAAAGAACCAATGTCAAAAGGATTGGGCATCAAAAAGCCTAACCAGCCCACATAACAAAACCTCCTGCATCTTCAATCCTTTGTCGTTCATCACTTTGGTCTGGCTTGTGATCTCGGGAAACAGCAATTGCTGCAAAGATTAGCAGTTGGATATGGACAAGATGAGTGACCATGGTTGTCAACTATACATAATCAACCATCACAAAAGCAAAACTAAGATCTTCCATCTAAAATTATCTCATCTTACTCTCAGATCAAAACGAAAAAAGAGGCTGCAAGAATTTGGTAAAGAGAAATTATTTTTCATTTTCTTTTTTTTTGGGAAAATCTCACTTTAACCTAAATAAAGGGCTTACAATCGTTCCTCCCTCTTCCTTATCATTGCTAACCAAAACATACTTCGTCATATTAGATAACAGATGAAACTCAGACCAAGTGTGTTTAGATGGAAATAGGGAAGCGAAATAGTATGTACGAAAAGGGAAGGAAAGGAAGACAAGGAGCAGCCTAGCATTCTCCTTCCAAATCCTTCCGACATTTAAAAGATTTGATCCATAGTAGAAGAGAAAAAGAATCCCTCTTCCTTTCCCTTTCCCCATATTATCCAAATAAATAGATATGTTACTCTCACGGCCATATATTCTCTTCTATCTTATTCCCACCAAATTGCTATCTATGCTTAAACTATTAATGCCTACAGATAAAGACTAAAGTATATTTTTGTTGACACTAAAGAAAATGACCATAAAGAGATGTAAACGTTCCATTCAGCACTTGCCTTCACCACCCCGGCATATAACAGCCCTGGAATCACCCACATTAGCAACCAACAAACGGTCGCCAACAAGGATAGCAGTGGAAGCAGTAGATCCTGCATCTCGGTTCTGGGAGTTCTCAGATTTTAGAAATTCTGAATCCGTATGGTTGTAAGCATCAGCTGTAACAAGAAATAGGATAAGACAGGTAACAGTCCACAATCAGCATTTAATTTAGCTATAGTAGACAAAACTGACAAATCAAGGTGCAAAACTCAGAGGACACAAACCTATAGCTAATTTGGTATCAGCGATGAACTTCGGGTGCTTAATCAGATTGCTGAAAAGATGATGTTTCACAAATTCAGCAGCTCTAGCACCACCATGTCCTGCAAGATAAAGGTTCTAAAAAGTAAACTAATGCACATTAATTACTAAAAGTACTGGACAAATTTAAGTGAGTCTTAATTAGGCAAGAATCAATGTTGTCAAATGGCAGAGAAAACAGCCTTCCAAATCCCAAGCTTATCAATATCAGGACAACAAAAAATGAACTGTAAATAAATTCAGAGGCCATAGATGGATTTCAAGTGCATGGGAATATAAAAAGTGAGATAACTTAAGATCATGTACAGGTTTTGTTAGAATAATCATTAAATCCTCTAAATTGAACACGTATCAAAGCAAGAGGTCAGGTCAGCAGATCAACAAAATTCCATACCAAAGACAGACAAATTATCCAACTCAATGATATATTACAAAGTTCATTGGCTGTTTATCACTAAATCAAAAAAGTTGGCTGACAAAATTACACCTACAAAGATAAGTAAATAGTGGCAAAGCAAGTACCGCCCACCAGAACGCAGGAGAGAAAAGTCAAGAGAAAGAAACATACCGTCGAAAACACCAAACAGGCCAACTATTTCTCCATCAACACCATCAATTCTAGTCTCGTAAAAGTCTTCCATTGACGACCTTTTTCCAGCAGAGCTTGCATATCCATAGTTAAATTTACCATTTTGGCTGTTTACATACAAATCACTATTAGTACATCAAAAGTCAGACTAGGCCTTTCAACAACCACACCCATTTGACAGACTTCAAACAATAACAGGTGAGTGGAATGGCCTTAACTTTAAAGGAAAAATAGTAGAGATAAAACTCCCACCAAAAAGGGTAATTTGCAACTAACTTCAAACATCGAAGAAAGGAACAAGTGGCAACAAATTTATGACGAAGTACGAAATATTGGTACAAATCAAATTTTCTACTTTTAGTAGAACAATGTCAAAATTGTTTTTGGTCCTCAAGAAATTGATAAAAATAGATAATCAAAGCCCGAATGAAATCAACACACACCCACAAACATCAAAGTATCAAGTCCCCTTTACCATTGATCGACACTCCAACATGCATATAAAATCCATGATCTAACACTTAAACAATTAGTTGGTCCTTGGACAAGAAACTAGCTTGAACTGCAGGTTGATGGAGTAAGAATATAAGAGAAAGTTGCAGACTTGCACGAGATCATTGTGTGTAATTTGCTCGCAAATGGGATTGACATGAAAATATCTATAACAGTAACAAACTCTGTCTTAAAGATGGCATGTATGTGCTCATATGCACGTCTTCTACAACAGTACAACCTGAATAATGTTTCAAAAATATTTCTGACTGTGTTTAACTTTCAGGTCAAAATTTCTAGTCCAGTATTTTGATTAGTGTTAGACACTCAACAATTCTTGTAACTTGGCACCTATGTTCTTGTCTCTGCAAATCTGCAGCGAAGCAGTACGTCATTCCCCATTTCTTACAAAGTTTCTATTACACTCTAATAGAGGCTATTTGAAAGCATACCTTTTTCTTCTTAATTAATTAATTACTTCGATTCAACAGAACTACCATGACATGACAAACAAGTCTTCTAATATATTAGAGCCCTGTGTATGGTAATAAAAAGCTCACCAATGCAAACACGACTAAGTACTAACACATTACAGACAATTTAGATGCTAATAATTTAAGTGCAAATATAAGTCTTTGCTAAAATATATCTGACTGAGCATTATTTCAAGAAAACTTAATAGCTTCAAAAATTATGTTGCTCAATCAGAAAGAAAGCCAACTTCATCAAGACTTCTCTATCATTGTTTAATGGTGTCAGCTCAGTCTAATGTGATAATCTCATAGCAGAAAACAAGCTTGTAATGTGAGACACTGGAAAATCAATTCTTATGGAATGATGCCTCACTGACTAATAATCTATCCATGAAAACTTAGAAGCTTCAAACTGTATATTGTTTAATATATGTTCTAAAAATAAGACCTTATTTTTTTCTTAAACTTTCTCCATCATTATTTGATGGCGTTAGCGGCTGTTTATCCAAATACCATTCTTCAATAAACTCAGTTCATAACAATTTTTATTCATTACAACAAAGACTTTCACTTCTGATACCATATCTAATAGTTGCAGAATTCTCCAGTTCATTTAGCTTACTATGTTTCACTATTTTCTTTAAAGAAAGGGGGTGGGGGCACTATTATTCATGGAATCTTTAATTTGCAGTAGATTTATGTTACAGCAAGCTGTCATAAGAGAAAGCTGCCAGATTATTATATTGACAATACTAGCTCACAGGATGTATTGTGTAGTGTGTACTCAGTCTAAGGTTTTTACCACAAAGTAAATTTAGAAAGAAAAAAAAAATGTAACTGATTTTTCATTCCAGGGCGTCATGCAGGTGATTCTTAAACTGGCCGCATATGGTAAGATAGAGGAAGATTGAAATAGAACTCTGGTTGGAGTAGAAAATCCACAAACCCTCGAGAAATAGAGCCAGAAAATTATTTATAATATGCCACACAGGCAATTCATAGTCATCTACAGTGTTGGCAAAGTAAGAGATCCGTCGTCATCTGTTCCCGAAGGACAAACATAATGTATGAGACCACAGATGGGGATAATTCAGGTGAAAGAATCTATTTTAAGTTCGTTGTAAACTATGTAAAGATGGCAGTATGACATGACATGGCGAGTAGTTCATATTGGATGCTTAAAAAAATAACCTTTCAGAGTCAGTATTTCCATGATTTCACCACTATAATTATACCATTACACCATTAAAGCTCAGATAAGTGTCAATAGTTTTGTGTCAAGAGCTGATGATATACTTAGCTAAAGAAATCCATCGCAACTCTAACGCTTCTAGGTGTAGTGATGATGCATTTCACATATTTGTGACGAATATATAACAACAGAAGAATGCAAATGTTCGATGACATTACACATGAGATATAATAGCTGGCCATATATGCGCACTCTAAGTGGCAATGAAGCAACGGCGACCAAAATGAAAGATGCCAGGATAGGTTCTAGTGTCTGCCCACTGACAAGGGGAAAAGGCTGAATGACACACCTTGAACCATTTCCCATAAAAGCAACTAGGGATCTAAAGAAATTAAGGTTGGATATATCATATGATACGTCAGCTACATGCAATGAGAATAAATTTTCCTTAGATCTATTGCTTCATTCTTAATTTTTGTTCTTATTTATCACATAATCTCTTAAAAGATTCAATCAAATTCAATGGCACTACACAACAGAATTAGTAAGGCATTGTAAAAGAAATCAAATGAATTGTTCCTTCCGACCTTCCACTTCTTAAGTTTATGCAGAGTTGTAGCTATCCTAAGGCTAAAGATACAGAGATCACTGGCAGGCTAGGAACTAGTCCCAAACAAGAGTAAACCTCTAAATTGGATAATAAACGATTTACTCACTTCATTATACAAACAATAGACCCCAAAATACACGTCCTCACACCACACCCACACGCCCCCCCCCCCCCTCTTCTGGAAACAAACGCCAATTTCGCTTAAATGTCCAATGATCAAATCAACGCCGACAGAGTTTCTTGAATAAAAGAATATGCCAATGACAGGAAATTATAAAACAGAAAACATAGCTCACAACATGACTTTAGATAGAGCTAGATCTAAATAATTGAACAATGATTCAATCTAAAATTTGATGGCAAAGGGAAATCAATCACCTGAGGCCGCCGCCAGTGACCGGTTGTTCCTCGGCATGAACTTGGTTGGAAGATTGTAACACTGAATCAAGGTAACCCATTTCACTGCTCAAATTTTCACAAACCCAACAACTTCCACCCTCTTAATCTGATGTATTGAACTAATAGCAATAACAGTAATAACAGTCAATAATAAAAAACCTATTCTCATTAACCTAATCAACCTGAAGTTGGCGGCACTCGTAGAAACATTTCCAATTTACTGATAACAGTAACCAAATCAAACCTGAAAAAAACCGTTACAAAAACAAAGAAAAAAATGTTGCTTTAAATCACAAATACAGTACAACCACAATTTCTATGTAACTAAAAAAAAAACAAATTTGAAACACAAGATTGGATCAATTAGAAACAAATCAAATGCTAAAAAAACTGCATGCATCTAAAGTAAAATATCAAATTATACTCATAAAATGAATATAACATCAAATTACGAAGAGGGATCATATAAATTAGAGAAATTAAATGGGCAAAAGCTTGAAAATTACATAAAGCTATAATTAATTAATGAGAAAGAAAAAAAGTTTAGTTACCCAGCAAAAAAGCAACAAACTTTAGAACGAGGGTACGACAGAAATTACCTGAATGTTAGAAAATCAAATCAGTCAAAGCAAACAATGACAGAAAAAAGAAGAGTGAGAAAGATGGGGAAAAAATTAAAATAAAATAAAAGTAAAAATGAAATTTAATTGTGGGTTGTTTCAGTTAATTTTTTGCTGGGGTACTTTGGTTTGACAATGCAATAGGTGATGAATTGATGATGTGGTGAAAATAAGGAGAAAAAAATGTTTGATTGAAATTTACTCCCTTAAAAGTAATCTTTGATTAGCACCACCACTTCTAATTTTGGCTAATTCATAATTCTCATATTTGATGGTTAAAGACGAGGAAAAAGTGGTAGAATTAATAGGGTTAAATGTTATTTGACATCAGAAATAGAAAATAGTTTTATTAATTTCATTTATGGTTAGATATGTCCGATAAATTTGATTGGTAATCAACAATTTATGTTTGATTTTTAGAATGGATAATGAGAAAGTCTATGGGGTAAAAGAAATTTATATGTTTAAAAATATGAGAGTAAATATAATTATCATCGAATATATACAATTTAACACTTGAAATTAAATCAAACAACACTAGAGTTTATAAAATAAAATAACTAACTATATTTTAAAATTATTACGCACAATACATAGTCCACCGAAATATTTTCCGGTTCAAATACGACCATTTATTTAATACTCCATCCGTTCCCATTTGATGTTACCATTTTCCTATTTGGGATGTTTCTAGAAGTTCTTCCCACTTTGAATCATTTCCATTTTAAGAACTTTTGTTTTCCCATCTTACCCTTCAACAACCAAATATTTACTACATTTTTTTACTTTTTGTCTTACACATCTGCCCACTTTAGAATCTTTTATTTCTCAATCACTCACTTTTCTTTCTCTCTCTTACTTTTTCAAAAACAAAAAGTAGCAAAATACACTTTATATAATATAAAATTAAAAAGATTCTCATCCAACTCACTTTGAATTGGTTTTCCCCCATATTCCAAATGGAACATCAAATGGGAACAAAGGGAGTACAAATTAGTTTTCATTTACGAAATTATATTTAGATTTATAAATAACAATGTAAACCATATAAATTAACGCGCGAAATTTCTAGTGAAATTACGGGGTGTTACAGCTTGTGCCTTAGAGTTTCAGGGTTCTTGGGAGGATAAGCTTGATTTGATAGAGTTTTCTTACGATAATAGTTACCATTCTACCATTCAGATGGCTTTGTATGAAGCTTTGTATGGTCGTCGATGTCACACTCCTTTGTATTGGAGTGATATTGGTGAATCCGTTGTGATTGGACCAAAGATGATTCTGGAGACCGTTGAGCAAGTAAGCTCATCCAGCAAAAAATGAAGGAGGCACAAGATAGATAGAAGAGCTATGGCCATAAGTATCGTCGCCATGAGGAGTTTGAGGTAGGAGAGAAGGTATTGCTTAGAGTTTCTCTTATGAAGGGAGTGATGCGATTTGATAAGAAGAACAAGTTAAGACCTAAGTTCATTGGCCCTTATGAGATTTTGGAGACGATAGGAGAGATTGCTTAGAGATTGGCGTCGCCACTAGGCGTTGATCGTGCGCATAACATATCCCATATTTCTCAGTTACGTCGATACATTAGTGACCCTTCGCATGTGCTACAGCCCGAGTCTCTACAGTTAGATGATAACATGACTAGGAGGAGCTTCCAATTCAGATTCTAGATCAAACAGTTCAAAAAAACTCACAAAGGTGAGACAAAGATTGTAACGGTGTTATGGTCAAATCACAACTCGGAGGAATGTACTTGGGAAGATGAGGATGCCATGCGTCTTAAGTATCCCCATCTCTTCACCGAGGTAAACTTTTAGTTACGAGGACGTAATTCCCTTTTTAAAGAAGGTAGAATGCGTACTTATTTCGTGCCTTTATTGTTGAAAGTTATTATAATACAAGTTTGGTTGTTAATTTTGTTATGTGTTTAATTCCTACTTGTTATAGTATGATGGTAAGATACAAATTAAAGTTGTATATTTCAGGTGTCTAGTAGTTGTGTAACCTATAGAGTTAATGAGCTATTTTGAAAAACAAGAATCTAAGTTTGAATGTTTGATTGTGTGATTTATATTTTAACCTTCCGAATGAAACTTATTTTAAGGGGGTAGATTGTAACACCCCGTAGTTTTATACATTCCAAATATTTATTTATATTAAATTATTTTAAGAAATTTATTTAAAATAGTAGTATTTTATTATTATTTCCCCCCACTCTTTGATTTTATCCTAGAAGTAGTAAAAAACTTATTTCTAATTTGATTAGGTTAAATACCCATTAGTTTAGCTCTAAATTATAAATAAATGAAGAGATAGAGAGGAAAAAAAGAAAAAACAAAAGATTGAAACACAAAATACACAACTCACCTGCAAACTGCTAACCTTCGTTTTTGGTCTTCGACACCAACACCCTTCAACTCTTATTTTTTCCTTGCTCCTATATTTGACTCCACCATCACAGTACCTAAGCTCACTAATCATCATCAACACCATCACATAACCACCATCATATGAGCAATAATGAGAAACGACTGAGAATGTTTTCTAGAGAGAAGGGAGAGCCCTTCTCTCTAGAAAACTATGCCCATCTCTCTGCCCATCTCCACCGCTCTTCTACCGCCAACTTCAATTCTTCCACCGCCCCAAATTTCTGCAAGTTTTTTTTTTATCTTTTCACAATAGCAAGTTGGTTTCCTTCTTCTTCGAAGAAATCAAGTAGCCTGAAGTTCAATATATATGAACAATTAACAATCTTTTGACTGTTTTTCTTGCCTGAATCATCTTCGGTTGAAGATTCAGACCCGGCAGCCGCTAGCTGGCGAGCTTCGCAGCCCCTTTCGATGTTTCGACGATGAACTCTTCTTACCCATCGGTCGCAAAGGGACGATTTCCTTAACAAAGGAAACGATGCCCCTTGTTATTATTAATGAAGATGAAAGAAAATATTTTATAGCTTACTTCGAGTGGTCTAAACCATCAGGCGCCCAAGAATTAGCTGATGGTGGTGATGTGCTTCTCAAGTACAATCGGTGGTTCGGCGCTATCCACTACCTCTGCCTTCTTCGTGGACTGTTCTAGCTTCTTAGAGAAGCTTGCATTTTTTATTTTCTTTTTTTCTAGTTTTTATGTTTTTAGTTTTCCTTTTTTAGTTTTTATGTTTTTAGTTTTCTAACTATTTTTTATTTAATTTTCTTTAATCTTCATGAAATTTAGTTTCAGACTTCGGTCACTCCCTGAGATAGGGAGACCGTAGTTTTATCCTTGTATCTTTTAAAAATAAAACATAACCACTCATCATGATCCTACCTCTTTTATGTTGGCGTTTTGGGAAGCTTTTTAATGGGTCGAATTTTGGACCAAAGGAGGGCGAATTTCCGGTCTTTTTACACTCTTCTATATTCCAATTACTCTATTAATCAAGTAAGGTTCTTTGCCATATTTTAATTTTCGATTTTGGTTGAATTTCGGATTGGAGTTTTATTAGATTAGGGTTCTTGAGAAACTCGACTTGGGGAAAATTTATGTCATGTGATATTTGTTTAATTGATTATGTTTTATGTATAATTCGAGTTAATTAACATATCTATGAGTTTAGTTTGCAAAAAACTTATTACATTTTCGAGTTGGATTTACCAAAAAAATAATACTTTCGAAATTTATGTATATGGGTTTGAATTTAGAGTTTGAAGTATTAGGCAATTTATGAGCGAATTATTGCGATTAGAATTAGTTTCACCTTTTCTAGTCCTAAGTTGATATTTGGTATTGTGTTGAAGTACATAGTTGTAGGTTGTTGTTGTTGTTATTGGAGTTTTCATTGTGTTGTTGTTGTTGTAGGTTGTAGGCACGTTCGTTGTTGTCGTTTAAATGATGTTGCGTTGCATAGTTGTTAGTAGGTTAGTATAGGAAAAGGAGTGAATTAGAGGAAAAATAATGTGGATGATATTAGAGACAAAATCAGCTTGACTTTTGTTGACCAAACTTGACCAGTTTGACTTTTGTTGACCAAACTTGACCAGTTTGACTTTTATTGACTTTTATGTTCTATTGAATTTGAGTAGTTTTCAAATTAGTCAAAGCTCATTAACTATGTTAGGTTATTTGTATGTGAATTACGTGAAGTATAGTCAAGTGACTTGATAAGACCATACTAGTCGTATGTTTTGAGCATTTCGGAGTCTGTTTAGTAGGGGTTTAGGCCTTGAGAAGCGGAGTTTCGGATTTATTAGCCTAAGTGTGGTATATGGAGAATTGGGTTGGTTTCGGTGCTTTAGAGGAGATTTAAGGACATTTAGAGACTTGACATTATATTAATCATTTACAGGTGGATTCCATCCCGTGTTCATGGTTCGTTAGGTAAAGAAAGTCTTCAAGTTCGTGATCATTACATCCCGATTCTCGTTCTTGAGTTTCGATGGTTTACATGTTCGAGAGTATATATGTGTTGGCGCGTTATGATCGTGAAGCTCTATTAAGTCCGCAAGCATTCGTAAGCCAAGCCGCTTGCACGCAATGATATAAGCTCCAACAGATCTCGTGCGCGAGCAGCGTACCACCATGCACGCCTCACGCACAGCGTACGCAGCAGCCCCGCAATCAGGAAAGCTGCGGGACTCGCGCAAGGTAGTGCGCACCTCGCGCGCCTGACGTTTTAGCAGCAGCTCAACAGAGCACAACAATAGTACTTGCGCGCGACTCGCGCATGTCGAGCCCAGCAACGCGGACGGGCGATTTGACGTTCTTAATGTTTTGTTACTTAGTTTATTAGCTTCTAATTTCGATCTTTTTCATTATCTTTGATACTTAGACTTTATTAGAACCCTAATTAGAGAGAGAAACACTTCTTCCCTCTCTCTAATCTCTCTATGTTTTGGTTGATTATTGAAGATTCATTGATGTATGCTATGCCGATCGTAGCGTAAATCGATTCTTGAGAACGACAGTCTAATCTTTGGTTAGTTTATTGTGAGGTTTCTTTTAAGAACATTCTTAATTATGATATTGAATTCTATTTTCATTGTTTGATTATTGATTTGGTTCTCTTTTCAATTAATCAATTGCTATTACATAGTTCAATTGCCGATCAATTGTTCTTTGTTTATGAGTAGCAAACTAGGGTTTAACTTTGAATCTGATTATTCTTGTTATTTCCTTGTGAATTCTCTGTTTCCAAATTGAATAATTGCGCTTGTAATTGTTATTTGGCACATATTTTCCTAGGGCTTTGACGTTCTTTAGAATTGAACATAAATTGCTGATTCAATTAGGTTGTTCTATAGTTCAGTTATTCTATCTGCAGATTCGGGTAGTTTAACGTATCTTTAGAGGGAAGCGGGATTAAATTCTCAATCTATGTGTGATTAAGAATAGTTGTTCATATTTAGGAACCGATGATTGATGACCCGAACCGAAGTGACGATTGACCGAATTTAAGACCTTTCTTCATTGATATTCCCTCTATTTTATTATTTTTTTCTTAGTCTGTTAATTAAACCTTTTGAATCTGAAAACCCCCTTTCGATCTCTTGTGAACATACTTTAGTACCTAAGTCTCTGTGGTTCGACCCTACTTGCCTCCTACATTAATTTGTATTGGAAAGTTGGTTTTATAAATATTATCTTTGGTAAACGCGTGCGACCGTGTCCCAACATGACCTATATAATACTATATTATATTGTAGATTGTGGGTTCGTAGAAGAATCTTATGACTTGATATTGTATTGGTTGATTGTGGTTGCTGAAAAGGTAAGATTTCTTACTAAGACTTGTACAGGTTATTTTGGAAAATGGTTAATATTGGTTTGAAATCGATATTGAGATTTAAAAAGAGTTTTACTTTATTTATATATTGAGATTTAAAAGGTTTTACATTGTTTATACAATGAGATTTAAATCGTTTTGACGATATTTATTGTGAAAGACATTATGAGATTATTTATGAGATTCAAAAGGGAGGAAGTTCCTCATATGCCAAGTTGAGTTTTGAAAGGAGGATGTTCCTCATTACTACAAGTTTTGAGTGAACTAGAATGTTTCTATGTTTAATTAATTATGATATACCATGTTTTATAAGAATGTTTTTGTGGGGTTTTCAGTAAACAATATTACTCAGGTTTGAAGTAGGTTGAGTTTTGTCTCAACCATTATTTAGTAGTTGGGTGTATGTTGATCAATACACTTGTCATTTGTCTTTCTTCTTGGTTCGTTATCAAGTTAGGGGTATGCATACTAGGGGCTTTGGTATTTACCTGTCTCGTGAGCCTAGCTATCTCATTGGACTTTAATACTTCCTACTCACATGTTTCAAAACAATTACATTTGAAATGTATTTACAAAATTGTTTTAGAATGAGAAAGATTGAAAGTTGAGATTATTGGAAAGTTGTTTTATTATGTATATTTGATCTGTACAACTTTTAAATGAATTTGTAAGATATTCCTATATATATCTTACCTGCACATTGGATAGTTTTATTTTATGACAGTATGAAATCTTGCTCAGCCTTTTGGCTGATACTATATAGTGTTCAATGTGCAGGGACTTCAAGGAGGTTGGCTCAAGGTTGGGTTAAAGAGCGCGATGGTTTTATTTATGCCTTAGTAGGTTAATAAGACTTTCGCTGTTATTCATTTGACTTTAGTATTTTATTTCAGTCTATCATAATTAGTTAGATTCTAGTTAGTTTAATCATTTAAACCTTATTGACTATATATTTCAGTTAGAACCTTTAGCCTTGCGGTGATTATTATTAAATATCGCGGCGTAGCACCTTTGGAATTTCCTTGAATTATTTATATTATATTTTAAAGTAGCGGAATTTCAGGGGTGTTACACGATACCCCTGGAACTAATGGGGAGGACCCCCAAGAATTTGAAGAAGAGTCATTTAGGGAAACATCCACCCTAGAATGAGAGCGTCAGGGGCCCTCATCTGACCTCCGCCTTATCCTTGCCAATAGGAAGTGGGTGGATAAAATAAAAAATAACCTTCCTCTTTTTCATGCTACCATTCCTATGCCGGGCTATGAGTTTTTTGTGCCCCACAAGGAAGATAACATTACTCTGCCCTGACAGCCAATTCCCTCTATATAGGTTGGCCCTTGATGTCGGGCTTCGTTTTCCCTTGCATGAGTTCATTGAATAAGTGCTGAGATACTATGGAATTGGGCAAATCCAACCGATGCCCAATTTTTGGATGAACATCCTTCTGTTCATCGCCACTTGTGCTTTTAGTGGTCTTGCTCCCATGTTGTCCATCTTCACCCACCTTCATTATTTGACCAAGGCCCCCAACTGCGTGGACAGCTCTTGGTACAACATCAGCAACAGGTCCGACTACCTGAATTCTTTGGACAAGTCGTCTAGGATGCATGATTGGAAAGAGACCTGTATTTTTGTTAAGGCTCCTAATCAGGAAACCGCCCAGACGCTAAGGTACCGCAGCCGGGTGGTAATGAATTGTGGATGAGGGGCCTCCTAACTAGATCTCCATGGAAAGGATAAGGAATAATTGTTCAACACTTTTGTGACCAAGGAACACGTCGTGGAGGATCAGGAGCCCTGCGTGGGGCCAGCTCAGTGGCTTCCCCTTAAAGACTACTTTAGGGACGACACTTTCTCGCCGATGCCGATCTAAGGTAGGGCAAGGATATAGGTAAAGACTTAGACACTTTACTTGTATGTTCCCTTTTATTCATCGTCTTACGTTTGCATGTTTATACTTTTGCAAATGCTGCTCGTGCCGCCCTCCCTAGACTTAAGCGGGGGAAAATCGATATGAGCAAGTACGTCAAAGTGCTGATGCTAGAGGCACGTAAGCGTCCCGCTGATGAGCAGGGGGAGACCCTTGTAAGTTTCCATGTTTTATACATCGTC
Source organism: Patellifolia procumbens (assembly GCA_947645195.1). NCBI lineage: Eukaryota > Viridiplantae > Streptophyta > Magnoliopsida > Caryophyllales > Amaranthaceae > Patellifolia > Patellifolia procumbens. Next base: position 61,412 of record CANSGD010001060.1, on the reverse strand, counting down.
TTATGAGTAGAACATCTAATCCCAAACATAGACTTAGGACAAAGGTGGTTTGATCGAAGAGGACGTATAACTTCTTGTTGGCCGTCCATTCTCATGCGAGCAAATTCGTCCAACCATAATTGGACTTGGGACGAGGATGACAAAAAGTAGAACGTCCAAGGAGTAATTGGACGTCCTTCTTTGTCTTGTCATTCCCGTTCATTATTTCTTGGACGATGATGGATAGGAAGGCCGTCCAAATGGTAATAGGGCATGGTTAGAAAGAGGAGGGATATTTACACTTTAATGGACGTGCTCCTTCTGCAATCCATAATGGTCCAAAGTAAGTCGTCTATGCTGGACGTCCACGAGATATTTAGACGTCTTTCTTTTCTATGTATTGAACGTCTGCAATCTTATTTTGACAGTTGGACGTCTAACAGGTTTCAGACGTTCCCCTTCCTTGAGCCACGAACGTCCAACTTTTGGTGTGTTTAGTGGCTAATGTTGGACATCTTATTTTTACTTTTTTAGACGACATCCTTTTTTGAGCCACGAACGTCCAACTGTTTTGTTTATTGATGTAAATATATTGGTCGTTATGTCTTGCTAACTTGTATTTTTCCTTTGTGCGTGCAAGTGCCCCTACGTGTAAAGGCGTAGGTCCCACGTCCTAGACCAACAAGAAAACATCGGTTGTTGTGGCTGAAAAGCCGTCGGCAAAGAAACCAAAGGGCTTTGTGCCCAAAAAGAAGGTTCCAAAGGCTGAGGCACCCGAAACCCTGTATGTGGTCCCCCTTCAACATGTAGACGCGTCTGCTCCTCATCCCTTGGCTGGGGATGAGCCAAGTGGTGAGTTTGGGTTGTTTGTGACGCCCTTTGTTCCTCTTTTGGACGTCCAGGCTCAACGATCAGATGCTGAGCCCCAACGCTCAGTACTTAGTGGAGATGTCTCTAGTCCTTGACACGCTGTTGTCTTCTGCTTATTTTTATCTCCCCAACGTTTTAACACCCCGACAATCCTCTCTTATAAAACATATAATTTCCCAACTAAAATAGAGAATCATCAAGGCATTATCGCCCGTGTGAAAACGTATCGGCTTACTCAAAGTATTGCAGCGGAAAAACATTAAATATACTTTAATAAATACTTAAAACGTATAATTGTCAAACTAATATTCAAACCTCGAAAGTAATTCAAAACCAATCAAAACATTTAAAATTTAATAAGGAAAAATTGCCTAGAATAATGCAACCTTTTGGCGATTCGCAAATAATAATGCAACCTTTTGATTATTCTGGAATAATGCAACCTTAATACCCCATTTATTTTAAACAGGACAAATGATCGGTAACCTGAACCGTTGGTAATTTTTATTTAAAACTTTAAATTTTAATTAATATATTAATATAAAAAAATAAATATAAATTGAAACCCCCCAAACCACTCCCCCACCCCAAACCTCCCTATCCCCGTCCACCCTCCCACCCCCCACCCCAGCACCAACCTCCCCTACCCCACACCCACGCAACGCCCCCCAAACCCCCCTCCTCGTCGTTGCGCCGCCGTCGGACGAAACCCCCTCCCCCCGCCTTCGCTTAATTCCCCTCTCCTCCTCGAGGCTCCGCCACCACAAACTCCTCCCTTCCCCATTTCGTTAAAACACTTTTAATGTGGTGGTTTTCGGCAGGGATGAGGGGTTTTCGAGGGATGTTGGTGATTTTCGGTTGCGGCTGGATTGGTTGGGCGGGGGCTGGGTGGTTTTCACGCGGGGGTCGTGGTTTTCGAGGTGGTTTCTTGGTGGTTTCTGGGGGTCATGGTTGGGTGGTTTTCTGGAGATGTTTGTTGTTGGGGTTTCTGGGTGGTTTTGATCGTGGTTGGGAGTCGGAATGGGGGTGGGGTGGCGGTGGCTTTGGGTGGTTGTGGGTGGTTGTGGGTGTTGCAGTTGTGGTAGTGGCTGGGGGTGGGGATGGGGGGTCGGGGATTCTGGGTGGGGTTAGGGAGGGGGGTGGTAATTTTTTTTGTTTTATCTTTTTTATTTTTTAATTATTTTATAAATCAATTTATTAGAGCCAATTATAAACTGACACGTGTCCCAATAAACCTATTCTTTAGGTTATAACTGATTTTATCCGGTTTTATCCTGTTTAAAGTAAATGGGGTATTAAGGTTGCATTATTCCAGAATAATCAAAAGGTTGCATTATTATTTGCGAATCGCCAAAAGGTTGCATTATTCTATGCATATTTTCCATTAAATAATCCATAGAACAACTTAATTAAAATAACGTACAGGTAGGAGACAATAAAATAATAAAACGATCCCCCAACAACGCTTCCCAAGTCCCAAATTGAATATTGAGATGATGCATCATGCCTTCAAACCTGTAGGCGAATACTCAATTGAAAACTGATCGTCAATAAAGGGTCATCAGAGGATCAATAGGCACAGCCATGATCGACACACAGAAAAGCACGTAATCAGCAAGGCTGAGTACATACATAAATAAAGTAAAACACGAAACCTAATCATGATACTAATGAACAACCAAACATGATCAATAAATACTATCAGACTTCAACTCGTAAAATAAGACTTGACTACAAGACATACAACATGATAAATATTTAGTAAATTGAATAGACAATGGATCGAGTTGTCCAACCAAAAACCAGTCTTCAAAATGAAAGACCGAGTTATGGGCGCGACTCCGTAACCCCTTGACCAACGATATCGAGGAACCTTTAGAAATAGAAATAGGGTACAGTGATCAATCCGACCCCTAGAAAAGCCACGGGCTACCACCATGCTCCAACTCATACTAGTCCAGAACTTCAGATGTGCATTAGTCTAAAGCTATTTCTCTTCACTTCCACTTTCAGTATTAGTAAGTTATTCGATGTTGGACTCTAGACAGACAACCAACACATAACATGGATACAAAAAATATTCCTCTTTTATCTTGGGATTAAATAAGTGATCAAACACTTCTAATTGACCAAGAATTAGTCCTCCAAATTTATTTGTTGACTTAAATCAACAATCGAAAGTCCAATAAAAATAAATATACATACCCTACAAAGCCCTCGGTCTTTGCAAAGTAGTAAAAATAACCATAACCAATAATAATCCAACTTACTCACAAAGTCCTCGGCCTTTGAAAAGTAATAAAATATCCACTAAGGGAAACAATACCAAAATCCATAATCCAATTATAAAATAATATTGATCCATATCACACGATGGATTAAAATATAAATACTTCCAAACAACATGCTTGAATCAAACATCCATTCAATCATGTAATAAGTCATAAAGGCAATTAACATGCTCAACAACACGTAATTTTAATTTAGTAGCCACGTATGAACCATAAAAGGGTTCCCTATACATGATACTATAAATAATCCTAATCCTTAGGACATGATACTAGATACGTACCTTGTGTAGACAAAGTGAGAGGCCACTTTAGAATTCTAGAAGTTGCCTAAAGTAAATTCTCCGCCTACCAAAATGATAATACAACAATGAATTAATATATTAGTTAATTCACAACAACATAATTTATTTTAAAATGCTTCAAAACTCGTTTTAAAATACTTTAAATACATGAAAGATCCAACCTTTGACGACCTTTAATATAGTACTCATAACCTATACTTTAAAACCTCTAAAATCATTAATTTAATACTTAAAAGTCACTTTAAACCAATAATAATAAATCTGAAATTATAATTTATATTCATAATAAATAAAAATCAGATTTTTAATCATTCTAATAATAAAATTATCAACTTTATTATAAAACATAAAAAACTCATAAAAATTATAACTTTAACATTAAATTATAATTAAATATTAGAGTAAGGGATAAGGGTTGAAAAATAACTGAAGAAAACCACAAAGAAAACCGGATAAACGAAAAGACACAAGCACGAAGAGGTGGCGCGTGGCTGCGGGTGGCGCGTGTACGAACGCACGGCTACTGCTGCGCGTCTGCTGGCGGACGAAGGAAGAGTGAGGGAGAGGAGTGCTGCGTGGCTGGCGGCAGCACGCTCGTGCACAGATTTACGTTCAATAATCCCAGGGGCTTTCACTTCGATACTTCGACGCTCGTGATCGCAGTTTAAGAAGAAGGTGACTGGGTGTGGGGGTGCTCACCGAAAAGAGTGAGTGAGTGTGAGTGGTGGTGCTCGGTGTCGGAAAACGAAGAGAAGATAGGGAAGAGTGGGGCGCCGGTTTGGGGAGAGAAGGGAGAGGAGAATAAAAGTGTACAATTAAGGGGTTTGGGGGGGTATTTATAGGTTTTTCCTAAAAACCTATTGCACTTAGGTTAGTCTTAGGTTTGGGTCAAGTTGATCATGAAACATAAACAAATTGGTTTGGGTTCCTCAACCCAACATTTAAGATTATTTTAAGCACGACCCAAAACCTTAAAATAAAATATTCAATACTTAAATGCAACTAAATAAATATTAGTGATTATTAACGTTTAAATAATCATTTGACTTTCAAAATAGTCAATACTTAAATACTTGAATAAAATAAGTATGAAAATGATTATAAATATACTTTAAATATATTTATAAAATTCATAAAATTAGGGGGAATTACAAACGTGGTTAGAACCGTTTGACTTGTTGGGCGATCTATGAGTCCTTCCAACTCGTTGACGGTCATCTCTCGGGATAATAAGGCCCAAGAGAAAGAGGCAATGGAGAGTACGATTGGCTTGTCTGAAGAGCGCACCATCAACTTCTCCAAGAAGTCTAGGAAGGAGAGGGAGAAGATCATCAAGGACGCCTTACGCTCCTACGCTGACGACTTCTTAAAGAGTCTGAAGGGGGATAAGGTCGGCCGTTGTCTTGTTATAAATACTTCCTTTTGTCTTGTGTTCTTGACGTCTCTAAACATCTTTTTCAAATACTAACACTTTATGTTCGTCTTTTTCCGTTTCTTTCTCGTGCTATTTATTTAGACGAGGCTATGAGGAAGCTCCGGTTGAAGAATAAGAAGAATGTCCTCCTAGAGACTGATGACAGGGACATTGCCATCCAAAAGATGGTCGAGGCTAAGGTGTTGCGGGACCAGACTCAACTAGCCTTGGAAAAGAGGTCGGCCGTCTTGGAGGGGAACAACACGCGGTTTCTCATTGGTTGGAGCTTGTTCTCTCCACCGCTTGTTTTGAGGCTCTATGCAAAGAGGTGTCTGACCTCATAGGGGAGCTGAAGCAGCAACATGAGGACCTTTTTGGGGCCATCAATGTTTCCATTGATGTGGCCATCAGCTAGGGGAAAAGACCTTGAAGGTAAAGATGGATGCTGAAGAGGTCCCTCGTTACACCAGACGTCTGAAGTACTATGAGGCAGCCTACAAGGACAAACTGAAAGGGGAAGAGTGCCCCAATTTTGTGGATTTTGACGGGGAAGAAGTTCCTGACGAGCCTGACTTATCGGATGAAGAGGAGGCTCAGGACGACGATGTTCATCAGTAATCAAGGAAAACTGATATAATTTTCCCTTTTATAAGGTCAACATGTTAATTGTAGCCTAGAAGATACATTGCCAGATTCTTTTACCTCTACATTGCTAGTTTTGTAGATATGTAGCTTTCTTTATTTGTCCAACTTGTCGACAAGGCCAAGATGTTGCTACTTTCTTCCCATGGTGGTTTCTTCTTTGGACACATCATTCTCATCCCATGAATGTCCGACTTTGGTTTCTTGGCAAAGATGGGCAACCATTTGACCCTTTAACTTTTTCCGTGGCCAAGGAGCCATCTATTGGAAAATGTTTGTTCTTAATTTCCTGGTCTTGAAGCCATCTTTTGTAAAATCTTTTAATTATCAATGAAGTATATATATATTTCTCCATGATCTTGTGTTTGCCTGACGCTTTACTTTGTACATTATATTTTGCCAAGTGTCAAATAGGCTCGTCAATACTTCCACTAACTGATCGTCTGAGATAATATTACTTGATTGCATATACTCATCTATTCAACCATACAAAGACTCCAGGCGATCATTACTAACTTAGCTAATAGTTGATCCTGATTTTAGCGTTGACTTGTTCGTCCAGAAATACATAGGACTCCATCTTGGGCGTCCGGTATTGTTCTTTCCCAGACATACCTCAAATAACTTAGTCAAAATCAAACTTAATTAATACTCCCTCCATCCCCCAAAGGATTTCCCATTTTCTTTGCGCACAAAGATTAAGGAGGTTGGTGTGGGGCCTAAAATTTCATTATATAATTGTAAAATAAGGTAGTGGGTATCTTTTATAATTGTTTATTAAGAGAGAATGTGTGGGGTCAAGTGCTTTTTGTATGAAAAAATGATATTATAATAGGTGAGTCATATCCAAATAAGGAAATGGGAAATGTAACTCGGACAAACAAAAATGGAAATTTGAGAAATCCTTTGGGGGACGGAAGGAGTATCAACTCGTCCGAAACTGTTCTTTCCCAAATGTTCTCCAAATGAATTAGTTAACATTAACTTTAGTTAATATCAACTTGGATGCCTGGAATTGTTCTTTCCAAGACGTTCTCCAAAAGACTTAGTCAATATCAACTTTAGTTAATATCAACTTGGACGTTTGGAGTTGTTCTTTTTAGACGTTCTGATGGGGTGGACTCTATGGGCGCTGATAACTTACCAGCGAAAAGCGTCTAATCCATGATTGGAATATTCATTCTTAGGCTATGATTGAGGCCCTTCTAGTCTTCAGACGTTTTACGTCTTAGGAGACATAGGTATCTCAAAAATAGTCTTTAGACGTCCTAGAAAAAGTAACCACCTTCCTTTGTTTTTATATACCTTGATGATGTTGGCTTTTTAGACGTTTTGTGTGGAAGAGTCAACTTCATTTTTTTGAGTATTCCATATTATGAGTTCCCAGACAGCCTCCTTTCTAGAATAATACTCTTCCGGTACTTTTCACCTTTTAAAACTTCAATGACGCTCTTCTCTTTGAAAGGCCCACCTAATTGTTTTCTTAGATGATTAAGTGGAGGTTTTTTTTTGTCTTAGCTGAAGTGCCCTACTAGGTTTTAGCAACAGTTAACCATGTCCATTGACGACCGTCTCCTTTAATCGTGGTCTTATCTAAGTGTTTCATTTTTAAGTTATTAGTCGTGTTAGTGCCGTATTTTCCGTCTTTAGAATAATAGGATGCGACCATTGTTTTCCCAAGTGAAAATACTTAGTAAAACTCTAAAAGAGAATTATAGCAAATATGAGAGAAGTAGAATTTGTATTATGTGAATTTTGCTTGGGCTACCGCCAAGTCACATTGATACAAATCTAATCTCTAATGTGATGTGGCACTTGTTTTTATCTTTCGTACATGCTTTAATATGGTATCGTTGAAGATTGTTAGAATTCCAAGTGCGCAGGTTGGGGCGGCCTTCCATGTCCTGAATCTGATAAGACACATCTCCTACTTCCTTGACGATTATATACAGTCCTTCCTAGTTTAGGGTGAGTTTTCCTTGTTTTTAGGCTCTGCCAATAACCTCCATTTTTCTCAGTACCAAGTCTCCTATCTTCATCGGACGGTTGATCACTCTTTTATAAAACTCCCTTGTCACTCGGAGTTTATAGAGTTGCATCCTTAAAAGAGCATTGCCCCTTACCTTGGGTAGCTGGTCAAGAGTTGTTCTCATAGCTGCCCAGTTGGCATCTTCGTGATACAACATGACTCTAAGGGAAGGTTCTTCTACTTCAATGGGTTATACAGCTTCACTACCATAGACAAGCATGAAAGGCATTTCGCCCGTTGAATTTTTTGTCGTTATTCTTACCGACCACAATACTAGTTGTAGCTCTTCTACCCACAATCCATTGGTGTTTTCAAGTTTCTTCTTTATGCCATTTTATAGAATCTTGTTGAAGGATTCTACCTGGCCATTTGCCTGTAGATGGTCTACAACTGCAAAGTGCCCCATGATGGCTCTCTCAACTAGCCAGTCTTTTAGCATAGTGATAAGTGGATTTTATATCCACTTTTAGAGCTCTTTTGACTCATGTTTTCCTTCATTTCCACCTTCTTTCTCTCATTTCACATCATTCTTCTCTTCTTTTATCTTTTCTTCTCATTTTGGTGCACTCGCATGATTTTTGGTATTTTACTATGATTTTAAGCTAAAACTTGTGTTACGCGATGTGTCTTGGTGTCTCCTCTTGTGTCTTTTGTTCATGTGGGTAGGTTGGAAGATACTTTGATGGTTTTGTAGCTCTTGAGGAGAGGAGATAAAGCTTTTGGATCGAGTGCGAAAATGGAAGAGGCCATGAATAATCATTTTGATGATTTTAGAGCTTTGTAATTTTGATGGCATGACGCTACTTAGTGCTTGTGAATGAATAATGGAATTATTTCTATGGCAAGGAAGACTTATGATGGTTGTGTATGCATGGAGTGAAGCTTTGGACTTGTCAAGGGTTCATGGAAGCTACATTTTAACCCATAAGCGTCCGCTTGAGCTATTGTTAGCGTCCGCTTATGCCATAAGTGATATCACGTATTTATATAGAGTTTTCTCCCTTATTTACAAGCTAATTTGTGCGTCATTGGAGCTCTTGGGAGCTATTTTGTGCTAACTATCGTATGTAGTTGTGGTTTCGTGTTTTAGTATTGAATTGCAGGTTTTATGGAGTTTTCTCCTTATTCCCGAGCCTTTTGTAAGCAACCACGGCTTTATGAGATGTTACGAGGCACGTAGGATGGCTCGCGAGCTTTATGGATAATTTAGGAGGTCCCAAGACCCCTAAACGTGAAGATTAGAGAGCCAAGGAGTCAAAGGAGGTTTCCGTGCACTGATCGGGCAGAAATGGCCCGATCGGGCGAAATATTTATGATCGGGTATGAAAGTTGCGGACCCGATCGGGCAAGCATTGCCCGAAGTGATCGGGTGAACATCATGTACCCAGACCCGATCGGGTGTCCACCGCCCGACCCGATCGGGTGGGCCGCTCGTAGGTCTTGTTAGAGAGCTGCTGAAGAGACGCTTTCACTAGACCATTTTGTTGCTTGGCCCGATCGGGTGGCTGACCAAGGCCCGATCGGGTGGGCGTCAAGTCCATCTAATGCTGCTGCGCTGCTGCTACATCACAGCCCAAGACGAGAAAATGCGAAGTTGCATTTGACCCGATCGGGTACTGTGCTCGGGCCCGATCGGGTCTGGCGCTTAATGACGCGGATTTCGAGTTTTGTTTCCGATTTCTAATTAGACTTGAGGGATATTATAAATACCTTTTTCCTCATTATCTGGAGACATCTTTTTCATCTTTCATTAGGTTTTAGACTAGTTTTATTCTTCATTGTTCTTAGTTTAATTCAAACACTTTAGATTAATTTAGAGGTGATCAAACCTATTTCGATTTCAATAAAAGTTCCTGCTTTCCGTCAATTGGTACTCTTCTCTACTCTTTATCTCTTTAATTACTTTGATTGCTTAGTTTAATTATTTAATTGTTCATGATGCAATTCTTAGGGTTTCAAATTAGTTTTGTTGTTGTCAATTCGATTATGAGTGAGTAGTTCTCTTTCTAGGGTGTTAGATAGGAAAGCCATGTTTATACCATGATTGTGATCTAGACTTTTATCGATTTCTAGGGTTTTGATTAGGGTGATTATGATGCGATTTGTTCTTTATTGAGTAATTAACGTTATTGCGCAGTTTCGTTGGTTGCTTGTGATTGGTATAAGCATGGTGGACCGACCTAATACCCTAGGTTTTTATTCCATAGTTAAATCCTCATTTTATTCCATCTTATGTAGTCTATTCATTAGTTTAATTAATTTCTTCCCTGATTTCATCTGGAGTAGCTGAATTGGTTGAATATTGATTTAGAAACTCTGTCTCCCTGTGGATTCGACCTTGCTTCCACTGACTACCTAGTTAGAGGTCTGTAGGTTTATTTTTGATTAGGTGACACGACTAAAACCTATCAAATTTTGGCGCCGTTGCCGGGGAGACGGCTAGTTCTCTAAGTTTTTATTTATTATTTGGTCTACTTCTCTGTACCTCATTGGAACTTCATTGTTTCAATCGAGGTACGTTTTACTGCTGCTTTTTGTTTCTTTTGTATGTCCAGGTCCCAAAGAAACGGTTCCCCAATTCCAGCGGACCCCGATCTTACTAGGACAATCAGGCGGATCCGAAAGATAAAGCAGAAAGAAAAGCAGTCTGTTCAGCTGAACACCTCTGGAACAGACACCATGAATTCAGTTATGTCAAAATCACTGAAGTCATATGGGGTGCCCAACCCGGATGGTCTCTCCACTGGACCTACTATGCCCACCATTGCCGCAACAAATTTCGAAATCAAGCCTGGACTCATCAGCATGGTCCAGCAAAATCAGTTTGGTGGGCATCTTACTGAAGATCCGGCAAATCATCTGCAACGGTTTCAACAACTCTGTCGAACCGTTAAACATGCCGGCGTCACTCCGGATCAACTCAAAGTCATGTTGTTCGAGTTTTCACTGAGAGATAGAGCCCAAAAATGGTTGAACGATGTGAAAGAAACCGAGTGGAGTGAGATTTCTGCTGCATTTCTAAGAGAGTATTACCCACCCACTAAAACAGCAGAAATCAGAAATAAACTAGCCACATTTTCCCAAGAGCCTGATGAAACATTAAGGGAAGAGTGGGCTAGGTTTAGAGATTTACCGAGAGAGTGTCCACACCACAACATGGATAAATGGTTCTTGACGTAGACATTTTACAATGGTCTGCAGCCTCAGACGAAGAGTATTGTTGATTCGTCTGCAGGAGGAGTTTTTCTGGATAAGGAAGTGGATGTAGGCTACGAGTTTCTATCAAACCTCGCAGCCAATGATCATTCCACTTCCCGAAGCATTACGAGGAAGGTACTGGAGGTAGATGCCATTGCATTATTGACTTCACAGATGGCGAAGCTGAGTCAGCAGATTAACACCTTCAGTTCCTCTTCCTCAGCAGCACCCCCTTTGAGTATCAATGCTATGTCTGCAGTAGCACCCATTACCTCATCTTACTGCGAGGTATGTGGTGTTCAGGGTCCCTTTGGGCATGACTGTCAGTTCAGTCAATTTCAGATGGAGCAGGCCAATGCCTTCCATCAAAGACCACAAACCTTCCCCCCTTCACATAACTACCAAAACCCACAAAACCATCAACCTCCACCTCCAAAAAACTACCCTAAACCTTCATACCATCAACCCCCACAAAATTTCCAAAGACCACCACCACAAAACTTCCATCATCCCAATAACTTCCAAACTCCACAAAATTTCCACACCCCACCTCCACAAAACAACCCACAAGAGCCTAGCAATTCTGAACTGATGAAACTGATATTGTCTATGCAAAAGGCAAATGAGGAAACAAGGAGGGCTCAAGAGAAGCACATCCAACTTCTCGAGGCTCAAGTTGCTCAGTTGGCAGAATCTAATGCACAGAGGCAGCAGGGACAATTGCCAGGGCAACCAGTTCAGAGAGAACATGTGAATGCCATCACTCTTCGTAGTGGCATTGCATATGATGCCCCTCCAGTGCCCATTGATGAGGTTACCCCGACTGCAGGGAAGAAGAGGGTGGTAGAGGAAGGAAAAAGAAAGAATTCGACGTCTGAAGTCGATTTGTCTGCAGAAGCTGAACAGACAGGGAAGAAAAAGGAGAAGGTTTCTGAAACGCCTTTTACACCAAGGCTACCTTTTCCTCACAGGATGCAACAGTCCAAGGTCGATCAGCAGTTTGGTAAGTTCTTGTCTATGGTCAAGAACCTTGAGGTAACGATTCCATTCACAGACTTAATTACCCAAGTGCCTGTTTATGCCAAATTTCTGAAAAACATGATTACTAAGAAAAGGGACTTTGGTGGGGTAGAACGTGTCGCTCTTACTGAAGAGTGTAGTGGTTTTATTCAAAATAAAACCCCACTAAAGTTAAAAGATCCTGGTAGTTTTTCTATACCCTGCCATCTTGGACCTATTTTTATTGATAAGGCTTTGTGTGATTTAGGTGCTTCTGTTTCTGTTATGCCATTATCTGTTTATAAGAAACTGAACATGGGAGCCCTTAAATGCACACAAATCAGTTTACAGATGGCGGATCGTTCTATCAAATACCCTCTGGTTGTTTTAGAGGACGTTCCTGTTAGGGTCTGGAAATTCTATATCCCTGTTGATTTTGTGGTGCTAGATATGGATGAGGATGCCCAGATTCCTATTATCTTGGGTAGGCCATTTTTGTGTACTGCCGGTGCTGTCATTGATGTCAAGTCTGGGTCTTTAACTCTTAGTGTTGGTGATGACAAAGTGATGTTTAAATTAACCAATACTGTTAAGGCACCTATGCTTGAACAATCTTTTGCAGGGATAAGGTTTTAGATGAAGTAGGGGTGGAGAAGGCTCCAATTCCACCTAAGGTTGCCTCACCGTCTGGAGGCATAGTCAAGAACATTTGGAGAAGAAAGATTTTTGATGAGGGTGGCACTCACTGCCACGCCCCTCCTATTTGAGAGAGGGCGGATCATGGTCGTGCGGGACCTTTATAAACCAGCGTTGTGCGAGAGGCAACTCGTATTTCTTTTCTTTCCCTTTTTCTTTTCTTTTTATTTTTCTTCCTTTTGTGAGCGAGAGTGAGGGTACTAACATTGTTTTTCCTCTTAGCATAGTCCTTATCACCTTTTGGCATTGAGGACACTGCCAAGTTCAGCTTGGGGGAGGAGTTCTGTTTGTATTCCCTATCTCTTTTACTGCTTTCTAGGATAGATTTACTGCTTTCAAAAATACTGAAAAAAATCAAAAAAAAAATATGGTTCCCATGACTGGTTTAGTTGCCTCTCTGTGCCCCTTTTTGTGCTCTATTTGAAATTGATTTGACTTTGTTTTCTGGATAGCTGGGCATTTGTGATCTTGAGGCTTTGATTTGATGTTTGATTGCTATGATTTCGAGCATTTTTGGATTATATTAGACCACTTTGTGCTGCATACCTGAATTGGTTAGACTGTGAGGCCTCTTTGTAGCCTATTGGATTCATATTATTATCCAGTCTATTCTTGTGTGTTAGTTCCTCTTTAGTGGATTGATCTTGACTTTGACTTCGTACTTGTCTGATTTTAGATGACTTGTAGCATGTGCTGTGATAGAGGCGTTCTTTTGTCTTATTCTTGAGCTTCAGAGTGAGTTTTTGATATACTTTTATCCTCCTTAGCCCCGCTGAGCCTAATGACTTGTTTCATATTACTTAAACCCCTATTATGAGCCAAAAGCCTTCACTTGATATTATTCCAAGCCTAGCTTGGGGGAGCTTTTGTATGGGTTGAGTTTGAGATTGGTTTGTTGGTTTAGTTTGGTTTTTGAGGAATTTAAAAGTATATTTGCTGTGGTTTGAGAGTGAGAAAGAGAAAAGAAAAAGCAAGTTTAGAGTTGCGTGAATGAAGTTCAAAAAAATGAAAGAAAAATGAAATGAAAATTCAAAAGAATTCTAGTTCTTTCATTCACGTACGTTCATAAAAGAATATTCGCTCCATTGCTAGAAAATTGGGTTTGTTATGCGCTTTTCATTGATTTATGAGAGTTGGGTTATTTTACATGGTTTTATGGTGGTTGTTGGGAGTTGTGAAGGCCATCTTAGGCCTTGTTTGCATGGTTTATGCTCCCTCTTTCTTGGTTTTTCCACCACATTACCCAAAAGTATCCCCTACCTCTCACCTAAGCCCCATTACAACCCTATAAAGTCCTCTTGAGCTCGTGTCTGCAATGTTCATTTGATTGATTTCGAGTTAATTTGTCAAAGTTAAAGAGTATTTCTGCTAATTGAGTCGACTTGACTAGGATGAGCGTCATTGAACCTTCTTAAACACATGAGAGTGTGAGTGGGAAGGGTACTTATGGTCGGGTTGGTGAGTGTTCGGGCACATTCTTTGCCTGCCACAAAATTGAGAGGAGTGACACCCTTGTGAGTGCCTTTTCAGGACTTGTATGCTTTGTGGGTGCTTGAGTTTGATAAATTGCTTGAATGATTGGTGGTTGGATGGATTTGATGAGCCAAACTTGAATTATGCCTGCTTGAACGATTCTTAGTCTTGAAAATGTTTTGAGCTTTGATTTGTTTTTATCTTTGGGGTGAGGTAGTCTATTCCATGTTCATGTGCTGTTTGCTTGAGGACAAGCAAAGGTTTAGCTTGGGGGAGTTTGATATCACGTATTTATATAGAGTTTTCTCCCTTATTTACAAGCTAATTTGTGCGTCATTGGAGCTCTTGGGAGCTATTTTGTGCTAACTATCGTATGTAGTTGTGGTTTCGTGTTTTAGTATTGAATTGCAGGTTTTATGGAGTTTTCTCCTTATTCCCGAGCCTTTTGTAAGCAACCACGGCTTTATGAGATGTTACGAGGCACGTAGGATTGCTCGCGAGCTTTATGGATAGTTTAGGAGGTCCCAAGACCCCTAAACGTGAAGATTAGAGAGCCAAGGAGTCAAAGGAGGTTTCCGTGCACTGATCGGGCAGAAATGGCCCGATCGGGCGAAATATTTATGATCGGGTATGAAAGTTGCGGACCCGATCGGGCAAGCATTGCCCGAAGTGATCGGGTGAACATCATGTACCCAGACCCGATCGGGTGTCCACCGCCCGACCCGATCGGGTGGGCCGCTCGTAGGTCTTGTTAGAGAGCTGCTGAAGAGACGCTTTCACTAGACCATTTTGTTGCTTGGCCCGATCGGGTGGCTGACCAAGGCCCGATCGAGTGGGCGTCAAGTCCATCTAATGCTGCTGCGCTGCTGCTACATCACAGCCCAAGACGAGAAAATGCGAAGTTGCATTTGACCCGATCGGGTACTGTGCTCGGGCCCGATCGGGTCTGGCGCTTAATGACGCGGATTTCGAGTTTTGTTTCCGATTCCTAATTAGACTTGAGGGATATTATAAATACCTTTTTCCTCATTATCTGGAGACATCTTTTTCATCTTTCATTAGGTTTTAGACTAGTTTTATTCTTCATTGTTCTTAGTTTAATTCAAACACTTTAGATTAATTTAGAGGTGATCAAACCTATTTCGATTTCAATAAAAGTTCCTGCTTTCCGTCAATTGGTACTCTTCTCTACTCTTTATCTCTTTAATTACTTTGATTGCTTAGTTTAATTATTTAATTGTTCATGATGCAATTCTTAGGGTTTCAAATTAGTTTTGTTGTTGTCAATTCGATTATGAGTGAGTAGTTCTCTTTCTAGGGTGTTAGATAGGAAAGCCATGTTTATACCATGATTGTGATCTAGATTTTTATCGATTTCTAGGGTTTTGATTAGGGTGATTGTGATGTGATTTGTTCTTTATTGAGTAATTAACGTTATTGCGCAGTTTCGTTGGTTGCTTGTGGTTAATAGTTGTTTGCACAGATCCGTCTTACGACTAGAGGCCTAGGACACATTAGTAGTTCTGATTACGTTAGTGAATATGCGGCGTATGTTGAACTATGAGCGTTGAGTCTTAACCATAGCTCAACATAGGCTCTAATCTCCCGACTCTTGACTTAGGTTTTGGTAGTAGTTGACCCTATTTGATTGGTATGAGCATGGTGGACCGACCTAATACCCTAGGTTTTTATTCCATTGTTAAATCCTCATTTTATTCCGTCTTCTGTAGTCTATTCATTAGTTTAATTAATTTCTTCCCTGATTTCATCTGGAGTAGCTGAATTGGTTGAATATTGATTTAGAAACTCTGTCTCCCTGTGGATTCGACCCTGCTTCCACTGACTACCTAGTTAGAGGTCTGTAGGTTTATTTTTGATTAGGTGACACGACTAAAACCTATCAATAAGCGTCCGCTTAAGCGGACTCAAGTGTCCGCTTATTTCCATGGTTTTGTTGGCAGGGATTTTTGAGCATTTTGGAGCGTCCGCTTAAGCTATGTAAGCGTCCGCTTAAGGCCTGCAACGCGGATTTCCGACTTTTCCTATTCGATCTAAGGCTTTGTTAGACTCATTTTACGTTATTTTTAGAGGATATACATACTTTTTAGCCCTAATTTTGTAGAGACACTTAGTTTTTGCAAGCTTTTGAAGATATTAGAGTGAGATTATTGAGTTCTCTTCTTCTTCCATACTTTGAAAACTCCATTGTTGATCAAGAATTATAGCTCGGATTGCTTGCAAGTTTATATATTTTATTTTCGGAATTTCATTCTCCATCTTTTTGTATTGTTTTCATCTACTTTCTATCAAGTATTTCTCATCACTAATCTAATTACCATGTTTTCTTTTGTTAATCTAAATCAATATTATATTCAATTTCCTTGCATAATGTCTAGTGAGTAGTCTCTTATGCTAGGAGTGTAGTAAAACATGGTAAAAGGGAGTTAAATTATTGTTCATGAATTGTTAGGGGATTGTTTATCAATTGTTTGTATGGATTGACGTTTTAGGGCTTGTTACTAATCGTTGGCCATGATTATGAACTTGTATTGTGGATTTTGATTATCATTGTCTATGTTTATTTCAAAATTCATTCCTAAACTCAATTTGTATTTTAATTTATGACCAAAAGATTGGCTTAGATTAAGAAGGAAAACCATTGAAGGACTCTAGATTATTCGCGAGTTTTTAAGTGATTATAGACTATTCGAAAGTGGTCTATTGTTGCTTATTTTCTCTAGTTTGCTACTATTCGAGAGAGGTAGTGAGAATTTATGAAAAGAGTAATTTTCCCATTCGATTGTAAAACATGTTTATCCCTATAACTCTTGAGTTGGTTTCTTGTTTAACTCCCCAATGTCATGTGTAGCTACATTCCTAGTATCTTTATTCTCATATACTTAGAACTACCTTTTAATTGAGTCATTTGTGCATTTAGTTTAATTTAGAGTACTTTTTGTCATTATTCTCTCCACTCAACCAAAAACAAAAACCCTTAGAACTAGGATTAATTGCACAAACATAAGTATTACGTTCACTTCCCTGAGGACTCAACCCTGACTTACCCTTGCTATATGTTAGTAGGAGAGTTAGGAAACTTAAATTACTTTTGCATCGGCTTTAGAATCTAACGACACTTTTGAGGCCGATCAAAATTTGGCGCCGTTGCCGGGGAAGGTACGATTTAGAACTTGTGTAGTCTAATTATTTTAGTTCTATTTAAATTGCTTTCATTTTCTTTTTCCTTTTTACTTCCCTCATCCTTGTCAGTGCTAACGTGTCTCTTAGCTTTGGTTTTGCATGCACACTAGATCGCGAGGGAAGCCTTTATTACCCTTGGATCTCGAGCTTAAGCGAACTCTCAGGGCTCGTAGAAGAATACTTTACCCAAGCAGTGACAGTGACACAGAAAGTACTAGCACAATGGATGACGAAGAGGTACCACCACCCCCACAAAGGTTATTCAGGGATTTTGGGACACCAGGAAGCTATGATTCCCCAGGTCCCATTGTTTTTCCAACCACCACCACCAACTTTGTAATGCATCCGCAATTTCCAAACATGGTGAAGGCTGAGGCATTCAGTGGGAGGATGAATGAGTGTCCATATGAACACTTGGATCGATTTCTTGAGATATGCTCTATGGTGACCATAAATCTTGTTTCTCCAGAATATATCAAGCTTCACCTTTTCAGAGTTTCTCTGTCGGGGGATGCAAAGAAGTGGTTCAAGTCACTTCCGTCCCAATCATTTATAACATGGGAAGAAGTTACTGATGCTTTTCTTCACAAATACTTCCCTGAGTGGAAAACAGCTGATATGAGAAGAAAGATTTCCCATTTTTAACAAGAAAGTGGAGAAACATTATATGAAGCTTGGGAAAGATTTCGGTCTCTAGTGCGAGCATGTCCTCATCATGAGTTTGATCCAATTATGCTCAATCAGTTCTTCTACGATGGTTTAGATCACTTCTCTATAGCCTACCTTGATGCCGAATCTGGAGGTCAGTTATCTAGCATACCCGTTGACCAAATTGAAGCGAAAATTGATGAGGTGGTGAAAAATGATTCTTGGGGTGGTCAAAGAAGAAATCAACAAGCCAAGAGTAGTGGCAAGTTTGTAGTTGAAAGCATAGACAAAATAAATGCCAAGTTTGATATGTTAGCAAAGCTAGTGAAAGAAGGGCAACAAAATAATGTGAATTCTACACCAGTCATGCAATTTTCATGTGATTTATGTGGTGGCACAGACCATGCAAGATCCTATTGTGGAGGTCGAAATTCAGAACATGTTGCTGCTGTGAATTCTACGGATCAATTTCAGTCAAACAAAAATAATTCGTGGAGGAATCAAGGGTTTGGGCAAAGTTCTTTTGGCAACTCACACGTCCTTATGGAAGCAACTCTTATGGACAAGGAGGCAATAGTGGTAACTATGGGAATTTTGGTCAAGGGCAAGGTCAAACATTCAATCAAGCTCCACCACCTCCTAATACTTATCAGCATCCCAATGCCAGTAATAGGGGTAATTTTAAAGGACAACAACAAATGCAAAGAAGCTATCAACCCAATCAACCTCCCTACAAGAATTCTTCAGAGCCTCCTAGTAATGAATCATCTCAGATCTTGCAGCAACTTCAAATCCTCACTCAGCAGCTCAATCAGCAAGGTCAACAACTTCAATAGCCGGAACACAAATATAATGAGCTGCAGGCACATAATAAGATGTTGGAAACCCAACTTTCACAAATTGCATCCAATCCTAATAATGCACCTGCAACTCAGCTTCCTAGACAACCCTTGCCTAATCCATCTCAACATCAAGTCAAGGCAATCACATTGAGATCTGGAACTTCTTATGTTGCACCTCCTGACCAAAGGGTTCCAATTGTGGGTGATGTATCTACAAATGTTTCAAGTGAAGTGAGAATTGAAGAACAAAATACAGAATTAGAGGCCGTGGAAGACTTGGATGGCACGACAAAGAAAGACAAAGATCAACCTCTAGTGAAAGCATATGTTCCTCCTATTCCTTACCCTCCTAGGGTTGCTCAAAGAATCCTAAATGACAAATTTGCTAAGTTTCTCGAAGTGATGAAAGGGCTCCAGGTGAACATTCCATTCTTGGAAGATATGAGCCAAATGCCTACTTATGCAAAGTTTCTCAAGGATTTGTTGACCAACAAGAAGAAGTTGGAGGAAAATGTGGCCCTTCCATACCAAGTTAGTGCTTATATCTCTAAGACAATTCCGAAAAAGCCTAGAGATCATACTTGCTTCACTTTGCCTTTGAAACTTGGAGATATGGAAGCCATGGGAGCTTTAGTGGATTTAGGGGCGAGTGTTAGTCTTATGCCCCTTTATATTGCAAGAAAGTTGCCTTTTGAGATGAAACCGACCAGGAAAACTATTCTTCTAGCAGATAGGTCGGTGAGGATTCCTCATGGAGAGTTTGAAGACATTCCTATCCAAATTGGGCATGTTATAGTACCATGTGATTTTGTGATTATGGATGTGGAAGAAGATCCGCAAACACCGCTCATCTTGGGTTGGGAAGCTCTGAAAACTCTAGGCATGACCATTCATTGTAAGACGGACACCATCACGCTTGAGGTGGCCGATGAGAAGATGAACTTTCAATTCTCCAAAACAATAAAAAGCTTATGATGGAGCAAGTGAGGAGGATAGATGTGATAGATGATGATATTGAAGCATTTGAGGGTAGGTGTACAACTCAGACCCTCTGCATGATTGTTTGACTGGTGATTTGTTCGATGAAATCCATGAGATACGAGTAATTTCTGATGTGCTTGATTCTACTCCGGTGATGAGTACAGAGGAAGAGAAAGAAGAGATTGAAGAGCTTACATATGTAGTAAGGGGTATTAATGAGGAAAAGGAGGAGAGAACCACGCCTCCTCCACAGGTAGATTTAAAACCCCTTCCTTCTTACCTTAAATATGCTTCCTTATATGCTAATGACACATTTTCTGTGGTTGTTAATGCTAAACTCAATGGCACCGAGCTTGAAAAATTGTTGGATGTTTTGAGTAAACACTACAGTGCCATTGGGTATAATATTAAGGATCTTAAGGTTGTGAGCCCTTCATTGTGCATGCATCGCATTCATATTAGTGATGTATCACATTTATATATAGTTTCTAGATGCATTTAGATTGCATTTATAACTCCTTTTTGAGCACTTAGGTGCATAATGGCATGAATTAAACAAGTTGTGCTCTACTACTCCCTGTTTGTGTGTTTCGATGATTTTCAGGTTATTTTGATACAAAGTGATCATGAGTACCAAGGATGTAGCCTATTAATCATTGAAGATGAAGGTAGCTTGCGCAAGGATCACAATGCATCCGTTTGGGACAATTTTGAGTTGGAATGAAGCAAAGAGCTAGTGAAAGAAGTGCTAAAACTGACACACCTTCACTATTTTTATTATAACTTTTGATATAAAATTGATAATCCAGAAATTCTAATTTTATTGGATTCTAGACTTCAAGATCTTTCCAATGATAGGTCACACGCCCCAATCGGACGTCTGGTTTGAGAGATACGGCCTTCGCAAGTTGATGCAGAATTGCAGTTTACCCACCCGATCGGGCGGGAGTTGACCCGATCGGGCCTGAAGCACGGACAGCTCTTTTCCGAAATTCTATCTTTTTTTAATGAGACTTTGGGCTATTATAAATAGCTATCCTTCATTATTTTTTAGAGGCATCTTTTTCTCTAGTTTTATTTTCCATAGTTCTTAGCTTTATTTTAGATTAAACACTTTAGATTAGATTAAAGGTGATTGAACCTCGAATTCGATTTCAATAAAAGTTCTTGCTTTCTGTCAATTGGTATTTTTCTCTACTCTAATCTCTTTTATTATTCTTAGTTGCTTACCTTAATTATTTATTCATTCATGATGCAATTATTAGGGTTTCATATTAGATTTGTTATTGTCAATTCAATTATGAGTGAGTAGTTTAATTTCTAGGGATTTAGAGAGGGAAGCCATGTTTATACCATGATTATTTGAATTGCTATTAGTTTCTAGGGTTTGATGAGATAGGTTATGGTGTGATTTGTTCTTATTGAGTAATTAACGTTATTGCGCAGTTTCTTTGATTACTTGAGGTTAATAATTGTTTGCGCAGATCCGTCTTACTTTTAGAGGCCTAGTACACACCAGTAATTCTGATTATGTTTGTGAACGTGCTGCATATGTTGAATTATGGGCGTTGAGACTTAACCATAGCTTGACATTGCTCTAATCTATTGATTCTCGACCTAGGTTCTGATAGTTGTTTGCTCCTTTGATTGGTATAAGCATGGTGGACCGAACTAATTCCCTAGACCTTTATTTTATAGAGTAAAAATCCTTTTTATATTGTTTTCTAATAGGTAATTATTAGTTCAGCTGATTTCTATCTGATCTTGTCTGAAGTAGCTATTTGGCTAGATATTAACTTAGAACTCCGTCTCTCTGTGGATTCGACCCTGCTTCCCTTGACTACTATTGTTAGAGGACTGTAAGAACTATCTTTGATTAGGTGATACGACTTTAGCCTGTCAGTTAGCGCTAGTCAAGCCTCCTCCATTGAATTGGAAATCATGCGTCATATTGCGTGGCGCGCACATCTTCCGATGGTAGATCGGGAGGAATACCCAGGTTTTCCTAACCACCCGATCTACCCTCCTGCACTTGACATGGATCCCTCTAATCTTGCTTAGTATGAGAATCCCCAACTTTACCCTTACTATTCTCATTATTGCCATCCTCGTGGGAGCAATAATGAGGACGGTATTAATGCTTAGCACTTCTTTCCCCCCCTTCCCTCCCTTGTGTGTTTCTCCTTTACTCCGAGGACGGAGTTCATCTTAAGCTTGGGGGGGGGGACGATTCATGGATTATTTTGATGTAAAGGGGGCGGGTACGCATGTGATGCTTCATTGTTCCGATTCATGATCATGCATTTGAGATTATAGTTTAGGGTGCTTGCATTTTCTTGATGCACGGCTTATGAACAGCCAACTGGGGACTGCTGGTTTCCCCTTCCCCTTGCTATTATTCTCTTGTTATGCAAGTACCTTTGGGATGGAGTATCATGTTAAGGGGTGTTGTTGTGGTTTCTTGGAAGACACTTGGTTGTGTTTTATTGTGATTAGATGGTGTATATTCTCTTCCTCCCGCACTTTCTGAAAAAAAAATGAAAAAAAACAAGCTTCTCTGTTTTCTTTCTTCTCTCATGAGTGGTCAAAATCCCTTAGCTTCGTGTCGTCGTCCTTGAGTGTTTAGGAGCATGCTAGGTTGAGTCAGTTTAGTTGAGTTTTCCCTTTTATTTATTTTCGTCGAGTCTCCTTTCCCTCCATCATGTACATTCTCAGAGTCAAAAAAAGAAAAAAAAATAAAAAAAGAGTCTAGACTTTAGGACTGCATTGTTAGGTAGACATGGTATCGGTGACTTTTGGTGGACCTAGCGGCACTTGGGAAGTTGGTAAGACTAGTTGTTTCCCAAGAGAGGGCCATGAACCTCGTAAGACTCATTTTTGAACCCTCATTCTTGATCGTTCAAGTTGGGACTTGCACTTTAGCTTCCCAAGGCCTTGACTGAGCAGCTTAGTAGAGATGAAAGGAGGCGTTCACTTGGCTAGTTTTAGGTGAATTATGATTGTAGATACATGTCTAAAAAGCCCAATCTTGCATCATTTTTGTGTTTTCACTCTCCCTTGTCTGAACCAAATCTGAGCCTAATTTTCCTTTTTCTTGGAACCCATATCTTGAAGTCACATGGCCAAATTTTATCCACTAGTGGAGCATTTGTAAGATTAACGAGTGTGATTGTTGTTGAAGGGATAAAGAATAATTCACATGTTTATTTCAAGATTTGTTATCATTAGTGTGTGAAATATCATATTCGAGATTTGTGAAAGAGAAAATGAATTGAAAAAAAAAGAAGTGTTAATGTTGTGTCTAAAAGGAATTTCTTGGTGAATGGGATAAGAATTTAGGTCAACTCATCTTTAATTGGCTTGAATTCGATTTATTCAGAGTTTTTGTGGGCTCGGTATTGAAAATGTCAAGCTTGGGGGAGGGTAATCTTTGAGTATATGCTCCACTATCACCCTTTTTATAGCACCAAATAGCCCAAAACATTTGTCCCTACCTTGAACCAGAGCCAACGTTACAAACCCGAAAGACCTCCTCAATCTCTTGAGTTGTTTTGTCCCCTTTTGGCATAGGGTTAGATTTTGTGCAAGTCCTGACGAGGATCATCAAAATGGAATCGAGGTAGAGCAAAATGGTTGAGCATCTTTTGGGAGGTTAGTGCATGAGGTAAGAAATTACTCCTAGAAACTTGAGTTGCCAAAGGGTCCGGTCAATCGGTGTTTCATGTCTATAGTTCACACTAGTGTAATGAGTAAGAGTCGTGCATGCATCCTAGGTTTAGTTCATTTAATGTTGAGTCTGTGTGTGTCAATAGTGTTGCTCGAGGACGAGCAAGATGCTAAGCTTGGGGGAGTTTGATAAGTGGATTTTATATCCACTTTTAGAGCACTTTTTACTCATGTTTTCCTTCATTTCCACCTTATTTCCTCTCATTTCACATCATTCTTCTCTTCTTTTATCTTTTCTTCTCATTTTGGTGCACTCGCGTGATTTTTGGTATGTTACCATGATTTTAAGCTAAAACTTGTGTTACGCGATGTGTCTTGGTGTCTCCTCTTCTGTCTTTTATTCATGTGTGTAGGTTGGAAGATACTTTGATGATTTTGGAGCTCTTGAGGAGAGGAGATAAAGCTTTTAGATCGAGTGCGGAAATGGAAGAGGCCATGAATAATCATTTTGATGATTTTAGAGCTTTGTAATTTTGATGGCGTGATGCTACTTAGTGCTTGTGAATGTATAATGGAATTATTTCTATGGCGAGGAAGACTTATGATGGTTGTGTATGCATGGAGTGAAGCTTCGGACTTGTCAAGGGTTCATGGAAGCTACATGTCAACCCATAAGCGTCCGCTTGAGCTATTGTTAACGTCCGCTTATGCCATTAGCGTCCGCTTAAGCGGACTCAAGTGTCCGCTTATTTCCATGGTTTTGTTGGCAGGGATTTTTGAGCATTTTGGAGCGTCCGCTTAAGCTATGTAAGCGTCCGCTTAAGGCCTGCAACGCGGATTTCCGACTTTTCTTATTCGATCTAAGGCTTTGTTAGACTCATTTTACGTTATTTTTAGAGGATATAAATACTTTTTAGCCCTAATTTTGTAGAGACACTTAGTTTTTGCAAGCTTTTGAAGAGATTAGAGTGAGATTATTGAGTTCTCTTCTTCTTCCATGCTTTGAAAACTCCATTGTTGATCAAGAATTATAGCTCGGATTGCTTGCAAGTCTATATATTTTATTTCCGGAATTTCATTCTCCATCTTTTGGTATTGTTTTCATCTACTTTCTCTCAAGTATTTCTCATCTCTAATCTAATTACCATGTTTTCTTTTGTTAATCTAAATCAATTTTATATTCAATTTCCTTGCATAATTTCTAGTGAGTAGTCTTTTATGCTAGGAGTGTAGTGAAACATGGTAAAGGGGAGTTAAATTATTGTTCATGAATTGTTAGGGGATTGTTTATCAATTGTTTCTATGGATTGATGCTTTAGGGCTTGTTACTAATCGTTGGCCATGATTATGAACTTGTATTGTGGATTTTGATTATCATTGTCTATGTTTATTTCAAAATTCATTCCTAAACTCAATTTGTATTTTAATTTATGACCAAGAGATTGGCTTAGATTAAGAAGGAAAACCATTGAAGGACTCTATATTATTCGCGAGTTTTTAAGTGATTATAGACTATTCCAAAGAGGTCTATTGTTGCTTATTTTCTCTAGTTTGCTACTATTCGAGAGAGGTAGTGAGAATTTATGAAAAGAGTAATTTTCCCATTCGATTGTGAAACATGTTTATCCCTATATATCTTGAGTTGGTTTCTTGTTTAACTCCCCAATGCCATGTGTAGCTACATTCCTATTGTCTTTATTCTCATATCCTTAGAACTACCTTTTAATTGAGTCATTTGTGTATTTAGTTTAATTTAGAGTACTTTTAGTCATTATTCTCTCCACTCAACCAAAAACAAAAACCCTTAGAACTAGGATTAATTGGACAAACATAAGTATTACGTTCACTTTCCTGAGGACTCGACCCTGACTTACCCTTGCTATATGTTAGTAGGAGAGTTAGGAAACTTAAATTACTTTTGCATTGGCTTTAGAATCTAACTACACTTTTGAGGCCGATCCCATAGCTGTCTCAAAATGTGGTCCGTTGTTAAAAACTATGGATTAGGGCATGCCGAACCGAGTGATTACATTTTTCCAAATGAATTTTATAACATCTTTGGTAGTAGTACCTCTAACGGCCTCTACCTCTACCCATTTGCTGAAGTAGTCTATAGCTACTATAACAAACTTATTTTGTTCGGCTGCAATAGTAAATGGACCAATGATGTCCATCCCCCATTTTGCAAATGGCCAAGGAAAAAGAATTGGGGTGAGTAAATTGGATGACCTATGATGGATATTAGCTTGTCCTCAGAGCTTGATCCCCTAATGCATGATCCCCAATGTGGGAGGCACATGCTCCTTTGTGTAGCTCTTTAAGGATTTTAAGGTCGTCTTCTTTACTCACACACTCCAGCCAGGGCTTATTAAAGCCCTCCATGTACAATTCTCCATTCCATGACTTAAGCCATTTGTCCCTATCCCTGACAGACTTGGCTTCTATAGTATCTTTTGGCAATTTGCCAATGCTCTTAAACTTCACTATGGGGTCAATCCAGGACGTGCCCCTTTCAAGGAACAATGTCTCTTCCTTGTCGTACTCAATTTACTCAGCACCTCCTAAAACATAGTCCTTCGGGCGTCACAAGCCGTTGAGCTAGCTAGCTTGGAAAGTGCATCTGCCGGGTTGTTTGAAGACCTTGGAATTTGTTCCAGGTCGAACCTTTGTAAAGTTTCAACTTCTTCTCTGATGAGCTGAACATACTTGCTCATAATTGCTTTTTTGCAGTAGTATTCTCCCTTAAATTGGCTTACCGCTAAGAGTGAATCTGATTTTGCTTCGATTTCTTGGCACACCGTAGCTGTACACATTCTTATACCGGTTAATAGTGCTTCATACTCGGCCTCGTTGTTGGATGCAGGGCACTGAAACCTCATTGCAGATTAAAATTTGTCTCCTTCTGGAGATTTAAAGATTATTCGTTCCCCACAGCCATTTCACGTGGATGATCTGTCAACCACCAAGGTCTAGTATATTTCGCCCTTAGCAGGATAAGCTTTCGTATAATAAAGGTCATTTGGCAGAGTCAGCTCAACTATTAAGTCGGCTAAGAGCATCACTAATGCTAAGAATTAAAAAAATCTCAATCTTCTCTTTCCTCATTTCTCTCTCCTCCACATCACCAATTGAGAATTTGTTTCCACTTCTTAACACTGAGCTTTTAAAAATTCTCAATTCTATTCTCTCTCCAACTTTTTGCCTACCCTACCACATTTTCTCTTCACCCAATTGCAATACTACACTACATATTAATTTATTATAATTTGTTATTAATAAATTGTATTATTAAGGTGATTATTATTAATTAATATGAATTAAAAATAAATTTATGTAATAAACATTGATGAGTAAATAATCATTAAAAATTAATAGAGAATTACGTATGTAGATGTAGATGTAAATGTAAATGTTTAATTTTTAAAGAAATTAAGGTTTAATAAAGAAATAATGTACTACCTCCGTAACATAATACTTGCAACATTTTCCAAAAATAGGTGTAACATAATACTTGCAACAATTCCCCTACTTTCTTCATATGGTAAAGTTTTTAACATTAAATTACCTATGGTCCCCACCTCATGTGTACTCTTTCCCTCCTTTCTTCATAATCACATGTAATTTCTTTCTCCTACTTTTACCAAATTACACGTTTATCCATCATTAACAAATTTTGCCTAGGAATCGCCCCTAGTCCATTTGTTGCAAGTTTTGCGTTACGGAGGGAGTATATATTAATCTCGTTAATGCTTGTTAATAATTTATTAATCATAAAGCTATAAAATCAGTATGAATATTAATCGATAATTAAGCTTAACATAAAATTAAACATGTTTTTATTGATATTACAACAAAATAAAAGCAACGAAATTAATAAGAAATTACTTAAAGTACATGATCACTTTAGTTGATGACACACATGATAGATAAATATTACTAAGCATTTAGTTAACTAGTAGATCAGTGTTGATTACCACCAAACTTTTGCCATATGTGCTACTAGATCCTTTTTTAGTTGCAAATGACTGTGTTGATCTTGAACATCTCGTGTGTTTTGTAAGTAGATGTTAATATCCACGATTCGATTGATATGGTACACGAATGGCTCTTCATTGGTAAGCATTGTTGCGCGCCATGGTCTTCGTCGAGGTCGATCCGCAATAAATTCTGAGCTATCAGCATAGCTTGCATACGAGTGCCTTTCATCTTCAACAATCATGTTGTGCATTATGATACAACACATCATAATGTTATAAAGTATGCTCATGTCCCAATCAAGGGACAGTTGCCGAATTATTGCAAATCGACCTTGTAGGACTCCGAATGCTTGCTCTACGTCCTTCCGCACAGCTTCTTGATGTTGAGAAAACAACCTATCTTTCGGAGTTTGGGGACTTGGTATAAATTTGACGAAAGTTGACCATTTTGGATAAATACCATCCATAAGGTAATATACCTTGTTATACTGATGGCCATTAATATAGAAATTAACGGGCGGTGCACGAACTTCTAAAACATCGTCAAAAATAGGGGAATGATGTAGAACATTCGAATCATTGCATAAACCAGCAGTTCTGAAGAAAGAATGCCAAATCCATAGGTCATAATCCGCAACGGCTTCTAGGATAAGTGTGGTTTTCCCATCCTTGCCTTGAAATTGCGCTTTCCAAGCTATGGGACAATTTTTCCATTCCCAGTGCATACAATCGATGCTACCAATCATGCCTGGAAATCCACGTTGCTCCCCAATTTGGAGTAGCGTTGCAACATCATTAGAAGTTGGTCGCCTCATGTACTGATCCCCAAATTATGTGATGACGCCCCACGTGAAATGGTGTAGGGCTTCTCTTGCTGTACTTTCACTTATGCGTACATACTCATCAACAGCATCGGCTGCTAAGCCGTACGCTAACATCCGTATCGCCGCCGTACACTTCTGTAGAGGAGACAACCCTAATTTCCCCATGGCATCCAGTTTTTGTTGAAACCAAGCATCATTGGCCGCAACATCATTCATTATACGGAGGAAAACATCCCTACTCATTCGAAATCGTCGACAAAACAGACGATCGTTGTACACTGGTTGTTCTTCAAAGTAGTCATTGAACAGGCGGACATGCCCGGCTTCCCGATCCCTATTACAACGTGGGTTTCTTCCACCCGACCTTGGTCTAGGAGCGACTGCGGCCATGAGGTTAGGAAGATGAACACTTATTGCAGTGTCAATCATTTCCTCAATTTCCCTATCTTCATTGGCTCTCCTTTCCTCTTCAGAATCAGAAGATGAACTTGATGTGGAGCTTATAGGCATTTTGAAGGGGTTAGTTGAGGAATTGGATAAGTGGAGGAGGAATTTGAGAATTCAGTGAAGTTATTAGTGATAAGTGTAGTAAGATACCAATGCACAAGTATTATTATATAGAGTTGGTTCCACATTAACATTGGATTCTCCAATACTCACATGAGTAACATGGACTACTTTGGATGCTCCACCACAACTTTTGAAAAAGTTGAGTGACAAAGACAATTGGATGCGATTGTCACAATCACTTTTGTAGCATATGGTCCATTACACTACTCTATTATATAAACATTACCCCTCAAAATCTGAAAAGTGATGGTTGCTTTGTCATTTGCGTTGGATCCCTATAGCATGGTCCACTACACTACTTCATTGGATGCTCTTGTCACAATCACATTCTGCAAAAGCTGAGTGATGTTGCCTTGGATGCTATTGTCACAATCATCTTTGTAGAATAAATATACTTGCAAAAGAAATAATGTAAAAGAAAGACATGTATAAATAAAATATTGAAATAACATTACATAATAATAGCATTACATAATAATATTGAAATGGTACATTAATTAAATCCTGGGTGATAATTGAAATCTTTTATCAAGTCCTCATACATTTTTTGTTCAAAGGGCAATCGATCATGGTTGCCTCTTAAATCACAAATCATGTTCCAATTGTTATTGTACTCCTCCCTTACCACCTGCTTTGCCTTGTGAGCTTCTTTCTCCCTTTTCAACCGTAACTTTTCCCCTTTCAATCTCCATGAAAGCTTCTCTGTTATCATTGTGAAGCTTGAGTTTTTCTCCAAAATCATTAAAAGCTTCAAATGCTTCATCAACCTGATTTCCTCGTACTTTGCTATCACCTTGTTCCAGAATTCTTTGCCCGACTGATAGGTTCCGGTTATACTGCCACATGAAGTGTTCATGTACGCCGAAACCAGGGCTTCATTCTCCAGCATAGACCAATTTTTGGCCCCGTGACCTTCATTAGATGTTTGTGTAGGATGTGAGTCGAGCCCAGGTTGTTGTTGCATTTGCTGAACTTGAAACTCCTCCTCCTCCTCCTCATACTCATCCTCTTCCTGCTCCTCCTCGGACTCGTCTTCATCCTCCACGTCAACCTCGTTTTGGTTGGTGCTCAAACCCCCACCAGGAGTAGAACCGCCCCCAGGAGTTAGAGATCAATCGTAGCGGTAATTACCGCCAGACTCCATTGGAGAGAAGGAGTAATTTTGTGAAGGATGGGAATAGCTTTGAGACATGGGATAATTTTGAGGACAATTTAGGGAGTTTTGAGGCCAGTTTTGGGGATGACTTTGAGAGTTTGGAGGCCAATTTTGAGGGTAATTAGGTGCATAATTCATTGGATTTTGTGGAGTAATTTGTGGGTAAATTTGAGGATAGTTTTGTTGATTGATTCCCATATTTTGTTTATTTTGTGGAAAATGTTGTGGGTTTTGAGGATAATTTTGAGAAATACCTTGTGGATTTTGAGAGCTATTTTTCTTACTTCTACGCTTAGGCTTGGGATTATTAGGATGATTAGGGCTTCCAGATTCCATAAAGTTGGCTAAGGCCTCGCCTTTTATAGCCTTCCTTGGCTCAAAAGCTATATCACACATGTTTAACTCGTCAGCTCACTTTAGCATTCGTTCGGAAGCGTCCATCTTCTGGAGTACCTACTTTAGAGGCTGATATGTGTAAACTAAGATGGAATGGGCCGAGAAGTAACGTTGAAGTTTTCGGCTTGCCATTACCAAAGCCAAGACAAACTTCTCTATGGACGGATAACGGAGCTCTACATGTCTGAGGGCGTGGCTCAGGAAGTAGACATGACCTTGTACATTTTCTCGATCCACTATTAATACAACACTGACGATATGAGGGCAAACAACCAAATAGACAAATACTTTCTCTCCCTTTGCCGCGCTTATTAATCTTGGCAACTTTCGAAGATGATTCTTGACCTGGCTAAGTGCCTCTTCTGCCTTGGACGTCCATTTGAAACGAGATTTCTTTCTAATTGTAGTTAGAATTGATGGCAATTGTCTCCTGACTTGGATAAAAACTTGCCAAGAACCACCAGGCATCCAGTCAAATGTTGCACTTCTCTAACCCTGCTTGGTGACTTCACGTTGAGCACTCCCTGAATCTTTTTTTATTTGGCCTCAATCCTCTTTGGTCGACCATGAACCCTAGGAACTTGGCGGCTGTTACCCCCCAAACACACACTTCTTGGGGTTCAGGCTAGTTTGTAGGCTCTTAGAGTCACAAAGGTTTCTCGCAAATCAGCCAAGTGATTGTGCTTCAGTTGGCTCTTAACTATTATATCATCCATATATACTTTCATATTTCTCCCCAACTGTTTCTGAAATACGGTGTTAACCGCCCGTTGGTAAGTGATGGCGCATTTCTCAATCCAAACGACATTTTCAGCCAACCATAAAGTCCTTTCTCCGTAACAAAGGACGTCTTGTCGTGATCCTCTTCGTGCATGGGGATTTGATGAAACCCTGAATATGCATCCATGAAACTTAACGAGCATGTCCTGCCGTGGAATCTACCATCAAGTCCAACTTAGGTAGAGGAAAAGGATCCTTTGACAAGCTTTGTTAAGATCAGTATAGTCTTTAGACATTCTCCATGACCCATTTGGCTTTGGTATCATGACGACATTTGCCAACTAATCGGGACAATAAGTCTCTCTGATAAACTTGGCGTCCAAAAGCTCTTTGACCTCTCGCTCTATGGCCTTGTTGCAGGCTTACCCTAAGTGCCTCTTTTTCTCCCGGATGGGTTTTAGCTTAGGATCCACATTTAGCTTATGGACAATAATAGTAGGGTTAATTCCCGGCATTTCTTCGATATTGAATGCAAATACATCTCGGTACTCCTAAGTAGATGAGCAAGTTTCTTTAGCTCCTGGCTCATTGACGACCCTATCTAAACCAGATGGTCTAGACGTGTTTCATCGAGATTGACGTCCTCTTGAACTTCCCCCAGTTCTGGATGTTATGCGCATAGTCCCATAATAGCCATGACTTCTTCTGAAATGCGTGAGATCGGCTCTTCCTTGACTTCCACAAGTTTCCTTTTCTTCTCGTTCGGAGCTCCAGCCGCCCTCCTCAATGGGGTGACAAGCGGCTGACAATTCTCACTGTCTTCCCCAAGAGAGAGTTGGGTAGCTGGTAGGTACCGTCCTTCCAAGACAAAGGTCTTAGAGTCGTTAAGTAACGTTCCATGGTCGTTTGCTGATCTCCATATACACAACCAATACTTCCATCATCTCCTTTAAACTTCATTAGCATAAGATGAGTCACTACCACTGCCTTTTACACGATTTAAGGTTGGTCGTCCTAGGATTATGTTGTTCGCCGTCAGGTTTGTAACAATTAGGAACTTGACAAAGATCGTCCTTGACTTCTCTTTTTCTCCAATCCGGTCGGGCAAGGCCACTGAGCCCATTGGGTGTATCACTCCCCCTCCAAATCCAATGATGGGGTGTTTGACGTGTGTCAGCTGGTGCTCGTCAAATTTCAAACGCGACAAGCAATCTAGTGAGATGATAATTTGAGCTTCCTGTATCAATTAAGATTCGACAGACACTTAGGTTGGCGACCTTCATCTCCACCACCAATGCATCATCATAGGGTGTTCTCAACTTTCCAGAATCTTTGTCACTAATGAGTACCTTGGGAAATGGCTCTTGTTTCGATCACTCCGCCATCAAAACCTGGTCGAGTTCTTATACATAGTTTTTATATCCTCGATTTGTTGGTCCTCATGTATCAAAGCCTCCTGATATAACCATTATTACATCTTTGTTAGTCCCTTCATCGTCCTTCTTCTTAGGCTGCTTGCCTTCTTTCTTGTGGAACTTTCGTCCAGCATGGGGCAAGTAAGAGTTCATCTTTCCTTGCTGGAATAATTCTTCCAATGCTCTCTTCAAATGCTTGCATTCGTTTATTTCACGCCCACAATCCTTATGGAAGTGGCAATATTGGCTTTTATCTCTACTCTTATAAGGGGTTTTCATCTCCGTCGGGGCCTTGATATCATGATGATCTTTGATCTCCATCAGGATAGAGTAGGGATCTTTGTTGAACTCAATGGGAGCCCTAGTCTCTTCCCCTTCCTCTTCTATTGCCTGCGGATGAGATCTTTGTTGAGGACACTATCCAAGTCTCTTTCTTCTTAGAGTCTCTCTCTTTTGCTTGCTTGAACTACTTCTTGTACCTTCTTCTGTTCAGGATGCTTTGACTCAACGCACACTTCAGTGGCATGTATAAAGGCTTCTGACTCCTTCAAAGCTTCAGCTAAGGTGATCACTTTTTTCTTAACCAAGTCAAACTTAAAACTCCCTGGCCTTAGGCCCCGGATGAAGGTGTCAAAGGCCACATCGGCATTCAAGTCTTGGATTTGAAGAGCCTTAAGGTTAAATATTTTTACAAAGCTTCATAATAATTCCTTGGGACTTGGATGACCTTTCCTAGATGGATGCTTGTCTTTTGTTCATGGCGATTGGCCACAAAGTGATGAGTAAACAAATAGCTAAGTTCTGTAAAGTTGTTGACAGAATTTGGGGGAAGGTTGTTAAACCACTTTTGGGCCACCCCCTTGAGCGTGGCCACGAAATATTTGCACCACGTAGCATCCTTGTTGTCCTACTAGATGATCTTCACCCCTGGTGTCTATAGACAGCCTCGGTTTTGGTCCGAGATAGGATTTAACTGATGGCTGTTGAATGCTCTGTTCATGATACGATACGATACATGAGCTTGAGCGGACGTCCTTTGCCCCTCTCTAGGAGAGTAGGAGTCCAAAGGCGGTTCCGTCGGATAGGAAGTTGAGCTAGTGGCAGGCTTAAGTCGTATCACCAAATCAAAAGTAATCCTAAACTCTTCTAACAAACAGTAGTTAGGAAAGTAGGGTTGAATCAATAGAGAAACATTGTTCTTTTCCTAATTGTCGGTTAAATCTAGATTATAGGGAGCGAGTGTTTATGGAAATTATACTGAACTAGACAATAACTATATCAAGAATATCAATAATAAAGAGTCTAGGGCATGGATACTCCAATGAACAATATTTCGGGATTAAACACAACAATCAATAATGAATAATGCAGTTAAATAGGTTGATTTGCTCTCTCGAGTGGTAATCAACCATAAAATTACATTAACCGACTCTCGCAATTTATTACTACCAACTTTACTTATTGAAATTAGCCACTAAATATCAAGTTTATACCTCTCAACGCATAACCTAATATTGCAACACTATAACAATCAAATATGGCCAAATCGGATTGAATATAGATACAGCATTCAATAAGAATCAACATACATCATCAAAAATTAATACTTTACCTTATAGACACCCTTTCATAATTGATCATCCCCTTAAACCCTAGAAAAAGACTACTCAATCATAATTGGGGAAAACATATTCATAATGAAATAAGTAGACATGAGTTAATAGTCAAGGATTGAATAGAAACAATAAGGGAAGAGAAGAAATACTGATTGTAGAACCAATCTTGTAAAATTAAAGCTTCTATTGAAAACTCAATGTAATTAGGGAAAAGGTAAAATTAGGGTTCTTGAGTAATTGAGAGCAAAAGAGTTCTAATCTAAAATGAATCAATGATAAAGATATAAGATAGTAAATAAGATAATTCCCTTGGGTCCTTATACCTTTCTATTTCCTAAAGTAACTTGATAAAACAAGCCAAAATCGTGAATTGAGATGGCTAAAATCGACTAATAATACACGGAATAACCCGTGGTGCGGGTTTTCATCTTGCAAAACATTGCCAAATTGCAAAGACCTTGTCTCACAAACTAGAAGTCGTCTTAGGCCGTGTAATATTCCGTTTGAAATCTCTTCAAGCCTTGTTTCCAACACTACTGTAATAACTCAATTTCGACCATTGGATAAATAGTCATGAGCAAAAGAGTGCACATGACATGATTTCCATACTTCTTTTAGCATATTTCCGCTATGTTTTGGGTTGCAATATGACTCGAAGGTGCCCTTTGCACTTCTCATTCCACGTAGCTCCTTATTATATGCTCCTCATGCTAAAGCTTGTCCAATAATACTCCCATTGTATTCTCAATACCTGAAAATCATCAAAAACATCGAAAACACACACAAGAGTAATATTTTCTCAATTCAAGTAACTATATGTAATTGCGGACTAAAAATGCAACTAAATGATACTAAAATTCAACCTAAATGCATAAAGAAAGACCTATATTGATATGACTCATCAAACTCCCCCAAGCTAAACTGTTGCTTGTCCCCAAGCAATCAGACAATATGCACGGAAAGGATATGATAGCCTTCAATATGGGACTAGAACACGGCTAAGCACACAATTCAAAACACGAGAGATATCAATACTACATGAACCAAGCATCGGGTATTTACGAAACAAAGCCGCATAGCACGTCACGTGATCAATCAACTCAACAATCATACCACAAACCTTTCCCCCAGATGGACTTAAAAAACTTTACATACCTCACTTTAGATTTGTGCACTCGTACCCTCATATGTTTAGGGAGAAAATCAATGACACTCTACCTATATATAATCAACTTAGAAGAAGAAAATACTCTTTAACTTTGACCTTTTGACCCACCTTTAACACGAAAATGCAACACACAAAGATCAAGAGGACTTTTAAGGGTTGTAAGGAGGCTATAGTTAAGGGTATGGGTAATATTTTGGGAAATGTGGTGGAAAAACCAAGTAAGGGGGAGAATATATCAAAGTAAATACGGCCTAACAAGGCATTCACAACTCCATATAACACCATCATTACCAAAATATCGCCATAAGATTCTTCATGCATAGTAACTCATAAACAACCCATTTCTCTTTTCCTTCATGATTTGTTCACTTCTTTTCTTTTTTTCTTCTTTCTCTTTTTTCTTGTATTGTCAAAATTTCTTTGAACTACATTCGAAATTAAATCATAACGCTCACTAATAATATTTTACTTTAAGAAAAATACGCATCAACTACATCGATGTAGTACAATATGACCAAAATTAACACTAGCTCCCCCAAGCTAGGCTTGAGAAAATAATCAAATGAGTCTAAGGATTGTAATATGGGTAAAAATATCAAACAAGGGTTAGAAAAATATCAGCGGGGCTAGAGAGGGAAAATATGTAGACAAGTAGAACTCTAGAGCTAAAGTCATGAAATAAAGGCCTCAATCATATCAAAGAGTGTCATAATCAACTATTAAGGAGTACCATGTCAATATCAAGATCAATACATCAACCAAGGATCTAAGCACACATGAAAGAACAGAACTGACGCAAAGACGGCAGTGTATTAGGCCCAGAAGCTCACATGGGTCAATTTGTCTACACGGTAAAGTTAAAGCCAGCAAAAGACAAATCAAACAGTCTTACCAAGGCCAATCAATCATACCACAATTATGCTATGAAGAATCACGAAACAACTGTACAACCACGGCTGAAGAACTGTAGTGAAGATATCAACAAGGTTCTCAAAAGTGGGTCAACAATAGTCCCATAGATGAAAACCAATATGAGATGAGCTAAGTAAAATGCAACTATGATGCACTAGTGGAAACAATAGCTATTGCTGCACCCCATTAACTGCGGGCTAGCTAAATAGTTTATAGCTACTGTTTATTAACCGCGGACCTCTTAAGGAATCTGTAGCTAAGTTGGATTTCGAGGCGGGCTTTATTTAAGGCCCGCAACTAAATTCGCCAAATAATCATCTTGAGGCGGACTTCTCTTTAGCCCGAAGCTAAATTGCCCAAAAAATCATTTAACGTAGGTGCACTCATCTTTTTCCCTTTTCCTTCTCCTCAAAACCAATGACTTAAACTAGTAACCCTTAAATCTTGACTCTCTCTCTCTCTCTCACTCTCCATCTCCATGACCGACCGACCTCCGCCTGCGAAATCTTCGTCGCCCAACCGATTTCAAGCTCTGTCGAAGTTGGAACTAAGAAGAATAGTACATCCCGCACTGCTCGAAAGCTATAGCAGATTCTTTGAATGTACCGATTTCAAGCTTTCCTCTTGCGATGAATCGTTGAGTATGGAGGTTGTGAAAGAGTGTGGTTTCACTTCATTTTCTATTCGGGTTATTAAGGAGTTGGTTACTCTTTCGTCGAATCCATTGGTGAAGACTCCTTCGATTTCGAATGCTGGAAGGCATCCTTTTGCTTTTGAATTTCAATCCGTTCTTCTGAATTCTGGTATTGTTATGCTTCTTAATTGATCTCGTTAGAAATGAAATGATGTTTCAGTTTTTGTTGGTGTTGTTGTTAATTTGATGGAATTGGTTTTCTGCTTTGAATAATTACTCTTTTTGTTTATGGTTTTGTCTTTTAATTCAAGTTTTGTTAGTTTTGGTTTGTTTTAGATTATAAGTACATGTGTACGAGTGTGATGTGAATCCTGATTTTGTCAATTTCGTTCATTTTTTATTGTTGTTGATTTTGATTGTTATTGAGTGATGAATAACTAATGGTATAATCGCGAGAAAACGCTCATAAATTACATATGGATTAGGTTTTGAAGGAAGTAAGCATAACTTAATTATCTAATCTGAGGTAAGAAAGATTTCATCTCTGTAAAAAAGAAAAATGGAGTAGCTATCAACTCCATATGATCTTACATTCGTAGTGGGTTTAGCTGATCGTGAAAATGGCTGGAAAAGTATGATTTATCTTTTGGATAAATTGTGAATAACCATCTGTCTGATACACCAATTTCAAAATAACCACCCTAAATTGTTTTGCATTTAAATAACCACCTCTACTTACGTTCACGTTTTGAAATACCCACCTCTTAACGGAAAATCTTAACACCGTTAGTTTTAGGGCTCAACTTTTTTAACTCCCTCCAAAATTTCACTAATTACCTTACTAATCTATAATTTGACTGGTCAAATCATGATTAACATTTTAAAAATCTTTTTTTTATTCAATTTTACAATTTTTTAAACTATAAATTTTTGATATATGACACGGTAATGGACACAAATTTCAAGACAATATTTAATCGCGTTGTTAATACTCAAGTTTTTCGAAAAACGGACACCACCGTACACCCTTTATGGGCACGAATTTTGAGACTCCCTACAAAACGAGTACCTACAAGCCGAGTTTTTAGGCACGTACTTCGAGACATTTTTTTTGGATGGAACACGTTTTTTCGAAAAATGGACACCGCCGTACCTAAAAGCCGGTGTCCGTTTTTCGAAAAAACTTTGTATTCCGTCCGAAAAAGGCGTCTCGAAGTACGTGCCTGAAAAGCCGGCTTGTAGGTACTCGTTTCGTAGGAAATCTCAAAATTCGTACCCCTAAAGGGCATACGGTGGTGTCCGTTTTTCGAAAAAACGTCGTCTTGAGTATTAAAAACGCGATTAAATATTGTCTCGAAATTTGTGTCCATTACCGTGTCATATATCAAAAATATATAGTTTATAAAATTTTAAAATTGAAGAAAAAAGATTTTAAAATGTTAATCATGATTTGACCAGTCAAATTATAGATTAGTAAGGTAATTAGTGAAATTTTGGAGGGAGTTAGGATAATTTAGTAAGAATTTGGGCATCACACTTAACGGCGTTAGAAAATTCCGTTAACAGGTGGGTATTTGAAAAAGTTAAGGAAATGAAAGGTGGTTATTTAAACACAAACAAAAATGGGGTGGTTATTTTGAAATAGGTGTATCGTGCAGGTGGTTATTCACAATTTTTCCTTATCTTTTTAATATGAATTTAAAGTTAATTGCTCAATTACAAGCCGGAAGTCGCGATGTAATACTATGTTATATCAACATTATGATGGTGGTGGAGTAGGTACAAGTTTTATCTTTATCTGTCAATGGGTAGTTGTGAAGTTGTTAGCGTGCAGTTAAGGCAAATGGATTCCTATAATGATGCTAAATAAGTAATTTAGCTTGAATGTCTTCTTTATGTTAGGTGGAATCTGGAATAGTTTTATCTTTAGTGTATGATATCACGTATTTATATAGACTTTTCTCCCTTATTTACAAGCTAATTTGTGCGTCATTGGAGCTCTTGGGAGCTATTTTGTGCTAACTATCGTATACAGTTGTGGTTTTGTGTTTTAGTGTTGAATTGCAGGTTTTAGGGAGTTTTCTCTTTATTTCCGAGCTATATGGAAGCAACCACATCTTTACGAGATGTTACAAGGCACGTAGGATGGCTCACGAGCTTTATGGGTAGTTTATGAGGTCCCAAGACCTCTAAACATGAAGAGTTGAGAGCCAAAGAGTCAAAATGGAGTTTTCCGTACTCTGATCGGGCAAAAATGGCCCGATCGGGCGAAGAAATGTTGATCGGGTAGAGAAGTTGCGGACCCGATCGGGCAAGGCATGCCCGATTCGATCGGGCAAGGCATGCCCGATCCGATCGGGCGAGCAACAATGCACCAGACCCGATCGGGTCTCCTCCATATGAAGCTGCTGCTGCTGTACGTGTAAAAATTGAAGTGTTGGGCCCTATTGTCTCCAGGCCCGATCGGGTGGTGGCCTCGGGCCCGATCGGGTGGAAGGCCAGCCCCCTCTCCAGTACACGCACGCGAGAATTAATTGGCTGAAAAGCCCTCAATTGTTGTTGGGTTAAAAGGGGGACACAAGTGGCCCACTATCAAGGGTTGCTGTGCGCCAGTCAAGAGTGACGCTGCTGGGCCCAAGATTTGTTTGCTAGCTGCTGTTGTCAATTGTGATAAGGGGGACACAAGTGGCCCACCTGCTGCAGTCTCATCTCACGTTGAATGAGATGAGTTTGTGTGGACCCGATGTCTCACCCGATCGGGCATGTGATCGGGTGAAGGCCCATTTCCTCGAATTTTGGATCTGCTGTGCGTGGAAACAAAGTGACATTTGGGAAATATTTTTTACTATGGATCCGATCGGGTGGTCCTATGCCCGATCGGGTCCCGTATCCGCATACGCGATTTTTCCACTTTTAATTCCGTTTTAGTTAGACTTTGAGGGGTATTATAAATACCTTTTCCTCATTATTTTAGAGACATCTTTTATTATCTTTTCATTAGCTATTGCTCTAGTTTATTTCTCATTGTTCTTAGTTTAGTTTAAACACTTTAGATTAGATTAAAGGTGATCAAACCTATTCGATTTCAATAAGAGTTCTTGCTTTCTGTCAATTAGTATTCTTCTTTGCCTTAATCTCTTTTATTATTCTTAATTGCTTAGCCCAATTATTTAATTATTCATGATGCAATTGTTAGGGTTTCATATTAGTTTTGTTGTTGTTAATTCGATTAGGAGTGAGTAGTTCCCTTTCTAGGGTGTTAGATAGGAAAGCCATGTTTATACCATGATTGTGATTTAGATTTCTATCAATTTCTAGGGCTTGATTAGGGTGATTGTGATGTGGTTTGTTCTTTATTGAGTAATTAATGTCAGTGTACAATTTCATTGGTTGCTTGTGGTTAATAGTTGTTTGCACAGATCCGTCTTACGACTAGAGGCCTAGGACACGTCAGTAGTTCTGATTACGTTAGTGAACATGCGGCGTATGTTGAACTATGAGCGTTGAGTCTTAACCATAGCTCAACACATGCTCTAATCCCCCGACTCTTGACTTAGGTTTTGATAGTAGTTGACCCTATTTGATTGGTATAAGCATGGTGGACCGACCTAATACCCTAGGTTTGTAGTCCATAGTTAATTCCTCGATTTAATCCGTCTTCTTTAGTTTAATCATTAGTTCAGTTAATTCTTCCCTGATTTCATCTGGAGTAGCTGATTGATTGAATATTAATTTAGAAACTCTGTCTCCCTGTGGATTCGACCCTGCTTCCATTGACTACCATAGTTAGAGGACTGTATGTTTATCTTTGAATAGGTGATACGACTAAAACCCTATCATTTAGCTTATTCATTAGTTTAATTAATTCTTCCCTGATTTCATCTGAAGTAGCTAAATTGGTTGAATTTTAATTTAGAAACTCTGTCTCCCTGTGGATTCGACCCTGCTCCATTGACTACCATAGTTAGAGGACTGTAGGTTTATTTTTGATTAGGTGACACGATTAAACCCTGTCAAATTTTGGCGCCGTTGCCGGGGAGACGGCTAGTTTTCTAAGTTTTTATTTGATTATTTGGTCTGCTTCTCTGTGCCTCATTGGAATTTCATTGTTCCAATTGAGGTACGTTTTACTGCTTCTTTTTGTTTCTTTTGTATGCCCAGGTCTCAAAGAAACGGTTCCCCCATTCCAGCGGACCTCGATCTTACTAGGACAATCAGGCGGATCCGAAAGAAAAATCAAAAAGAAAAGCAGTCTGTTCAGCTAAACACCTCTGGAACAGACACCTTGAGTTCAGTTATGTCAAAGTCACTGAAGTCATATGGGGTGCCCAACCCAGATGGTCTCTCCACTGGACCTACTATGCCCGCCATTGCCGCAGCAAATTTCGAAATTAAGTCTGGACTCATCAGCATGGTCCAGCAAAATCAGTTTGGTGGGCATCCTATTGAAGACCCGACAAATCATCTGCAACGGTTTCAACAGCTTTGTCGAACCGTTAAACATGTCGGTGTCACTCCAGATCAACTCAAAGTCATGTTGTTCGAGTTTTCATTGAGAGATAGAGCCCAGAAATGGTTGAACGACGTGAAGGAAACTGAATGGAGTGAGATTTCTGCTGCATTTCTGAGAGAGTATTACCCACCTACTAAAACAGCAGAAATCAGAAATAAACTAGCCACGTTTTCCCAAGAGCCTGATGAAACATTACGGGAAGCGTGGGCTAGGTTTAGGGATCTATAGAGAGAGTGTCCACACCACAACATGGACAAATGGTTCTTGACGCAGACATTTTACAATGGTCTGCAGCCTCAGACAAAGAGTATTGTTGATTCGTCTGCAGGAGGAGTTTTTCTGGATAAGGAAGTGGATGTAGGCTACGAGTTTCTATCAAAACTCGCAGCCAGTGATCATTCCACTTCCCGAAGCCTCACGAGGAAGGTACTGGAGGTAGATGCCATTGCATTATTGACTTCGCAGATGGCGAAGCTGAGTCAGCAGATTAACACCTTCAATTCCTCTTCCTCAGCAGCACCTCCTTTGAGTATTGATGCTATGTCTGCCGTAACACCCATTACCTCATCTTACTGCGAGGTATGTGGTGTTCAGGGTCACTTTGGGCATGACTGTCAGTTCAGTCA
The DNA here is from genome assembly GCA_947645195.1 of Patellifolia procumbens. NCBI lineage: Eukaryota > Viridiplantae > Streptophyta > Magnoliopsida > Caryophyllales > Amaranthaceae > Patellifolia > Patellifolia procumbens. Next base: position 19,654 of record CANSGD010001060.1, on the reverse strand, counting down.
ACTTCAGATGGAGCAGGCAAACGCCTTTCAACAAAGGCCACAAACCTTCCCCCTCCACATAACTACCAAAACCCACAAAAGTATCAACCTCCACCTCCACAAAACTATCCTAAACCCTCATACCATCAAACCCCACAAAATTTCCAAAGACCACCACCACAAAACTTCCATCACCACAATAATTGCCAAACTCCACAAAATTTTCCCACCCCACCTCCACAAAACAATAACCCACAAGAGCCTAGCAATTCTGAACTGATGAAACTGATATTGTTTATGCAAAAGGCAAATGAGGAAGCACGGAGGGCCCAAGAGAAGCACATCAAACTTCTCGAGGCTCAAGTTGCTCAATTGGCAGAAACTAATGCACAGAGGCAGCAGAGACAATTGCCAGGGCAACCCGTTCAGAGAGAACATGTGAATGCCATCACTCTTCATAGTGGCATAGCTTATGATGCTCCTCCATTGCCCGTTGATGAGGTTACCCCAACTGCAGGGAAGAAGAGGGTGGTAGAGGAAGGAAAAAGGAAGAATTCGACGTCTGAAGTCGATTTGTCTGCAGAAACTGAACAGACAGGGAAGAAAAAAGAGAAGATTTCTGAAACACCTTTTACACCAAGGCTACCTTTTCCTCACAGGATGCAACAGTCCAAGGTCGATCAGCAGTTTGGTAAGTTCTTGGCTATGGTCAAGAACCTTGAGGTAACGATTCCATTCACAGATTTAATTACCCAAGTGTCTGTTTATGCCAAATTTCTGAAAGACATGATCACTAAGAAAAGAGACTTTGGTGGGGTAGAACGTGTCGCTCTTACTAAAGAGTGTAGTGCTTTTATTCAAAATAAAACCCCACCAAAGTTAAAAGATCCTGGTAGTTTTTCTATACCCTGCCATCTTGTACCTATTTTTATTGATAAGGCTTTGTGTGATTTAGGTGCTTCTGTTTCTGTTATGCCATTGTCTGTTGATAAGTTTTAATCGTATCACCTAATCCAAAATAAACCTACGGTCCTCTAACTAAGGTAGTCAGTGGAAGCAGGGTCGAATCCACAGGGAGACAGAGTTTTTAAATCAATATTTAACCAATTCATCTACTCCAGAGTAAATCAGGAAGGAATTAATTAAACTAATGATTAAGCTAAGAAAGACGAATTAAACAAAGGATTTAACTATGGAATAAAAACCTAGGGTATTAGGTCGGTCCACCATGCTTATACCAGTCAAACAAGGTCAACAACTATCAAAACCTAAGTCAAGAGTCGGGGGATTAGAGCCTATGTTGAGCTATGGTTAAGACTCAACGCTCATAGTTCAACATACGCCGCATGTTCACTAACGTAATCAGAACTACTGACGTGTCCTAGGCCTCTAGTCGTAAGACGGATCTGTGCAAACAACTATTAACCACAAGCAACCAACGAAACTGTGCAATAACGTTAATTACTCAATAAAGAACAAATCACATCACAATCACCCTAATCAAGCCCTAGAAATCAATAAGAGTCTAAATCACAATCATGGTATAAACATGGCTTTCCTATCTAACACCCTAGAAAGAGAACTACTCACTCATAATCGAATTAACAATAACAAAACTAATGTGAAACCCGAACAATTGCATCATGAACGATTAAATAAATAAACTAAGCAATTGAGAATAACAAAAGAGATTAGGGTAAGAAAGAATACCAATTAACGAAAAGCAGGAACTTTTATTGAAATCGAAATAGGTTTGATCACCTCTAAATTAATCTAAAGTGTTTGAATTGAACTAAGAACAATGAAGAATAAAACTAGTCTAAAGCTAATGAAAGATGAATAAAAGATGTCCCCTAATAATGAGAAAAACGGGTCTTTATAATACCCCTCAAGTCTAATTAAAACGGAAAACGAAAGTCAAATTCCGCGTATAAATGTACCAGACCCGACCGGGCCCGAGGCACCCACCCGATCGGGCCGTGGTACAAAACTTCAAATCTTGCGTTTTGGGCCTTCGTGTAGAAGCAGCAAGCATTAAACTTATTTTAACGGCCCAACCGATCGGGCCATGGGCATCCACCCGATCGGGCCAGGCGACATATTTGGGCCATTGAACTCGCCTCTTCAGCAGCTCCAAGGTGAGATGTAGCATCATTGGACCCGATCGGGTCGGGCGATGGATGCCCGATCGGGCCTGGTGCATGTGTGCTCGCCCGATGTGATCGGGCAAGCCTTGCCCGATCGGGTCCGCAACTTCTATACCCGATCAATGTATTTTCGCCCGATCGGGCCATTTCTGCCCGATCAGTGCACGGAAACCTCCTTTTTGACTCTTTGGCTTTCTAATCTTCACGTTTAGGGGTCTTGGGACATCCTAAACTACCCATAAAGTTCGTCAGCCATCCTACGTGCCTCGTAACATCTCGTAAAGCCGTGGTTGCTTCTAAATGGCTCGGGAATAAGGAGAAAACTCCATAAGACCTGCAATTCAACACTAAAATACAAAACCACAACTATATACGATAGTTAGCACAAAATAGCTCCCAAGAGCTCCAATGACGCACAAATTAGCTTGTAAATAAGGGAGAAAACTCTATATAAAAACGTGATATCAAACTCCCCAAAGCTAAACCTTTGCTTGTCCTCAAGCAAACAGAACATGAACATGGAATAGATTGCCTCACCCCATAGATAAAAACAAATCAAAGCTCAAAACATTTTCAAGACTAAGAATCGTTCAAGCAGGCATAATTCAAGTTTGGCTAATCAAATCCATCCAACCACCAATCATTCAAGCAATATATCAAACTCAAGCATCCACAAGGCATACAAATCCTGAAAAGGCTCTCACAAGGGTGTCACTCCTCTCTATTTTGTGGCAGGCAAAGAATATGCCCGAACACTCACCAACCCGACCATAAGTACCCTTCCCACTCACTCTCTCATGTGTTTAAGAAGGTTCAATGACTCTCAACCTAGTCAAGTCGACTAAATTAGCAGAAATACTCCCTAGCTTTGACAAACTCACTCGAAATCAATCAAATGAACAATGCAGACATAAGCTCAAGATGACTTTATAGGGTTGTAATGGGGCTTAGGCGAGAGGTAGGGGATACTTTTGGGTAATGTGGTGGAAAAACCAAGAAAAGGGGAGCATAAATCATTCAAACAAGGCCTAAGATTGCCTACACAACTCCCAACAATCACCATAAAACCATGTAAAGTAACCCAACTCTCATAAATCAATGAAAAGCTCATAACAAACCCAATTTTCTAGCAATGGAGCGAATATTCCTTTATGAACGTACGTGAATGAAAGAACTAGAATTCTTTTGAATTTTCATTTCATTTTTCTTTCATTTTTCTGAACTTCATTCATGCAACTCTAAACTTGCTTTTTCTTTTCTCTTTCTCACTCTCAAACCACAGCAAATACACTTTGAAATTCCTCAAAAACCAAACTAAACCAACAAACCAATCTCAAACTCAACCCATACAAAAGCTCCCCCAAGCTAGGCTTGGAATAATATCAAGTGAAGGCTTTTGGCTCATAATAGGGGTTTAAGTAACACGAAACAAGTCATTAGGCTCAGCGGGGCTAAGGAGGATAAAAGTATATCAAAAACTCACTCTGAAGCTCAAGAATAAGACAAAAGAACGCCTCTATCACAGCACATGCTATAAGTCATCTAAAATCAGACAAGTACGAAGTCAAAGTCAAGATCAATCCACTAAAGAGGAACTAACACACAAGAATAGACTGGATAATAATATGAATCCAATAGGCTACAAAGAGGCCTCACTGTCTAACCAATTCAGGTATGCAGCACAAAGTGGTCTAATATAATCCAAAAAAGCTCGAAATCATAGCAATCAAACATCAAATCATAGCCTCAAGATCACAAATGCCCCGCGATCCAGAAAACAAAGTCAAATCATTTTCAAATAGAGCACAGCATGGGGCACAGGGAGGCAACTAAACCAGTCATGGGAACCATTTTTTTTTTTTTTTGATTTTTTCAATATTTTTCGAAAGCAGTAAATCTACTCTAGAAAGCAGTAAAAGAGATAGGGAATACAAACAGAACTCCTCCCCCAAGCTGAACTTGGCAGTGTCCTCAATGCCAAAAGGTGATAAGGACTATGCTAAGAGGAAAAACAATGTTAGTACCCTCACTCTCGCTCACAAAAAGAAGAAAAATAAAAAGAATAAAAAAAGATATGAAAAGAAAAGGAAAAAGGGAAAGAATACGAGTTCCCTCTCGCACAGCGCTGGTTTATAAAGGTCCCGCACGACCATAATCCTCCATCTCTCGAATAGGATGGGCTTGGCAATGAGTGCCACCCTCATCAAACATCTTTCTCCTCCAAATGTTCTTGACAATGCCTCCAGACGGTGAGGCAACCTTAGGTGGAATTGAAATCTTCTCCACACCTACTTCATCCAGAACCTCATCCCTACAACAAGATTGTTCAAGCATAGGTGCCTTAACAGCATTGGTTAGTTTAAAATTCACTTTATCATCACCAACACTCAGAGTTAAAGACCCAGACTTGACATCAATGACAGCACCAGCAGTACACAAAAACGGCCTACCCAAGATAATAGGAATCTGGGCATCCTCATCCATATCTAACACCACAAAATCAACAAGAATATAGCATTTCCCTACCCTAACAAGAACGTCCTCTAAAACACCTAGAGGGTATTTTATAGAACGATCCGCCATCTGTAAAGTGATTTGTGTGCATTTAAGGGCTCCCATGTTCAGCTTCTTATAAACAGACAATGGCATAACAGAAACAGAAGCACCTAAATCACACAAAGCCTTATCAATAAAAATAGGTCCAAGATGGCAGGGTATAGAAAAACTACCAGGATCTTTTAACTTTGGTGGGGTTTTATTTTGAATAAAAGCACTACACTCTTCAGTAAGAGCGACACGTTCTACGCCACCAAAGTCTCTTTTCTTAGTAATCATGTCTTTCAGAAATTTGGCATAAACAGGCACTTGGGTAATTAAGTCTCTGAATGGAATCGTTACCTCAAGGTTCTTGACCATAGCCAAGAACTTACCAAACTGCTGATCGACCTTGGACTGTTGCATCCTGTGAGGAAAAGGTAGCCTTGGTGTAAAAGGCGTTTCAGAAACCTTCTCCTTTTTCTTCCCTCTCTGTCCAGCTTCTGCAGACAAATCGACTTTAGACGTCGAATTCTTTCTTTTTCCTTCCTCTACCACCCTCTTCTTCCCTGCAGTCGGGGTAACCTCATCAATGGGCACTGGAGGGGCATCATATGCAATGCCACTACGAAGAATGATGGCATTCACATGTTCTCTCTGAACTGGTTGCCCTGGCAATTGTCCCTGCTGCCTTTGTGCATTAGTTTCTGCCAACTAGGCAACTTGAGCCTCGAGAAGTTTGATATGCTTCTCTTGGTTCCTCCGTGCTTCCTCATGTGCCTTTTGCATAGACAATATCAGTTTCATAAGTTCAGAATTGCTAGGCTCTTGTGGGTTATTGTTTTGTGGAGGTGGGGTGTGGAAATTTTGTGGAGTTTGGAAATTATTGTGGTGATGGAAATTTTGTGGTGGTGGTCTTTGGAAATTTTGTGGGGTGTGATGGTAGGAGGTTTTAGGGTAGTTTTGTGGAGGTGGGTTTTGGTAGTTATGTGGAGGGGGGAAGGTTTGTGGCCTTTGTTGAAAGGCGTTTGCCTGCTCCATCTGAAATTGACTGAACTGACAGTCATGCCCAAAGTGACCCTGAACACCACATACCTCGCAGTAAGATGAGGTAATGGGTGCTACTGCAGACATAGCATTGATACTCATGGGTGGAGGTGTCGGACTAGAAGACTTCATTAGCTGCTGAGTTAGTTGCGCCATCTGAGATGTAAGCAATGAAATAGCGTCAACTTCAAGTACCTTCTTATTCAAACTCCTAGATGATGAATGGTCATTGGCTGCAAGATTTGATATGAATTCATAACCATCATCAACTGCCTTGTCTCAAAACACTCCTCCCTGCAGACGAATCAACAATACACTTTGTCTGAGGCTGCAGACCATTGTAGAATGTCTGCGTCAAGAACCATTTGTTCATATTATGGTGTGGACACTCTCTCTGTAGATCTCTAAACCTAGCCCACGCTTCCCGTAATGTTTCATCAGGCTCTTGGAAAACGTGGCCAATTTATTTCTGATTTCTGCTGTTTTAGTGGGTGGGTAATACTCTCTCAGAAATGCAGCAGAAATCTCACTCCACTCGGTTTCTTTCACATCGTTCAACCATTTTTGGGCTCTATCTCTCAATGAAAACTCGAACAACATGACTTTAAGTTGATCTGGAGTGACGCCGGCATGTTTAACGGTTCGACAAAGTTGTTGAAACCGTTGCAGATGATTTGCCGGATCTTCAGTAGGATGCCCACCAAACTGATTTTGCTGTACCATGCTGATGAGTCCAGGCTTAATCTCAAAATTTGCCGCGGCAATGGTGGGCATGGTAGGTCCAGTGGAGAGACCATCTGGGTTGGGCACCCCATATGACTTCAGTGACTTTGACATGACTGAATTCAAGGTGTCTGTTCCAGAGGTGTTTAGCTGAACAGACTGCTTTCTTTCTTCTTTATCTTTCGGATCCGCCTGATTGTCCTATCAAGATCGGGGTCCGCTGGAATGGGGGAACCGTTTCTTTGGGACCTGGGCATACAAAAGAGACAAAAGAAAAAAGCAGCAGTAGGGGGTACCTCGATTGAAACAATGAAGTTCCAATGAGGTACAGAGAAGTAGACCAAATAATTAAATAAAAACTTAGAGAACTAGCCGTCTCCCCGGCAACGACGCCAAAATTTGATAGGTTTTAGTCGTATCACCTAATCAAAAATAAACCTACGGTCCTCTAACTAAGGTAGCCAGTGGAAGCAGGGTCGAATCCACAGGGAGACAGAGTTTCTAAATCAATATTCAACCAATTCAGCTACTCCAGAGTAAATCAGGATGGAATTAATTAAACTAATGACTAAGCTAAGAAAGACGAATTAAACAAAGGATTTAACTATGGAATAAAAACCTAGGGTATTAGGTCGGTCCACCATGCTTATACCAGTCAAACAAGGTCAACAACTATCAAAACCTAAGTCAAGAGTCGGGGGATTAGAGCCTATGTTGAGCTATGGTTAAGACTCAATGCTCATAGTTCAACATACGCTGCATGTTCACTAACGTAATCAGAACTACTGACGTGTCCTAGGCCTCTAGTCGTAAGACGGATCTGTGCAAACAACTATTAACCACAAGCAACCAACGAAACTGCGCAATAACGTTAATTACTCAATAAAGAACAAATCACATCACAATCACCCTAATCAAGCCCTAGAAATCAATAAGAGTCTAAATCACAATCATGGTATAAACATGGCTTTCCTATCTAACACCCTAGAAAGAGAAATACTCACTCATAATCGAATTAACAACAACAAAACTAATGTGAAACCCTAACAATTGCATCATGAACGATTAAATAAATAAACTAAGCAATTGAGAATAACAAAAGAGATTAGGGTAAGAAAGAATACCAATTAACGGAAAGCAGGAACTTTTATTGAAATCGAAATAGGTTTGATCACCTCTAAATTAATCTAAAGTGTTTGAATTGAACTAAGAACAATGAAGAATAAAACTAGTCTAAAGCTAATGAAAGATGAATAAAAGATGTCCCCTAATAATGAGAAAAACGGGTCTTTATAATACCCCTCAAGTCTAATTAAAACGGAAAACGAAAGTCAAATTCCGCGTATAAATGTACCAGACCCGATCGGGCCCGAGGCACCCACCCGATCGGGCCGCGGTACAAAACTTCAAATCTTGCGTTTTGGGCCTTCGTGTAGCAGCAGCAAGCATTAAACTTATGTTAACGGCCCACCCGATCGGGCCATGGGCATCCACCCGATCGGGCCAAGCGACCTATTTGGGCCATTGAACTCGCCTCTTCAGCAGCTCCAAGGTGAGATGTAGCATCATTGGACCCGATCGGGTCGGGCGATGGATGCCTGATCAGGCCTGGTGCATGTGTGCTAGCCCGATGTGATCGGGCAAGCCTTGCCCGATCGGGTCCGCAACTTCTATACCCGATCAATGTATTTTCGCCCGATCGGGCCATTTCTGCCCGATCAGTGCATGGAAACCTCCTTTTTGACTCTTTGGCTTTCTAATCTTCACGTTTAGGGGTCTTGGGACATCCTAAACTACCCATAAAGTTCGTCAGCCATCCTACGTGCCTCGTAACATCTCGTAAAGCCGTGGTTGCTTCCAAATTGCTCGGGAATAAGGAGAAAACTCCATAAGACCTGCAATTCAACACTAAAATACAAAACCACAACTATATATGATAGTTAGCACAAAATAGCTCCCAAGAGCTCCAATGACGCACAAATTAGCTTGTAAATAAGGGAGAAAACTCTATATAAAAACGTGATATCATCTGTTCATAAGAAACTGAACATGGGTGCACTTAAAAGCACACAAATCACTTTACAATTGGCGGATCGTTCAATAAAATACCCTCTAGGTGTTTCAGAGGACGTTCCTGTTAGGGTCGGGAAATTCTATATCCCTGTAGATTTTGTGGTGTTAGATATGGATGAGGATGCCCAGATTCCCATTATTCTGGGTAGGCCATTTTTGTGTACTGTTGGTGCTGTCATTGATGTCAAGTCTGGGTCTTTGACTATGAGTGTTGGTGATGATAAAGTTATTTTTAAACTAACCAATGCTGTTAAGGCACCTATGCTTGAACAATCTTGTTGCAGGGATGAGGTTTTTGATGAAGTAGGTGTGGAGAAGGTTCCAACTACACCTACCGTCTGGAGGCATTATCAAGAACATTTGGAGAAGAAAGATATTTGATGAGGGTGGCACTCATTGCCAAGCCCCTCCTATTTGAGGGAGGGAGAATTAGGGTCGTGCGGGACCTTTATAAACCAGAGCTGTGCGGGAGGCAACTCGTATTCTTTCCCTTTTTCCTTTTCTTTTCAATTTTTTTTATTTTTTATTTTTCTTTTTCTTCTTTTTGTGAGCGAGAGTGAGGGTACTAACATTGTTTTTCCTCTTAGCATAGTCCTTATCATCTTTTGGCATTGAGGACACTGCCAAGTTCAGCTTGGGGGAAGAGTTCTGTTTGTATTCCCTATATCTTTTACTGCTTTCTAGAATAGATTTACTGCTTTCGAAAAATTCTGAAAAATCAAAAAAAAAATATGGTTCCCATGACTGGTTTAGTTGCCTCTCTGTGCCCCTTGTTGTGCTCTATTTGAAAATGCTTTGACTTTGTTTTCTGGATAGCTGGGGATTTGTGATCTTGAGGCTATGTTCTGATGTTTGATTGCTATGATTTCGAGCATTTTTGGATTATGTTAGACCACTTTGTGCTGTATACCTGAATTGGTTAGACTGTGAGGCCTCTTTGTAGCCTTTTGGATTCATATTATTATCCAGTCTGTTTTTGTGTGTTAGTTCCTCTTTAGTGGATTGATCTTGACTTTGACTTCGTACTTGTCTGATATTCGATGACTTGTAGCATTTGCTGTGATAGAGGCGTTCTTTTGTCTTATTCTTGAGCTTCAGAGTGAATTTTTGATATATTTTTATCCACCTTAGCCCCGCTGAGCCTAATGACTTGTTTCATGTTACTTAAACCCCTATTATGAGCCCAAGGCCTTCACTTGATATTATTACAAGCCTAGCTTGGGGGAGCTTTTGTATGGGTTTAATTTGAAATTGGTCTCTTGGTTTAGTTTGGTTGTTGAGGAATTTAAAAGTGTATTTGTTGCGGTTTGAGAGTGAGATAAAGAAAAGAAAAAGCAAATTTGGAGTTGCGTGAATGAAGTTCAGAAAAATGAAATAAAAGTTCAAAAGAACTCAAAGTTCTTTCATTCACGTACGTTCTTGAAGAAATATTCGCTTCTTTGCTTGAAAATTGAGTTTGTTATGAGTTTGTCATTGATTTATGAGAGTTGGGTTACTTTACGTCATTTTATGCTGTTGTTGGGAGGTGTGTAGGCCATCTTAGGCCTTGTTTGAATGATTCATGCTCCCCCTTTCTTGGTTTTTCCACCACATTACCCAAAAGTATCCCCTACCTCTTACCTAAGCCCCATTACAACCCACTAAAGTCCTCTTGAGCTCGTGTCTGCATTGTTTATTGGATTGATTTCGAGTCAGTTTGCCAAAGTTAAAGAGTAATTCTGCTAATTGACTCAACTTGACTAGGATGAGCGTCATTTAACCTTCTCAAACACATGATAGTGTGAGTGGGAAGGGTATTTATGTCGGGTTGGTGAGTGTTCGGGCATATTCTTTGCCTGCCACAAAATTGAAGGAGTGGCACCCTTGTCAGAGCCTTTTCAGGATTTGTATGCCTTGTGGATGCTTGAGTTTGATAGATTGCTTGAATGATTGGTGGTTGGATGGATTTGATTTGCCAAACTTGAATTATGCCTGCTTGAACGTTTCTTAGTCTTGAAAATGTTTTGAGCTTTGATTTGTTTTTATCTATGGGGTGAGGCAATCATTTCCATGTTCATGTTCTGTTTGCTTGATGACAAGCAAAGATTTAGCTTGGGGGAGTTTGATATCACGTATTTATATAGACTTTTCTCCCTTATTTACAAGCTAATTTGTGCGTCATTGGACCTCTTGGGAGCTATTTTGTGCTAACTATCGTATATAGTTGTGGTTTTGTGTTTTAGTGTTGAATTGCAGGTTTTAGGGGAGTTTTCTCCTTATTCCCGAGCCATTTGGAAGCAACCACGGCTTTACGAGATATTATGGGGCACGTAGGATGGCTCACGAGCTTTATGGGTAGTTTAGGAGGTCACAAGACCTCTAAACGTGAAGAATTGAGAGCCAAAGAGTAAAAAAGGAGGTTTCCGTACTTTGATCGGGCAGAAATGGCCCGATCGGGCGAAGAAATATATTGATCGGGTATAGAAGTTGCGGACCCGATCGGGCAAACCGTGCCCGATCAGATCGGGCAAACCGTGCCCGATCAGATCGGGCGAGATGATATGTAACCAGACCCGATCGGGCAACCCCCTGCCTGACCCAATCGGGTTAGATGCTGCATGGTCCCATTTTGATGCTGCTTGAGAGGCGAATGTGCTGGCAGATGATATGTCCCCAGGCCCGATCGGGTGTTGGCCTCGGGCCCAATCGGGTGGGCCGCAATTCAAACTCATAGGTTGCTGTGCTGCTGCGCTGGAACGTGAAACAAAGAGCAAAAATAGTTCACTATAGGCCCGATCGGGTGGCCTGCGGCCTGATCGGGTCCTGTGCAATTTCATCGCGGACTTCGTCTTTTGTTTCCTATTTTAATTAGACTTGAGGGGTATTATAAATACCTTTTCCTCATTATTTAGAGACATCTTTCATTCTAGTTTAGACTCTAGTTATTTCTCATTGTTCTTAGTTTAATTTAAACACTTTAGATTAGATTAAAGGTGATTGAACCTATTCCGATTTCAATAAAAGTTCCTGCTTTCTGTCAATTGGTATTCTTTGTTACCCTAATCTCTTTTATTATTCTCAATTGCTTAGTTTATTTATTTAATTATTCATGATGCAATTATTAGGGTTTCATATTAGTTTTGTTGTTGTTAATTCGATTATGAGTGAGTAGTTCTCTTTCTAGGGTGTTAGATAGGAAAGCCATGTTTATACCATGATTGTGATTTAGATTTCTATCAATTTCTAGGGCTTGATTAGGGTGATTGTGATGTGGTTTGTTCTTATTGAGTAATTAATGTCAGTGTACAATTTCATTGATTGCTTGTGGTTAATAGTTGTTTGCACAGATCCGTCTTACGACTAGAGGCCTAGGACACGTCAGTAGTTCTGATTACGTTAGTGAACATGCGGCGTATGTTGAACTATGAGCGTTGAGTCTTAACCATAGCTCAACACATGGTCTAATCCCCGACTCTTGACTTAGGTTTCGATAGTAGTTGACCCTATTTGATTGGTATAAGCATGGTGGACCGACCTAATACCCTAGGTTTTTATTCCATAGTTGATTCCTCTATTTAGTCCATCTTCCTTAGCTTACTCATTAGTTTAATTAATTCTTCCCTGATTTCATCTGAAGTAGCTGAATTGGTTGAATATTAATTTAGAAACTCTGTCTCCCTGTGGATTCGACCCTGCTTCCATTGACTACCATAGTTAGAGGACTGTAGGTTTACTTTTGATTAGGTGACACGACTAAACCCTATCAGTTGACTTCCTATTCGACCCAACACTAGTTGGGACTTCGACCTTTGTCGAAGGCCGGTCGAAGAGTGGGGCTAACTCCTTCGTCGTAGTAGGCAAAGGCTTAGGAGGAGCCGATTTTGCCTTTGGCTTGTGTTTTGGATTCTGCAAAAAACGACAAGTTAGAAAAAAATCAAAAATCAGCAAAAGATGAGATTTGGTCTATCGAACTTACTGCGGGTGGTTTGGGAACTTTCAATTCCCCCATCTGAATGGACAACCTAGCCATGGCCGCCATTCCTCCCTTTGCCGTGTTCTTCTTCATCTCCTCTTCGAGTTTATTGAAAGTGATTACTGCAAAAAGATACGATGAATTAGGAACAAAGAAAAATAGTTAAAAAGAAAGCAAGTAAAAGAGAAATCGACCCCTACGTCGGTCGTTACGCCGGAGGTATCCCGAAGGTCGACAAAAAATGCTCATTGAACAGGTCCTTATCATTGGGCAGCTAGTGATCTGTCTTGTACTTCAGCTTGCCATCAACATGATACCCTGTGGCTTGACAATGAATGGCAACAATGGCCTCCTCAGCGTCCATTTCAGGAACGTTGAGGTTCATGCAATAGTTTAGAGGCTCGTCAGACAAAACTCGAGGCACATCCCACGGCTTGTCCCCTCGAAAAGCGAACAAAAACTCACCTCGAAATAGAGCCTGGATGGTAGGCATCTCAATCGTGACCTTGTACCCTCAGACACTTCGTTGAGCTTGAACATATTGCGCCAAAGGTGCAATGAGGGTTGCACTCTCAACATCCTACAGTTACACAAAAAAGCCACAATCGATCTTATCGAATTGGGCATGAGCTAACAGAGGGCAATATTATATGCCTCCATATTCTCTTTATACAGAGGATGCAAAGGAAAACGCAGACCCAACTCAAACTAGGTCTTATATACACCAATGCACCCAGGGGGTGGCGTTACAACCAAGTCCGTAGCCTGTGGGGGATAAAGTACATATGGCAACTTAACAGATAGAGACTTGACAAAAACGACAACCCTCTACGGAGATCCTTTTGCCTCTTCTCCGTCGACCAGTGACCACATATTAGCAACTTCTTGTTGGGGGAAGGACAAGGTTCGTAATGGTCGGATGTCGATGGAACTTCGTCTGTTGGCTTCATTATTTGCACTACACCAAGCGAAAGAAAAGAATCTAAGTAACTCCTCTTAGTAGGAGGGAAGGCTATCGTAATCTTATTGGGGTGATCTAAAAACTCCTCAGGTCCCTCGAAAACTTCCTCACACTCCTCTTCCTCCATAGGACAACGTCGAGTAAAGGATTAGGGTTTGAGGTCCAATATGCTATTGTTATAACATGGGCCCCATCAACCCATGTCTCAACCCATGGCATATAAGGAAGGGGTAGGACATAAGGGGCGCTCGATTTGACAATAGGGTTCATTATTTAAAATACAATAACCCCTACGTCAAATTTATTAAAGAAAGGAAAAGAACCAAGAACGAGGAACAAGACCTTGGTCGAAAAGCTCGAAGAGGTTCCTCAAAAACACTCGGCGCAGACAGATAGTAGCAGGCAATAAGAGCAAAGGCTTTTTAGAGAGAGAAAATAGAGAGAGAAAATGCAGATGAGTAAAATAGGCAACAGTGAAGTTATTTATATCTCACCTACCCCATAAAAGGACATGAACAATGAGTCCCCTCTAATAGGAACAATTATTCAACATGGGAGTTCTTGCCAAGCATTTATAACAGTTCACATACTTCGTATGGATACACACAACCATATAAATACTGGTCAAAGAGAATACATTGACCCCCTAGACTTGACCATCACGAGCACGCCTTTTCATATCATCTCGATCCCTGACCGGGGCTACATCGAACAACTTCAACAAACGCCATTTCTCCCTTACTGGGGCTACCTCAAAGTCTTTAAAGAAGCAATTTGTTTGACTGAGCGACGTCGAGCATTTTAAAGGGACATCCCTTAAACTAAATACTATGAAATATTAGCTAAGATGAAAATTCCTTCAGACAAGGCACACCTTTCGAGCAAAGTGAGTGCATGACATATTATCCCTAACCCGGCGCCCTCGAAGTACCTGGTTCAAACCAAATAAGTATTAGACTTATTAGCCCTTACCAGGTCTACTCCATACCCACCACTAAGGCCCCATGGGGCTTACAAAGATTGAGGGTGGTCGAAGTTTTTTTATACACCATCCAAGTGAGGATGGTCGAAGTTTTTTATACACCATCCAAGTGAGGATGGCCGAAGTTTTTTATATATAAACACCACCAAAGTGAGGGTGGTCAAAGTTTTTTATATACCATCCAAGTGAGGATGGTCGAAGTTTTTTTATATATAAACACCACCAAAGTAAGGGTGGTCGAAGTTTTTTATACACCATCCAAGTGAGGATGATCGAAGTTTTTTGTACTATCCGAGTGAGGATGGTCGAAGTTTTTTAGGCATCACCAGAGTGAGGGTGGTCGATGTTTTATTGATCACCAAAGAGTGAGTGTGGTCGATTTTTACATCCACCACCAAGTGACGGTGGTTGAATTTTTGTACATACACCATCCATGTGAGGATGGTCGAAGTTTCTTATGCACCACCCAAAAAGAGGGTGGTCGAAGTTTTTTAGGCACCACCAGAGTGAGGGTGGTTGAAGTTTTATTGATCACCAAAGAGTGAGTGTGGTCGAGTTTTATATATATACCACCTGAGGGAGGGTGGTCGAAGTTTTGAAACCCGCTCAAATGGAGGGTAGTCGAAGTTTTTGAGATAGTGATGAGAGGGTGGTTGAAATTTGACCAAAAATTCAACCAAGGCACGTCGAATTCACTTCTTGGCCAAGAACAAAGGTGCGTTTAATGTTCAACAAGCAAGCATTCCGCTCCACATCACAGCTTCATTAGGATCCTGAGCTCTGACTTGGAGCGTGGGGCTAATGTTTGGACCCTTCCGGTCATGACCCACTTTATTAGTGAAATGACCAAAATACCCCTGGGGATGTAAAATTACCATTTTACTCATGGGGATTCACAGGCCTGGAAGTACAGGCTTTCCGTCAAGCTCCGTTCACAAAAGGCCTTCATGACATCATCACCTTCACCAGGTGACGTCACATCAGTTTAACCTATATATAGTACTTTCATCTGATCATTCAGGTACATTTTTACATGCATACCAAAGCATTTACTTGTACTCAGATCTGACTTAAGTATCGGAGAGACGATCCCGGGAACATCCACAAGGTAGTTCACCGTGCTCGGTTTTGCAGGTACTCGAATTTACTAGACTTCGGACTGTTACTGGTTACTACCCTAGCTGGATTTGGACTCCCCTGAACTACAAATATCTACTGTGTTTCTTGTACCCGAAACAACTACTCTTCACTAGTTTCATACCTCGGTAAAATCAAACTTAATATGATTTCTATTACCTCTGAGTAATGAAATAAACATGTCTCACCTATGTAACCTTCCTACAGCTTCCTTTGAGTAAGTAAGGATTAGATTAAACAAGATTTAGAACAAGAATATCTACGCTAAACACAAGATGGATGCAAAGTTATACTTACAACAGCCTGTTTGATGTTTCTATGGAGTTTCCTAAAACTTCCTAAAGATTAAAAGCTGAAACAAAATCTTGAACAACTAAATATGGATAAAAAATGGAAGGCGGTTGTGCGACTCTCTCCCTAGCGTTTTCTATCTGAACTTACTATTCAGTTCTCCATGGCAAAGAAATCGAAGAACAAGAAAGTAGCTCAGGCAACCCCTAACCCGTCAATTCCTGGTGATCCGGCGTCGGAATCGCAGGCCAAAAATTTGAAAGCTGTAGATGAAGTAATAGGCATTGAGGCATTTGATATTGTTGAGGAAGATGCTTTTCAACAGGAGATTCTATCTCTTTGATCGTCACTTCGATCCCTTCAACAGGAGCATCAATTGCAGGCTAATTTCTCTGATTGGCTTGCTACTATTTTGAAATCCAAAACCCGAATTTCTAGAGGTGAAGGTATGATTAATCCACTCCTTATTTTGTTTTCCCCACCTGAGAATGATGAACCTGGTATTGCTGTTAATGTTTAGAATTGTGAGTCTATGATTAAGATTGGCCTTGATGATATCCAACCTGAGACTGGCTTCCTTCAATTTATTGCTATATTGTGGGTGAAATCCACCTATTCATATTATGGAAGGGTTTATAAGGAGAATATGGAGGAATAAGGGTGTTGATAAAATGGATTGCTAGTGTGAAAAAGGAGTCTATGTGATTAGATTCTTAACAATGGAGAGAAGAGATCATATTTTGAATGGCAGCCCTGCGTTTTTGATATAAAACCAATGATCAAGAAACCATGGGATCACACAGTTGACATTACTAAAGAAGATATTAGAATTGTGCCAACATGGGTTCAGCTTCATTTGGATTTTAAACGTCGGGGTGATACTTGCCTTAACAAGATTGTAGGGCAGATTGGGAGAATTATTAAGCTTGATAGAGCTACACAACCGAGAGATAGGCTTCAATATGCTAGAATGATGATTGAGGTTAAGATTGATCAAGCATTTCCTGAGGTTATCTCTTTTGTGAATGAGCAGAATAAGGTTGTAGATGCGAAGGTTGAGTATGATTGGAAACCTGTGCTATGCAAAATGTGCAAGGGGATGGGGCATGAGACCACTGACTGCAAGAAACCTGTGGTTAGGTAAGAGTGGAGAAGGAAAGAGGTAGCTCCTGTGCCTCAAGAGAAGAGGAGTAATGAGGAAGCTCAATTCCAGGTTGTGAAAAATCTTGTAATAAGAAGAATGTTGGTGGTGTCACTCCAGCAGATACACATAATGATTTTCATATTCTGGCTGAGTGTGAACCTGATGCTAGTGTTGGCAAAGTAATGCAATCTGAAGCTCCAATAGATGTTGTGGTTGGACAGGTGTTATGTTCTAATGGTGCTGATTCTAATGTAGGAGGGGCCAACCTCCTGGTGACCATGGATAGAATAGTGATTTGCAATGTCAGGGGGTTAACAGTCCCCTTAAACAAAAGGAGGTTAAATCTTTCCTTTGTAAATAACAAGTGGGATTAGTTAGCCTCCTTGAGACAAAGATAAAGGATGCTAATATATGTAGTCTTTGTCAGAATGTGTTTGCTGGTTGGTGTTTTTCCTCTAACTCAAGTTATCATAAAGGGGTGAGAGTTGTTATTGCTTGGAATCCTAAGAGTTTTCATGTCAATATTATGGCTTGTTCTAGTCAATTGATTCATTGTGATGTTGCTCATGTTAGTGGTACAAGGCCTTTTTGTATGCTTTTAATTCTGCTTCAGAGAGAGAGGTGGCTTGGGATGATCTGAGGAACCTTGCTGCTACGATCAAGAGGCCACAGGGTTGTTGCTGGAGATTTTAATTGTATTATGAATCCTGAAGAGAGAGTTGGGTGCAGGGGTTAGCATGCAAGAAATGGCCCCTCTTAGAGATTGTATGAGATGTTGTGGTTTGGAGGATATGAACAGATCTGGTTGTTTTTTTTACTTGGAATGATAAGCAGCTTGGGGATGATAAGGTCTTTTGTAAGCTTGATAGAGTAATGGTGAACGAAGATTGGATCTCTGCTTATCCTAGTGCTGCTACTCATTTTATGCCCAAGGTCAGTTTGACCATTGTCCAATGAGCATCAATGTTTACCCCCAGTTAGCTAGAGGTCAGCATCCTTTTAGATATTTTAAGATGTCGGGTGAGCTGCTTATTTCGGAGCTATTATAGTGAGTGGCTGGAATAACCATAGTTGGTAGTAAGATGTACAAAGTTGTTAGCAAGCTGAAGATTATTAAAAGAGCTCTTAAGGAATTGAACATTGGTGGCTTCTCTGATATCCAGTGTAGAGATACTAAAGTTGTTAGGGAGCTGCTTGAATGTCAGAATTCTTTGCATCAAGATCCTGCAAATCTTGAACTAAGACACAGAGAATCTGAAGCTGCAGGGATTATAAGAGGATTCATACTGCTTATCTTTCTTTCTTAGCTCAAAAAGCTAAGATGAATTGGAGCATTAGAGGGGATGAGAATACAACTCTTTTCACCAATCTCTCAGAAGTAGAAGGTTAACACTATGTATGCTATCCATGATAAGAATGGCATAAGGAGGGAGGATATACAAGAGGTAAATGCTGCTTTCCTTGACTATTACTTCTAATGCTACTTGGTACTAAATTAAGTAATAAGAAACATGTGTATCATTCTGTTATTGATATAGGGATAGTGCTTGACAATGATCATATTCCTTGCATAATAGACCTTACACTCCTGAAGAAGTAGAGGCAAATGTTTGATATTCTTTGGTGAGAAATCCCCAGGTCCAGATGATTTTGGTTCTTAACTTTGAAGGACACTTGGGGATATAATTGAAAGGGATGTTATAGATGCTGTGCTAGATTTTCAAATACGGGCAGGCTTCTAAAAGAGATTAATGCTACTACTTTGACTCTTATCCCTAAGGTCTCTTGTCCTAGTTCTGTAACTGAATTTAGACCCATTCATTGCTGTAATACTATTTATAAATGTATCTCTAAGGTCATTTGTAATAGGTTGAGATGTATTCCACCACTGATATCATTAGTGAGAACTCAAGGTGCCTTTGTCCAAAAAAGGTTCATAGTGCACAATATCATGGTTTTGTCAAGACCTGGTTAGGCATTATAGTAGAAAAGGGGCGCATCCTAGTTGTATCATGAAGCTTGACATGGGGAAGGATTGTCATACGTTTGAGAGGAGATTTTGTGGGAGAGAAATGTTAAATGCCTTGAAATTCCCTGGTAACTTTGTTGATCTCATCATGATGTGTGTTACTACTCCTAGATTCACAATCATGGTTAATGGTTATGTATAAGGTTTCTTTGAATCTAAAAGGGGATTGAGACAAGGTGATCTAATATCACCCTTGTTGTTTGTTATATGTATGGAGTACCTATATATGTTGATGAAAAGAGTGGTGGAGAATCCTTATTTTGAATATCACCTAAGATGCGAGAAGCCTCAATTGAATCATCTAGTCTTTGCAGATAATGTTATCTTTGGTTTGGGAGGGTTCTTTTCCAACTGTCTATGTGATGATGCAGAGTTTTAAGTTGTTTTCAGAGAGGACTTCGGTTGCAGATTAATGATGAAAAGTCTTACTTTTACACTGCTGGGGAGAGATGTTACAAACTGTTATGAGAATCAAATATGCTACTGGCTTTTAAACATAATAGGCTTGCCTTAAGATATCTTGGGGGTGCCTATTTGTGCTAAGAGGATTTATGTGGTTGCTTATGATGCAATTGTTGAGAGGATGTGCATGAGAATTAAAATTTGAGCTCTTAAACATCTATCTTATGCTGCAAGAATCTTGCTTATAAATTC